>JARHVA010002881.1:565000-1165000 GCA_037957365.1 Torreya grandis | reverse complement strand
AAGTGGTGTCAATACATAAATAATTAGTCAACAACATGTGCATATAGTAAATACTATTGATGCAAGACATTGCACCCTTGGCAGGAGGCCAAACTCTTGCCTTCTCTTCACAACTATGGAAACTCCCCTCTCGCCTATGGGACTGGTGAAGCTAGAGGTGAGAGTCTCTAGATAAGGGCTATCTCCCTTTGATGCATCATGTTTGTTCTAGCAAGTGCAAATACATACATGTATTGATATATAAACTGGGGGGATGAAAAGGGAGAAAGATTGCAGGAATACAAACTACTCTAAGGAGGTGATACACTAAAATTAAATGACCTTCTCACATCCACACTTAAAACTAGACAAATGCATACATACACTTCAAACTTGGTAGAAGGACTAGGTTGCAAGAAAATGGCAGGGAGGCTCTCATGAAAACCCAAAAAATAGAGACTCACCAAGGTGTTGTGAAATGCACACTGTAAGTAACCTCTTCTGTTCTACACTCTCAAATAGAGCTCTTCTCCTATTAGCTGCAAAATGGCACCTTGTAGACAATAGGTATGTTGGTGTTGGACCTATGAAAGCATCAAGAGACAATGATTGAACACAAACAACACTCAAGACATACACATAAATATCTATCTAAGAAGAGGTGAAAAACTGCATTTATTAATTTAGGTGAAATTTTGCCAGGGCTACGCCTTACAAATGTGAAAGATGTTTCTTAAAATGACAAGTCTTCAATATATAAGAGAAGTAAGGAGGCTCATTTGGCACTCCTTTTTTACAAGTGGCCTATCGCATCCCTTCATTGGGAAGAACAATTCACTCAAAACATTAATGAGCTATGCGCTTTGTCTATTTAAATTCTGCCTTTTCAAGGTCAATACATGATTTGTCTACTCATTAAATGTAAAATGGAGAAATTGGTTGCATTGCTAGCTGTTTGCATCCCCAGTGATCAATTCATAGGAACTATTTCACCTGCTAGAGTCACTTCTCAAATTAGCACCACTTAGACTAATTGCTTGCTCGTTCCATGCTTGTCTCCTTGTCCTTTCTCAATTTTGTCTCTTTTGGCTCCTTTAGCCCTTAGGGGCAAATTCTTAGCGGGTCACTACATTCTGGCCCCTTGGTTAGCTCTCTCTTAGTTTGAAAAAAAATGGCCATTTTGTTTCACTAACTTTGATGTTCATATGGCTATCATTGGTTTGAAAACTAATGGCTAACTTGTTTTGTTAATTTTGACGTCATCTGAGACGTCACCGTACCTGTTAAAATGTCATCAGGTCTTCATGGCTTCTCTGCAGCTTTGCTTCTTATTAGCACCTTTCTAGGGCAAGGTGACCCTCTAGCTCTTTAAAAGTGTCCTCTTTGTATTTTCCTGAGAGTCCCTCGCAAGGGCACTTTCCCTTCGGGGTCCTTCGGCGAGTCCTTTGGTCCTCTAGATTTTTCCCTGGGTCCCTGCAGACAATTTTCTTGAGTTTTGTTTGTTCTATGTATTTTCTGCAAGTTTTTGTCTGTGGACAAAAAGTCCACAGAAATTTGACCCAGCCTTTGCTTTTTTTGATTTGAGCTACGCTCGAATTCCTTTGGACTTTTTGTTCGAAGGAATTCCTTTGGGTAAAAAGTCTGAAGGAATTCAGGACTTAGTCAATTTTGACAAATTTAAACTTTCAACAAAACTGAACTTACCTGGGTCCTTTTCCTTTGAAGCGTCTGCCCTCCATTAGGGCATTTTAAACTTGAAGACTCCCCTTCAGCCAAGGGCATACCCTTGAACCAAGCCATTGAACCAAAAATAGTTTAAAAGTTTAATGGTTCAACCATTGCGCACCAATGAACTAGTGAACCAAGGCCGATGAACTTCTTGCTTTAAACCAAGCCCGTTGAACCAAAAATGGTTCAATGGTTCAATGGGTCAACCATTGATGAATCGAGATGTTAAACTTGAAGATGGACCTTTTGAACCAAAGGTTGCTGAACCACTTGAACCAGGCCATGAACCAAACTCATTAAACTTGTGCAACTTGAAAATGACTGGCATGGATAGCAAGGGAAGAAGGGGACCAAAAATTTGCCAGGGGCAAAATTTGGTCAATAAATTGGTGACTCCCAGGAGAAGCATGCCTGCTATGCTTAGAGACTAGGTGCCTTGCAGTCCATTGGGCATGGAGTCAGATTGTAACTTTAAAATTAGTAACAGCCCCAATAATTTAGAACCAAACACACAGATCTACCTCTAAGGAAAAGAAAACACACACAACACTAAGAAAACTACTGCTTGTGAAACATCACTTAGGGAAAATAGGGAAAGAAAACAAGGGGAAAATATATATAGATGAAAGGAGACTCAGTGGAAATGCTTCAGATGTATCCCATTAACTAGGATAGGTAGTTCTTCACCATCCAAATGGGAGAGTTGAAATGTATTATGCTGCTTGCACTGAGTAATTATTGAAGGATCGTTCCATAGGGCATCAAATTTTGCATGCTTTCTAGGCTTAGCTCGATATTCATCCCATTTTAGGACAATATCTCCTTTAGATAAATCTTTTGATGAAGATTTCTTGTCGAAGTGTCTTTTTATTTATTGTTGGCGACTAGTCATAGAAGCCATAGCCCGGTCCCTTACCTCTTGGAGCTCCATTAGCTCACACAGCCTAACCTCCATGCTACTTCCTTCTTCAAATTGTAACTGGTGAATGAGGTATAGTGCTGGCAATTCAAGTGAGATGGGAAGCCTAGCTTCCCTTCTATATATGAGCGTATATAGAGAGTTTTCGATTTCTCTCTTTGGAGTGATTCGATCAGCCCACAGAGATGTCTTCAGCTTGGAATGCCAAGTCCTCTGATTTTCTTCCATGGTCCTCTTTATGATTCTGATCAGATTTTTATTGGTGGACTCAGCTAGCCCATTCCCCTATGGGTAATAATTGGATGAAGTGCTAAGGTATATGCCATACCTTAGTGCCCATTCACTTGTTTTGGTTCCTAGAAAAGCCAAGGCATTATTTAAGATTATGGTGGTTGGGACTCCAAATCTTATTACCAGGTCCTCATAAAACTCTAGGACCACACTTTCATTTGCCTCTTTCAGATAAATAGCCTCCACCCACCTTGTGAAATAGTCTGTAGAAGTCAAGACCCATTTGTGTCTAGAACTAGAGGGAGGATTGATCATCCCTATGAAATCCAGGCCCCACTGCATGAATAGTTGCTCCACTTGAATAGGTTGTAGAGGCATGGAAGCCAACCATTATTTCCCATCAAAAAGTGCACACTTTTGGCACCTTCTTACCAAGGCATGGGTGTCTTTGAAAAGAGTGGGCCAAAAATAGCCAGCTCTCATTATCCTTACTGCAGTAGCTCTAAGAGCAAAATGACCACCTGTTGACCCATCATGGAACTCAGCTAGTACCTTATCAGCCTAGTTTGGGTCAATGCATCTTAGAAGGACCCCAAAGAGATCCTAAATAATACTTCATTAACCAGGACATAAGGGAGAGACTGGAGCCTGAAATACCTTCTTCTAGTCCTATCAAGACCCGATGGGCACTCACCAGTGAGAAGGAAATGCCTCAGGTCCAACGTCTAATCCTTTATGATAGCTAGTTCTACTATAGTGGCTACATCATGAATTAGCAAGCTATCTTCCCTTTTTTTTTTGAAATTTGTAGCAAGTTGTTCACACAGGCCTCTTCCCCTCACTAGCTTGGTGATCTTGATGTCTACGTCATACTCTATCACTTTGGTGATCCACCCTGCTCTCTTTTCATTTAAGTCTCAATTGGTTAAGAAATCCTTGATGCCAAAATGTGGGATCATGAGGTGAATCCTGTGGTTAGACAACATATGCCTGAATTCCTTCAGGCTCTGCACTACTACCAGGACTTGTTTCTCTACATACATGTTTCTAACTTTAAAATACTTCAACCCTTGGCTAAAAAATGCAAGTGGTTGCTTGAGGTCATCACCATTTGCTTGCGTAAACATGGCGGAGATCACCTCTTCATTGTTGAAAGTGTAGAGGTTGAAGTCTTTGTTGAAGTTGAGGCTAATCAAAGTAAGAGCCCAGGTTATGGCTTGCTTGATGGCTTCAAAATTGTCTTTTCTTTGTATTTTCCACTTAAACTCCTCACCCTTCCTCAGCATAGAGGTTAGGGGCTTGACTATCTCTGTGAAATTCAAAATGAATCTCTGAATGAAATTTATCCTACCAAAGAAGCTCTGCAGGCCTTTCTGTGCTTTGGTAGGGACATCTCCAGGATAGAGTGAACTCTCTCGGGGTCAATGGATAAGCCCTCCTTGGACATGATGTGGCCAAGGAGTTTCCCCTCATGAAAAACAAACACACATTTCTTTGGATTAAGAGAGATGTTGAATTCCCTGCACCTTTCAAAAATATACCTGAGGTGTTTTATGTGTTGGCTCGCTTCCTTGGAGAATACCGTCACATCATCGAGGTAGACTAGCACGTTGTTATTTATCAATCCTCCAAAAACCATGTCTGTGGCTCGCTAAAAAGTAGCACTAGCATTAGATATCCCAAATGACATCTTCTTGTAGGCAAACATTCCCCATTTATTGGTGAAGGCCATTTTGTGCTAGTCATAGCCTTGCACTAGAATCTGATTATACCCTGAATAACCATCCAGGAGGGAGAAGCACTCGCTACCAGTTACCTTCTAATGGATCTGCTCCATGCTTGGGAGGGGATAATGGTCTTTTAAAGAGACTTTATTAAGGTCTTTGAAATTGACACATAGCCTAATTTCCCCATTCTTCTTTCTAATAGGAACAAGGTTGGCCAACTAGGAGGAATGCTTGATTGGAAATATAATTCTAGACTCAATCAATTTGGCCAGTTCCCTCTACATGAGGGGCTCAATTATCAGATTGACAGGTCTTTGCTTCTACGTGACTAGCCTAGCACCTTCTTCTAATTTGATGGTGTGTTGGGTGAGCCTTGGGTTGAAGCCCTTCAAGTCACTATAATCCTATGCAAAAACATCTGTGAATTCCTAACATAGCAAAATGAAAGCTCGCCTTTCTTGAATCATGTAGACTTTTCCAAGCACAAGTAGGTTGTCCTTGAAGATCTTAACCCTTTCATAATTATCCTCTTTTGTTGTGATGCATGCCTTGTCATTTCTCAATTGGTAATCTCCATTGAAGATGCTTTCAAGCATGACCAAACCTTTAGGGAGCTTATTGTTCTTCAACTGAACAATTTGATTTCCATATTGTTGCTATAATTTTGCCTGATTCTATGTTGCAAACTTAGCTTCCTCCTGTAGGAAGAAAGCTATTTGCTGGTCACTTTCAAAAACTTGCCAATTTGCAATGTTGTCTGGGACAAAGGGCTGAACCACCACTTTCAAGTGGCATAAACCATAGTCTCGACTTATTTCCTTGGAAACATTGAACTGAGTGCCAATTGCTGCTAGCCTATCTACTTGTTTGTTTTGCTCTCTGGGAATGGAGGTGATATTGAAAGTGAGGAAATCTTCCACCAAGTCCTAGACCCTATGCTTGTAAGACTTTATCAAGGAATTTTTGGTCAAATTTAGGCCTTTCACCTGATTTACAATCAGCTCGCTGTCTCCCAAAACTTGCAACTCCTTGATCCCTCTTTTTCTTGCCCATTCCAGCCCATGGATAAGGGACTCATATTATGTAACATTACTTGTGCAAGATAAATGGAAATGAAAAGCTGAAAAGTACCTATCCTTTGAAGGGGAGACTAACATCACCCCACCACCAGCTCCCAGCCTACTTTTGGAACTATCAAAATATAGCTGCCATAGACCAAGGTCCTCTTGGCTTGCCTTTATTATATTTGGTATGAAGGTGCCCTCTTCATGCATATAGTAGACTCTAAGGTCTACTTCCTCAATGAACTTGTAAGGATCATGTTCAAAGTTATCATTTCCCCACTCATCCAAGAGTAGGTCTGCAACTCCTTCAAGAGTAGATGACGGAGATTGGTCTATCTGGGACTCTTCTGGGTTGATAATGATGTAACTGACATTCACTGCCTTGGGTGAGTATGGTTCTAGATGGTCCTTGTAGAGTGGCTCAAACTTGATTTTTACCTTGGTCCCATACTTGGTTCTAAAAACTAGATATGACCAATTCACTACTAGATAGCCATCTATCTTTGATGTGAAGTCTCTTGACAAGCAAATTGTGAAATAAGGAGGAACATCTACTACCACTATATCATGGGGAATTGAGAAGGTTGGGCAAGCATGCAATGTCAAGCCTAAACCCTTCACAATCCCAACTATTTTTGTAGGTGTCCCATCTAGCTGGAGGACCCCTTTGTTCATCTCTTCATATTTCATTCCCATCTTGTCAGCTATGCACTTGGGCATCACTGAGGTGCTAGCCCCACTGTCAATTATGCAGTTGTGTACCAAGAAATCCCTTATGACCAAGGATACATAGAAAGGGGGAATTTTCTCTTCCTTCTTTACCTAACCTAAAGTGGAAGGCTATCCATTTGTCATCAAGACATTATCAGTGCTTGTTGGGACAGCATGACGATCCAGCTCATGCAATTCCTTCTTCAATACGTCCTTCTGTACTAGAAGATATAATGAATCCCATAAAGAGATGTTCATATGTAGCTTCTTCATCTGGTCCACTATATTGACCTAGGGACTGCCTCCTTTCAAGCTTTCTTTAGGGCTGATTCCAACCTAAGTTGTAGGCTAACGGGCTGAAGGTACAAATGGCTATCTAAAATTTGGGGCCTTCAAATTTGAGTGTGATGGAGAAGGTGCTGCTACTGCTTGGGTGGTAGCTTAGGCTTCTCCCATTGCTCTTCTCTTAAATCTTGTGTTGGCTGCAACACAGTCAACCTAATTATCTGTAGTGCCCACATAATTCATTGGATAAAATTCCCCTTCTAGATAATTCATGAGGGTAGAATCCGACTGGGCCTGATTACTACTCACACTGGGTTGAGTTGGAGCCTCAAAAATTTGGGAATGAGTAGCTGCCTGATTGTCTACATTCTATAAATAACTCATCATCTCATTTATGTAAACAACTTGTTCTTGACCATATCCCATGGTTGAACAACTTGGTTGTTCCTATACTAGATTGCTTTGAACCGGCACCATGACTTTAGATGATGAAGGGGGGCCTGAGTTGTAGTTTTGAAATGACTTGGTATGAGTAAGTTGACCCTGTCTTTGATTATAGTTTTGAAAAGGGGGTTTAGGGGCTTGACCATAATGTTGGTATCCCTGATTCAGTCTGTTACTTTGAGCTTATTGTCTTTTGAGAGCTACAAGTTTGTTTGACATGCTCTACAACAAAATTTTAACCTCATGAAGCTCATTGGATAGAACAACAGCTGGTTTCTCTATGGTAGGTAGAGGAGCCAATGTGGGAGCAACGGTCTGAATTAGAGGTAGCATTTTTGAGAAAAGTGGCATGTGAGGCCTAGGGGCTATTTTCCCAACCTATACTAAGTAGTTTTTAGCTACTATGGCTATGTCATAAGCAGTAGGTAGTATATGCCCTCCCATAGATTGGATCATCACAGCAATATCACTGTTTAATTCCTTAAATAGTACAAAAAAGCATAGCTGGGAGTTGGTCTTACTAGGATTGGAATTCTATCCCAAGTCTTTTGAAACCACGTGTTAAAATCTTGCATATACTCATGTGGAGCTCTCTTTATGGTCGTCAGATACTCAGCAAGTACGAGGCCATCGTTCTTTTCCCAAAAATGATCTCTCAATTGAGTACCCAACTCATTCCAAGAATGTATTGAATTTATAGGCAAAGTTCTGTACCAGTCAAGAGCCTTGCCTTTGAGAGACAATGCTAATAATCTGATGGCGATATTTTCCTCTATTACATTATGAATATTGTATAGGTTAGCAATATTCCTAATATGCTCGATGACTGTAATGGGCCCCTCTCCATCAAAAGAAGGCACATTTTTTAGGGTTGTTCTCTAAATTGGATCATAGCATGGGAGATTCAAGGGGCTCTGACCATGAAAAGCCACAAAAGGCAGTGCCATCACTAGGATGGGCTGTAACTAGGGCTCTACTTCCTCTCCATCCCTTACAACAGGTTTAGGAGGATTACTTATTGGATAAGGATGGGTCCTCTCAAATCGTAGCCTTTTTTTAGAGTTCAAAGGCAACTCAATGAAATCGAAAGGAACCCCTTTTGAAGTAGACCTTGTGGTGACTTTAGGCATAGAAAGTTAAGAAACTGGTCTTAATTGGAAAACTAAAGCTCTTACTAATGGATTTGCCAGATGCTGGAAAACTTTGAATTATTGTGATAGGACTAGCATCAATCTTGAAACCTTATTGAGTTGTCAAACTAAGTCCCACTAAGCATGCCAAAACTATTGACACAAGAGATTGCATGCTTGGTAGGAGGCCGAGCTCCTGCCTTCTCTTCGCAACTATGGTAACTCCCCTCTCACCTATGGGACTGGTGAAGCTGGAGGGGAGAGTCTCTAGATAAGGGCTAGCTCCCTTTGATGCATCATGTATGTATTTGCACTTGTTAGAACAAACATGATGCATCAAAGGGAGCTAGCCCTTATCTAGAGACTCTATCCTCTAGCTTCAATAGTCCCACAGGTGAGAGGGGAGTTTCCATAGTTGTAAAGAGAAGGCAAGAGCTTGGCCTCCTGCCAAGGGTGAAATCTCTTGTATCAACAAATAACATGAGTGGATTTGCATACTAAGGAATGGGAATTTTTACATCCCAATATCAACTAGCTATTATTAATCCTCAACCAACTGCTTTGTCAAGTGCACAACCAATAGGATTAGGTAGTTAGCTAATGACCATTGAAGTGCCTCAACAATATAATGTGATGAATCTTATTCCTCCTCAATAGGGTACTAGTATCATTTCAGAATGATAGGCATAGATAAATATACCAACATAGTAGAGTTTAAACATATTGACACCCTAACAAGGGGCAACTAATGTTCCACCTCATCAGGTACTAGAAAATATACCTCTCCAGTTGTAAGCTAGCGTGATAATTCAAAACCAAATAATGTTTAACCAACAATGTATAACTATTAGTAAATAATAGGTGTCAAATATCTTACAAGCATCAAATTCCCAATAGGGATTCATGCAACAAGAAGGTTCCAATATTTCTCAAATATCTACTAGGTTACAACTACCTTTAGCTCAAAATGTGCTACTTATTAAAAAATAGGGTCTTGGTTCACAATTTTCCACTCAATATCAAGGTTTTATTAGTCAATAACATGTCCCTTTTCAACCATAATAGACACAGTATGGTTACATCCCTCCATCCCAATCATAAAATCCTCAACATCAAACCTTTATAGCCAATATGGACTGAAATATTGCACAAATAAATGTGCCCTTTCAAGTACATCCTAATCCATGTATACATATTCCTAGTTCATTCCCCAACCAATCCACCATACCCCAACAAATATCTGTATTATACCCTAGTCTTAGTACTTCACTTGTGACCACCCAACCACCTACCTAGGCCAATATTCCCACAAGTTTCCTAGAGAAAGAGTTACAATAGATGAAGGATGCAATTATGGCCATCCAAGTAGGGAAGTAAATTAAAAATTTTAAGTTGGACGATGTGTGTTCCTATCCTTTTAATATGGAGTACTTATATAATCCATTTCCTCCAAGATATAATCCCCCAAAGTTTGATAAATATAAGGGGAAATGTGTGTTTCTACCTCAAATTTGCTTTTCAGACTTAAAAGAAAGAAACTAAAAGAAAGTAATGGACAAGGCTTGGGAAGTACCTGGACTAAAGATTGTGCACCGTAAATCCAGACGCTTGTGGGCACTCCTCTTTGGCTGTGGAGGAATGACACCTGCAAGAAAAAAGAAACTTGGACAAGAGAACGTTAGACAGATAGGCAGTGGGTTGCCAAGCAAAGGCTTGTTCCCAGAAGTGTAAAAACTTCCTTAAGGGAGGTCAACCCACTGTTTTGATGAGATAAGTGACTGATAAAAGACAGAATGCCAGAATACAGAAGTGACAAAGAAAGTAGAAAGGAAAGAAGAAAGCAAAATGATTACCTAAAAGAGCTGTTGGGCTGAAGACAGTCGCCGAGGTCAGAAATGTCACCGGCGTCGGTTGTCTGATCTGCCGGCGTCGGCTATCCTACCGACGTCGGTTGGGGAAGTGACCGCCGTCGATCGGGGTTGTGGCCTGTAGTCGGGTCTGGGTTGCTTTCTGGACTGTGGACGGGTCTGAGACTGAACGGGGATAAGTTTGGATGGATTGGGGAGTGGTCTGGTTCGGGTTGGGTGCCTGGTGCAAGGTCTTTTTGGCAGAGGGATGGGGAAGAGGAAGAGACACAGAGGACAGGGAAGAGGAGGATTCACAGAGGACAGGGCCTGAGAAGGATTTGCAGCCTCTCAGGGGGAGGGACAAAGGGAGCAGAAGACAATAGAGGATAGATGATTAAAAACTAAAGAGATGAAATAAAAAACCAGACTAGCTTACCTTTAGCTTGCTGAATGAAGAGAGAAGAAGATGTTGCTGGAGCCACGGAAGAGTTGCTGCAAGGAGAAGATACTGATCCAGGGCCTTTTTCACCTATTGTTGCTGCTGCACGAGGTTAAGACAGAGGAGAGATGAAAGCCAAAGCGCCGAGAGAAGCTGTTTGCAAGCTCAAGAGTCCAGGGGGGCTGCAACGGATGCAGGAAGGGATAATGAAGGCTGCCGACGCCGGCAGTTTCGCCGACGTCGGCCGAAGGGTCGCCAACGTCGGCGGTCGCAGGATGGGCACAGAGGCTAAAAATAGCCTCTGCCCATTCTTGCACGCCGCCGGGCGAGGGGTCATGGGAAGAACGGTCACAAGGATGCCAAAATGGACGAGGGGGGATATAATGGTGAGATTTGGCCTAATAAATGCTAGGGGGAAGGTGGAGGGATTCAAGGGAGGATCCAAGGTGGCAAGGGTAGGGTGGAAAAGGGGGCCTTAATTAATTAAAAATAGATGTTAATTTCCAATTAATAAGACTTAGGTGGGTTAGGGACCAAGGAGGACTAGGAGGGAGAAAGGACCAAGGGGGAGAACCAAGGTGCAGACACATTTGCGGTGTCTACATTTGCCCCTTTTTGTCTTGTTGGTTGTTCTAGACGAACTGCAAGACAAAAACAGGAGTTGGTTGCCCCAAAAAAAGGATGAGGTGTTCCCCCCTCAAAGCGATAGTCGAGAGAAGGGAACCGAAGATTGAGTGTCGATTTGACAGAGAAATAGATAGAAGAGAGAGAGTGAAAATGCTGCCATAGTCGTGATTGCGCGTATACCACTTCACGAGAGGGTCAGGTCAAATTATCGCATCGTCAAGGGTCAAGGAGTGCCAAAATTGAAGTAACCGGGCCCCAGCATTTAGTCGTCTGCTGATCGGGTCACTCAATCTAAGCTGAAGCTCCAAATGGTCGTCGTGTCCCAGGTATCCAGGGCTCAGGAAGTGCTCCCAGAAACACGAAAAAGCCACAAGTAGTAGGGATCAACTGGCTCGCGATCCTATACTTGTGAAGGGTCAAAAAAAAGTCTGCGGACAATTCTGCTAACCAGCCGTGGAATAGCATACACGCAAAAACAACCAAGGCAACATTGGCTTGGAAGTGGTCGAGGTCGAAGGAGATAGGCATGATCGCCAATGGTCATTGGTCAAGAGGATGGATGGATGAAAGGATGCGGCCGAGCTAACCCCAGAAGACCCCATGTCAACTGAGTGCTGCCTACATAGCCCTGGTGACAGGGCCTCAGGCCGATGTAGTTCTCCCTAAAAGGGAGGGAGGGTCAGAGGGATTGATTGGTCTTGGTCAAAGTCGATGATTGGTCTTGGTCAAAGGTCGATGATTGGTCTTGGTCAAAGGTCGATGATTGGTCTTGGTCAAAGGTCGATGATTGGTCTTGGTCAAAGGTCTTGGTCAAAATTGACGAAGTGGGGCGTGATAAGAGTCAAAGAAGAGAAGGTTTGTCCATCAAAGAGATGAACAAATGGGGGTGGTCGAGCTAACCTCAGAAGATGTGGTATCTGAGTGCTGCCTACATAGCCCTGGTCCTAGGGCCTCAAACCAATGTAGTTCGGACAAAAGGGGTCAAAATGGTCGATGATGAGATTGGTCATGTGTTGAAATGACGAGGGTAAGATGAGGATAAAAGGATGCTACAGATGGTGTACTCTGTAGAAGTGGTCGAGAGTCTTTCATCCCTAGCAAGTTTCCATAGTCGCGATGGATGTATGCTAAAAATGAATGAAGGGTCTATTTATGCTTCAGCAAGTATTGGTTTATGCTTAACATAAATTGGGTCTGGTCGGTAGTTTCCATGTGTATTGGTGTCCATGGGAACTATGCGAAAAGGACAAGGATGATGCCTGATGTCATGTTGAAAATGGTGAAAATGGCTGGGTTTAAGGATGAGTCGACAATTGACATGGCCAAAGCGTGACCAAAGTGTAGAGAAAAGGTGAAAGGCAAATTGCTCTTTCATTGACAAGGACCAGAAAGGAAGCCTAGATAGGGGTGATTAGAACAAAAGCCCCGTTCATGCATTGCGTCGTTGACCAGTGTTGAGTTAGAACGGTAATCGAATCACTTTGACATTAAAGTGAGCTCGAAGTCCCTTGAGCCGGTGATAGGAGGAGGATAGGGTAACCCAGTTTAAGAGCAGGAATAACCTTGCCCCTTTTATAGGAGACCCTGAGACAACTAAAAGCCAATGTCCGTGACTTTTTTTTTTTTTTTTTTTTTTTGCGCAGACTGATCGATGCGGGAAGCCTGCATAGAGATGTCACTTGATGTAATGGTCAGGTTGCGAAGCTGATCAATGCGGGAAGCTTCTAAAATAGGTTGTTGTTTATTGCCAGAGTAGTCATAGCCATCCTTTGAGGGAGTGGTCTATATTTTTGCTTAATAATGTTTGAAAAGTTGGCCTAGCTGTCCTTTAAGGGATCAGTCTAGTAATACAGCAATGATAGTACAGCTGTCCTTCGAGGGATCAGTCTGTCTTTTGATTTGATTTGATTTAGTGACCATGGATATGTTTTGACATCTTGATTTGGATTATTGATAGGAATTAGAGTCATGGACAAGACTGTAGAAGTTCAAGGACGCCCCTTTTATTAGGACAAAGCATCACTGCATCCTAAAAGGGTTGGTGGAGGACTAGTTAAGAGGAATAGGGTTGAAAGGGATGAGGATTAAGAGGACGAGGATTGCTCAAGGGACGAGCTCAAGTTACATGTCAAGTAGACGAGTACTCGACTAGCAGAAGAATGGTCGAAGACGCAAGACAGAAAGGGGTTTAAGGTCTAATAAGACCTTGGGCCATGCTTGTATGTTAAGGTCCGAGTCAATTAGGAGCAAACTTGCCCCAATTTGCCTCTTTCCAGATTGGTCAGGTGTTGATTGATGGATGTGAAGTTGGTTGACATTGTCGTTGGTTGGTTGAAAAAGGTTGAATGTTTGGTTGAGAGGTCTGGTTGATTGATATTTGGTTGAAGTTTGGTTGAGACTAGTCGAATAATTGGTCAGGGGTTGGGTCGATGGACATTTGGTCGGGATTTAAGATAAAATGAGTGATTGATATGTGGTAGAGACTGGGTTGAAAAGTTGGTCGAGGTTTGGATGAAGGATGAGCTCCCCCAGCGGGTAGGGAGAATGTTTGAAAGATTGGTTAAGGTCAGTTGAGGTTTAGTGGTCAGATGGATGGTGTTAATGTCGAATAAGGGGGTCAAAGGCGGCAAAGGGACCACAGTCTGGCGTGGAGATCCCGATTTAGGTGATGAGGTTGGAGAGGCATGAGTCGGGGTTGATGTTTTGTTGAAGAGGTGGTCAAGAGGATCCTTGATGAGAAGGGAATCCTTTTTTCGGTGTTGACGAATGACAGCTTTAAGAGCGCAACAACGCTCAGTGTCATGTCCCAGAGTGTGATGATAGTGGCAGAATTTAGAGTTGTCGAACCAAGATGGCCTTGATCCGAGAGGTGATGAGCGGAGTGGTGTTGAAGGTTTACTGATGACGTGGTTGAAAAGGGAGGTGTCATTCTCCAAACATTGGCTAATGGCGACCTTGAGGGCATGACAATGTTTCGTGTCGTGCCCAGGCGTGCGATGATATGCACAAATGCGAGTGTGGTCGAACCAAGGTGGTTTAGGTCCGAGAGATTGATATTGTCTAAGAGGCGGGAGGTCGAGGTGAGAGGACTGCAACAAGTGCCATAAGAACAAGGCATATGAACCTGCTAACGGATCTGGATGTTTTATTGTAGTGAGGATTGGTGACGTTGGTTTGGGAGGCGAAGGAGGCATGGGTCGAGGGTTTGGATGAGATGTATGTCTGATGGGATGAGGGAGTAATGGAGGCGATGTGCCTTTGGGAAGGATGGGAGTGGGAAGCACTCCTATTAAAGTGGATGGATGCGGGCCCAAGATTGAAGGTAATGATGAAGGTGGGGGAGGAATTCTCCGATGTGGTCTAGTAGTCTTCGTGTGTCTGGGTCGAGGGCCACCGTTGTGCGAGGCGAGGTTAGATATGGGTTTGGGTTTAGATGTGGATGGAGGTGAGTGAGATATAGAAATCTCAAGCAAAGGGCAAGAGGAAACCGTGACTGGGTCTTCCTCGGTTGGAATGGGTGGAGAGACTGGTTCTTCTCTTGGTAGAGAAGAAATAAGAGAGGGCGGCTCCTCAAGTGGGCAGAGGGCTTGGATGATCGTGCCTTCTACTTGTAGTTGAGGAGTAGGCAAGGCAGGGTCTTCGGACGGAGGTGGGCTTGATGGCGTTGATGTGGTCAAGGCGTCCTCCAGTACAAGAGAGGTAGATGGAGGACTAGTAGTAGAAGAAGGTTCCTCATCCTTTAATGGAAGAGGTTGGTCAAGGACAAGAGGCAAGATGGTGCTAATCGTGTGAATGTCATGGTCTTGAGGGTCATTGGTCGAAGTCTGGACGTTGTTTTGAGTAGGCAGATGATTAGGGAATGGTTGTTTGAAGATGTCGATATGTTGGTTAGGAGGGGCGTTCGGGTTATCTAAAATAAGATCCCCCTTGTCGAACATGTCTTGGATGATGTTTTTGAAGGTTCGGCAGTTGTCGATGTCATGGCCTTGGACGCGATGAAAGGGACAGAAGTCGGCCTCCCTATACCATGTAGGGATGGCTTTTGAAGGGTCAAATTGAGGTGGTCGGATTGGAGGGAGATTGAGGACCCCCTGCTTGAGAAGTTTTTCCAAAACGGAAGCGTATGGTTCTCCAAGTGGAGTGTAAGAACGCTGAATGTACCGTTGTTGGAATAGTTTGGTGATGCTTGGAGATGTCAAAGGTTGAGAGTAATTAGTTGACGTTGATGATGGTGATCTAACGACCACAGTGTTGGCCACTCCTTTAGATTCAGAATTGGCAGAAGAAGAAGGTCTGGAAGAAGAATGGCCATTGGTTTTTGCGTTGGTATTACGCAATTTGACCTTATCTTCTTCAAGGGCACGGAGTTCGAGCTTTCGAGCCATGATGAAAGCTTCGTCAAAAGTGTAGAATGTCTGAATCTGCAAGGTAGAAGAGATGTGTCTGGCACATGCTCGAGAGAAGAGCTCGATGAGCTCGGGTTGAGGCAAAGAGAAGGAGAGCTGGTTGATCAGACCTCTCCAATGAGCGACAAAATCGACAATTGATTCGTCGTCAAATTGCCTGATGGAGTAAAGGTCTGCGATTGAGACTTGTTTGGTGATGTTGATCGAAAAATGGTCAAGAAATAGTTGGGCGAGTTGGATGAATGAAAAGATAGAGTGTCTGGCAAGAGAACTATACCAGTCAAGGGCAAGGCCAGAAAGGGACATAGGGAACGTGCGTAAAAGCAACGCATCGTTATGAGCAATAAGATAACAGGCATGTCTAAATGCCCGTAGATGTTGTTGTGGGTCTTCCTTACTCTGAAAGCGAGAGAATTCAGGAAGCTCCCAATGGTCAGGGTATGGTCGAATAGGGACAGAAGGATGGATGGGCTCATTGCAAATTTGGTCATATGACAAAGTATTGCTTGAACCAGAAATAGAGGCTTCGAGACTGGACATTTTATCCATCAGCATCTTGATAAGATCTGCTGACGGATTGGCGGGTTGAGCGCCCCCTAGGTTGTAAGGCGCTTGGAAGAGGCTAGAGGAGGCGTGCGACATAGTCGGTTGTACAACGTACGGATGACTAGTCGCAGGGGCCGAAGTGGAGGCTAGAGGTGGTTGCGTTACGAAGGTCGAAGGTATAGGTTGACTGGGCACCGCCAAAGGTGGTTGAATGGCGGCACTGGTAGAAAGAGAGGTCAGCACACCTACATTGGTGGGCGCAAGAGTGTGAGGGGTCGAGATAATCAAGTTCTGATATGATGTAGAACTTGGTTGAATTGCAGGCGGTTGAGGGGGTAATAGAACCCCGATGGAGGTCGGTCTAAAAATAGACGGGGAGGCCAAACTTTGCGTATTGGCCATGGTTGGGTTAGTAGTCGAGGCGAAAGGCCGAGTCAAAAAGGGTTGGGCGGCGAATGGTGTGGATGTCGTCGCCATGTCACCCGAAAGGTCTCGCGTTGGGTTTCTCGCGAGATAGTTTTGAAGGGCTGCAGTGTTGAGGTCCAGGAATCTCGCAAAATCCTGGTCTCCTTCAGTGATGATGGGAATTTGAGTCAGGGTCGGGGTCGGGGTCAGTCCTGTAGGAGTTCTTTCAGTCTCTGAGTGGAACTCCATGATAGGACTTGGTTAGGGACGAGGTAGACGGAAGCGGTTGTTGGCTAAAGTGGTTAAGAAGAGAGGCCAGGTTCCAGAAACTATGTTTTTGCAGTCTCAGAAAACCAGAATGTGATTTTTGACAGAGAAGAGACAGGCTTTAGGCTGCTGGTTTTGAAGAAAAAGGACAGTGACAGAGACCGACGTCGGTTGAAAAATTGATGTCGGTAATAAAGGTGGCCGACGTCGGTCAGATAACTGATGCCGGTAACAGATGAAGCCGACGTCGGTAGAAGGACCGATGCCGGTGACAGGGGAAGCCGACGTCGGTGGCAGAACCGATGTCGGTGACTGTGTTTTCCAGAGAACCAAAAGGTTCTTGGAAAAACAAAGAAGAAAGCGTCCTCACACACTCAAACAAACAGATGAGAAGAGGAAAACAGAGAAAGACAGACAAGCCTAAGCGATAAATCCTAGAAATTAACCTTAGAAACTTGTGGCTTATGCCTTAGATGAATGTTTGGGGAGATTGGCTGAAAAATGGGTCCTAGAAGAAGGCTATCTAAAGATGGTTTCAGGTGTTGTTTTAGGTGCTCAAAGATCTGTGTTAGGGTCTGGTACGTGGCCTGGTGCTAAGGAGCAAGCTCCCCTCACTTCACGATTCCAGTGGTTAGCTGGTCTCGCTTAGCCAAGATATACCTCGCCTAGAGTTTAGACTCCGCCAGAGAACGGAGTGGGCTTCCCCCTTGGTGATGAAATCCAAGTGGGGTCACCAGGATGGGTAAGGTATCCGCTGGGTGATGAAATCCCAGTCGGGCCTTGTCTCAGGTATGTTTTATGTGTGTTTTAGTGCATGTGATTCGGTAGTGTAACATCAAGTGTCTACGGTTTATTCAATATGCGGAATAAGTTACTAGATGTGGACTAATGCAAGCATAAGCAGAAATGAAAGTGCAATATGTTTTAATGCCCAAGTCGAAATGTGATATTGTTATGAAGACAAGATGGAGAAAGGGATGAGAGTATGATATTTAGACTAGTCTAGAATGCAAGGAAGAAAGGTTCGTTTTAGTCCTGCTTATAGTGTCATTTGGAATAGAAGAAAGAGACAAGAAGAAAGGAGCCTAACTGCACCTAAATGAATGGAAAAGAAAAAGGAACCCAGGAGGAACCTAGGGTCCCACCGGGCGTGCCAGAGATGTTTCTACCTCAAATTTGCTTTTCAGACTTAAAAGAAAGAAACTAAAAGAAAGTAATGGACAAGGCTTGGGAAGTACCTGGACTAAAGATTGCGCACCGTAAATCCAGACGCTTGTGGGCACTCCTCTTTGGCTATGGAGGAATGACACCTGCAAGAAAAAAGAAACTTGGACAAGAGAACGTTAGACAGATAGGCAGTGGGTTGCCAAGCAAAGGCTTGTTCCCAGAAGTGTAAAAACTTCCTTAAGGGAGGTCAACCCACTGTTTTGATGAGATAAGTGACTGATAAAAGACAGAATGCCAGAATACAGAAGTGACAAAGAAAGTAGAAAGGAAAGAAGAAAGCAAAATGATTACCTGAAAGAGCTGTTGGGCTGAAGACAGTCGCCGAGGTCAGAAATGTCGCCGGCGTCGGTTGTCTGATCTGCCAGCGTCGGCTATCCTGCCGACGTCGGTTGGGGAAGTGACCGGCGTCGGTCGGGGTTGTGGCCTGTAGTCGGGTCTGGGTTGCTTTCTGGACTGTGGACGGGTCTGAGACTGAACGGGGACAAGTTTGGATGGATTGGGGAGTGGTCTGGTTCGGGTTGGGTGCCTGGTGCAAGGTCTTTTTGGCAGAGAGATGGGGAAGAGGAAGAGACACAGAGGACAGGGAAGAGGAGGATTCACAGAGGACAGGGCCTGAGAAGGCTTTGCAGCCTCTCAGGGGGAGGGACAAAGGGAGCAGAAGACAATAGAGGATAGATGATTAAAAACTAAAGAGATGAAATAAAAAACCAGACTAGCTTACCTTTAGCTTGCTGAATGAAGAGAGAAGAAGATGTTGCTGGAGCCACGGAAGAGTTGCTGCAAGGAGAAGATACTGATCCAGGGCCTTTTTCACCTATTGTTGCTACTGCACGAGGTTAAGATAGAGGAGAGATGAAAGCCAAAGCACCGAGAGAAGCTGTTTGCGAGCTCAAGAGTCCAGGGGGGCTGCAACGGATGCAGGAAGGGATAATGAAGGCTGCCGACGCTGGCAGTTTCGCCGACATCGGCCGAAGGGTCGCCGACGTCGGCGGTCGCAGGATGGGCACAGAGGCTAAAAATAGCCTCTGCCCATTCTTGCACGCCGCCGAGCGAGGGGTCATGGGAAGAACGGTCACAAGGATGCCAAAATGGACGAGGGGGGATATAATGGTGAGATTTGGCCTAATAAATGCTAGGGGGAAGGTGGAGGGATTCAAGGGAGGATCCAAGGTGGCAAGGGTAGGGTGGAAAAGGGGGCCTTAATTAATTAAAAATAGATGTTAATTTCCAATTAATAAGACTTAGGTGGGTTAGGGACCAAGGAGGACTAGGAGGGAGAAAGGACCAAGGGGGAGAACCAAGGTGCAGACACGTTTGCGGTGTCTACAATGTGACCCAAAATCCCATTTAAATGAATTATTTGTTGCATGCTAGCCAGTGGCATATAGTGATATATACCTCTTATTTTTGTTTCCAAGGAGCTTAGCTAGATAAGCCTTGGAGTGGTTTTTAAAGTTTCCTAAAAATTTAGTAACTAATTTTGATGACCTTTTAGATAAGTTTATGCAATACTTTTACTAGAATCTTAAGCATGAGATTTCATTTATCGACTTGATGCAAGTAAAGAAAAATGTCAATGAGAGTTTTACAAGCTATCTATAGTGATAGAGAACACTTCTAAGATGATTCACTCATAATTTACCAAATAAATAATTAGCCATTGTGTTCACTAAAAATTTGCATAGTGAGATAACCTATCATCTAGAACTATAGTGTGCACATATATTTAAAGAAATCATTGACAAAGGTTTGTTGATCAAGAAATCTCTCATTAATAAAGGATTCATCAAACTTAATTCAACTAATTAGAATCAAGGTACCAATCAATTGTCTAAAACTAACATCTAATCCTAGCACAAGCATCATAACTGGTATAGGCTAATAACCAAAAAAGACCCAAGTAGTTCAACTGTAATAGAAATGTTGTGGGAAATGGAGTAACTGAGTCACATCATGTCTAAATGGTGTAAAGATTTAATTCTCCACCTTTTCATATTACTCCTACCTTACAACCTCTTTGACCAATACCACAAGTGCAATAAACTTTTCCATTACAAAACCCTCTTCTAAGGAGAACTATGCCTACACATCATGTCTTTAGTGACCTTAGAGAGCCTATTGAGTCTATATTTTTCAAAATTGTTACAACTAATCTAGCTATTTGGCCTATACTAAATCAATATCTCCAAGGCATTCCTTATCCTAATTGGTACCATGAAAATTAATTCTATGAATATCATTGGGTCAATGGGCATAATTTATGAAGATGTGTGAAAATTAAGCTTTTGATTAAGAATATGTTGGAAAATGGGGAGATAACATTAGATAATGGTACTTCCACCTCTAATCAAACTCTTGGGATTTATCAAAACCCCTTTCCCCAACATAACACCTAATAGTAGCATAACAATCAACAACAATAACAACAACACTAGATAGTGTAATAATAAAATCAATAGTATCAAAATCAAAGGCCAAACTAGTAGAACCAATAGACTCATCAAAATCAATAGCAAAACCCACAACATCAAAACAATGGAAAAAACTAAGGTCAAATAGTAATAACCAACAAACCTACCATGTAGTTGCACATGACTATAATAGGGTTGTATGTCATATTTTAGGAGGTAGCATTAATACCATCTCCATTAATCTTAAATTGAGCACTAATCAATCTAGACCATTTCTAAATAATACAACTCAGCCAAAATATATCAATAATATTTTTTTGAATTGGGATCATATACAAGTGAACCAGCAAATCAAGAATTCCATTTTTGGACCTTATATCGATAACTCACCCTTACCACATGACCATATACAAGTGCATCAGTAACTGAGACTTGTCTTAACTAGTCCCAAACCATTCTTACCATTTTTTATCAATCATGGTTTAGAATCTAATCCCAATTATGCAATCACAAATTGGAGGTCAAATATTACTATCTTAGGCCCACAACCATCTTCCATTGTACCTGTTATCTAACCAACCATTTAGCCTTAGAATAAACCATTCACCATTGACCAAGATGGGAAGTTTGATATTGTGGAATAATTTTAGAAGACACTAGCATAAATCTCTATTTTATATTTTTTATGAATGTCAACAATCCACAAGAACATTTTGAATGATTTCTTAACCTAATTCACTATTGCCAATGACCTATCCCCTGATAAATTTCAAGCTTTGGTTAAACACCTAGCTCCAATCCAACAAGTCACATTCAACCAAAGTGATATGTCTTCCCTTAGCCTAATCCATAATAATCCATTATACATAGAATTTTATATAAAGTGGTATAAAGTGAAACATGTCCTTAAAGACAATGGATCAGGCCTCAACATAGTGTCTCTAAAGCTCATCAAGTTCCTTGGGTACACAATGGTAGATCTCTAACCAAAAATGATAACTATCAAAGCCTATGATAATTAGGAGAGAGAATCACAAGGCACCATTAGATTATCAATTATTATTAGGCCTTTGACCCATGATTCACTTTTCCATGTGCTTGATCTCGAGTTGTCATATAATATGCCTCTAGGAATGATTTGGCTATATGAATTCATACAGTCTCATCAAAATTGCACCAATGTATCAATTTCTCTCACTCAGGGATGGAAGTAAATATTTGAGGAGATTTGCACCCATATGAGCACTGCAAGCACCTTAAGGCTGAGTTTCAAAGTGACAATTACTAATACAGCATGAATCCAAGTTCCAAGCAAGATAAAGGAAAAGTCATACTTATTGATCCTCCACAAGATAATTGCATAGATCCTAATACCTTGGATTCCCTTTCCCACATGCTACCTCCTAAAGCTTCCAATCATTTCACCATTTTAGATAATGGCCCAGGGGAATATGTGACCCATGATGCCTCGATATTTTTAATATTCCTCAAAATCTAAAGACCTTTGGATGACCTAAAATTACCCCAAGCATGTGTTGGAAATAAAAGAACAAAGATAAGGGACCTATCATATTTTTACTAGCATCTAACCTAGAACCAAATTCTCTTGAAGGTGATGAATCATGGTTGTATAATGACAACCAAGCTGATTATTATAAAATTGCAAAGTATCCTATTCACATTAAGATCATGGAGAGTTGGGACTATGAAGGATGAGGCCTCAGAATGAACCAACAAGAAATGATAGAGCAAATTTCTATGACCAATTATAAAATATCCTAAGGACTTACATTTTAAACTACTTGGGGGTGACCCCACATATCTTATTTAAGTTCCATCACTAATGACTAGTGAAAATGATGCTGAAAATGAAGCAGAGTCTGATCATAGCCTTATCTTTAATAACCTAGCTAAGACTAATGTTTTTAATCATAATGCCATTTGTACCCTTACCTCGATCATTCATCACAACCCATTACCATTATATTATCCCTAATTGATAAATTGGGACCAACAATAATCTAGTCTACCAATTAATGAGTTTCAAAATGATGAGGCATTCTGTGATTTTTTAGGCCTTAGAGTCAATGTTCTATTGGGACATCATAAATCAGGATTCTCAATCACATAGGATCCTAAAGCTTATTTTAGAGAGTGGGTGAACACCCTTATCCAAAAACAAGTAAGTAAAACATTGAGGTCTTAAAGTGAAAACCTTTTCAAGGCACTTTCTAACCAGGGAAAAAGTAAATAAAATGGCTACTCTAATGATGAAAACTTATTTCAGGTACCATTAGATGGGGGTGTTCATTATTCTTCAAATTTAGACCAGGAGACCACCAACGATGAACTTGCTTATGGATCTAAATTTAATTTTGAGAAACAATAAGTCTTTGATTGAATTCTTCAAGAGTTTTCAACTATTTTTATCACATGGCTAGATCTCCCTTTGGGGAACTTAGATTCATCATGCCTAGGAAAAGTTAAAGAGGAAGTCCTAACAGAGGACCCTGATATAGTCCAATAATTCAAGTCTTTGCCTACTATCCTAGAAGATGGTTTTTCCCTTATATTTAAAGATATAATAGAGGTAAACATCGGGACTCCAATGGACCCCAAATGGATAAAATTAAGCACGTTCCTTGCTAAGGAGGAATGTGAAGTCTTTACAACTCTATTGAGAGAATTTGTAGATATCTTTGCATGGGCTTATTCTGACATGCCAAGTTTAGACCTCACCTTAATTTTACATCACCTTATGGTGAATCATGATGCTAAACTTGTTAATCATAATTTATGCAAGATGCATCCTTGTATTAGTAAAGAAAGAGTTAGTAAAACTCTTAGAAGTAAGATGTATTTGATCTATTGACTACTCAGAGTGGATATCTAAAGTTGTACCTAGTAGCAAAAATCTAGAAGGAATCAAAATTTGTACTAATTCTTGGGATATAAACAAATATTTACCTAAGTATGACTTTTCATTGCCAAACATTGACATGATCATTGACTCCATACCAGGTTATAAGATGTTTTCATTAATGGATGACTTTTTAGGATACAACTAGATCAAAATAACACCAAAAGATCAACATAAGATAGCATTCACCACTCTATGGGGAACATTATATTATCAAGTAATTACATTCGGTCTTAAGAATTTTAGAGCCACATATCAAAGATACATGACCATGATATGATACATGATATTTTTGAAGACTACATCGACAACATACTAGGCAAATCTAAAACTAGGGCTGACCATCTAGTAGTGTTATATAGGATATTTGAAAGACTACATGAGTACAAAGTATACTCAAATCTAAATAAGTGTGTATTTGGCATAACACCAAGAAAACTACTTGGATTCATCATCTCTCATAGAGACATTGAATTTTATCTGGCCAAAGTCTAAGTTATAATAGAGATTCCACCACTCACTAATTTAAAGTAGCTCTACAGTTTGTAAGGTAAGGTCTAGTCAATTTGATGCTTTATATCTTAGTTATTAGATAAGTGCCATCTATTTATAGATCTTCTAAATAATGGAGTTGTATTCCATTGGGATAATCATTGTCAAATAGCTTTTTAGCAGGTAAAATATTACCTAGTGCATATGCTTGTTTTATTACCCCCTATGCCAAGAAAACCATTTTTGTTGTACCTATCAACTACATATAGTGCCTTGGGGGATTTACTGCTCAACATGATGATAATGGGAAAGATCATGTAGTCTAATACTTAAGTCATGCATTATTCAAGTATGAACACAACTATATGCCTATTTAAAAAGCCTATCTATCCATAGTGTTTATAGCTCAAAAATTATGATACTACATATTAAACAATAAAACCATGGTTATTTTAAAAGTAGATCCACTCAAGTATCTACTATCTAAAACATATTTATAACGTATAATAGCCAAATGGATCAGGTTTCTTAGTGATTTTGATATAGATTATGTCAATAAAAAGGCAACTAAGGGGTAGGTCCTTACATATCAGCTTGTTGAAGCACCCCTTTCAGACATAGAGCCACTCACATTTCACTTTTTTGATGAATCCATAATGACCATCATTGACATACTTATTGAAGAGCAGCATTGGAATTTATATTTTGATGGGTCATTTATTGCACATAGATCAGGGTAGGCCTCTTATTTATTACACCACAGGGGGATTTAATTCTTAAGTTTTTTAAAATCAGCTTGCCTTATATAAACAACATGGATGAGTATGAAGCACTTATTATAGGACTTTGATAAGTAGTATAGTGGAACATATCTCATCTCAAGTTTTATGGTTATTCTTAGTTAATCATCAATCAGGTCATAGGCCATTTATATACCAAAGATGATAAGTTAATTTCTTATAAAGTTATGGTTGACACTCTCAAACAACCAATTATAGATATCTAATCTAAGCATATACCAAGGGTAAGTAACAAAACTATAGATGTTATGGCCACTATTGGATCTTTGATTCAACAAACAAAAAAATATAGAGAGTATCAGTTCCTCATTGAGAACCTCTTTGCACTAGCTCATGTACCTTCCACTATCGTAATTATTTATCCGGTATTTCAAACTTTATCACTACCTTCATGAACAAGTTTTACCACCTAACTTATCTCAAAAATAAATCAAATAATTCATTCACAAAACCAATCACTATACCTTACTGAGATCAACCCTTTACCACCATAGTTTTGATGGAACTCTACTTCGTTATTTAACTTCAACAAAATCTACACTAGCATTATGGGAAGTACATGAAGGGGTATGTGGAGTTCACTCTAGTAGGGAATTTCAATCCAAAAATCTCTTGTGTACCAGTTATTATTATCCCATGATATACGTAGATATAGATGCATATGTAAAGTAGTGCAACAAATGTTAACTACATGTTAATTTGATTCATGCACCAACCCAAACTCTAAAACTAATGTTGACACCATGGCCATTTGTTACATGAGGACTCGACCTCATCATAAAAATCAATCCTACATCTTCAAATGGACATAAACATATCCTCACTACCATTGAATATTTCACTAAGTGGGTTGAAGCTATACCCCTCACTTACGTGACTGGAAAATAGATTTCCAAATTCATTTTCAACCATCTCATTTGTCGCTATGATATCCCTTATGACATTATATATGATAGTGGAGGATCATTCAAGAAAAAATATGTTGAAAAGATATGTACTAAATACAACAACACACAACATTTATCTACAACATATTACCCTCAAGGTAATGGTCAGGCCGAGGCATTTTAAAAAAAAATTATCAACATCCTCAAAAATATTGTCAACGATGTCGATCATGACTAGCACCTGTAAATATTTCATGCCCTTTGAGAATACCATACCAATAACCATACCCATATAGGAGCCACTCCATACTCACTTTATTATGGTACTAAATCCATAATTCCTATTAAGGTTGAGTTACCATCTTTATGCATATCTTTCAAACATGTCTTAGACGATCATGACTATCAAGTAGCTCACCTACAAGAGCTAGACTTACTTGATGAAAAGTGCATAACTACACTCAATAATCTTCAAGCATATTAGAACCAAATCAAAGGCCATTATAATCAAAATGTCAAGTATGGAACCTTTAAACTTAGTGATCTTATTCTTAAAGAAAACCAAAAGAATACCATGGCCGAGAAAAATCATAAAGGTAAATTCAAAACAAACTAGATAGGGCCTTTCATCATTACAACAAATTATGGATCAAGAGCATACAGGCTTACCACACTATATGGAGATGAACTTCCTAATCTAATGAATATTATTCACCATAAGTGGTACTATGCTTGAGTACTATGATGTATTGTCTATAAAGACCATTTTAGTTATGCCATTTTCTCACTATTCTTCTTTATATGAATATCATTCATATCATTCCTCTTAGCCTATTCTGTATTCATCCTACCATTCCATTCTATTGACCAAGAATGTTTTGAACCCTATCTACCTAGCTCATTTGACCTTAACTTGCCATTATTTATACATTTTTATCATTAGTGAATCCAATCAGTTTCAAAAATTATTTTTTAGCATTCCACATAGAGGCAGTCTTTTAGAGTAGTATGATATAAGATTTAGTAATTACATATATTGTTTGTTATTTCTTTCTTATCACCAATCTTTCTATTAATTATATCTTTGTATGCACAAATTAGTACAATTGATATATGTCATTATGTCCTAGTTATAATCACCTATGGTCAAACTAGGGGTAATACTTATTTATTGAGCCTTGACATACCACCTTGTCATTTCTTATGTCATGCTATGCCTTTATTCCAAATCTAACTATTTTGTTTGAATTGACTACTACACTAGTCAGATTCTTCCACTGTAAGGTAGAACTATAGTAATTTGAGGTCTTGCTCTAGTACTATGTAGGCAATGCTTGATACTTGTTGAGGTCAGCTCAGTCACCCTTTCATCCATGCTCTTTCCATTTTGTGATCAATTATTAAGTTTGAATGATTTCACCATTTTACAAGCAATATAAGTAACATTCCCACCATTTTATGAGCAATTATTAAGTTTGAATGCTCTTTCCATTTTATGATCAATCTAAGTAATGCTCTCACCATTTGGTGAGTAATTTTTAAGTTTAAATGCTCTCACTATTTTATAAGCAACCTAAGCCACACTCTCACCATTTTTTGAGATTGAACCATTTAGTGTCTCATCGTTCTCAAACAAGTTGATACACTCTAAAAATTCCAAAAACATTTGTAAAAACATTATAAAAAGCCAAAAACATTGAGCACTTCTTTGTCTTAAGGATTCTGGGAACCCTTACTAAGTCACAAGCAAATCACTTGTTCCTTCATTTCCCCATAATTTTTGGCCTTTTTATCCCATGCACTTTCCATTTGTTAAGGCCATTCATATTTTTTTATTACATCCATTATGTTATTTTCATTAGTCATCATTTTCTTCCTATTTCATAAGAGAACTACATTTGTCTTGAAGTTTTTATTGAATATTGCATCCATGGAACTATGTAGGCAACATCCACTTACCTAATGTATATGAAGACATCTCGGCCACCCCCTTCCTTTTCTTCTCCTCCCACATTCTGTTAGTTTGTTATCACCTATTTTCTAGGGGCAATGTTTTTATAGTGTATATTAATTTGTTTATTTATTTGTTTATGTGCTTGTTTTTTTGTTTTCAATACTATTGCCTTGATTCAGTCTATGTACATTCTGTTGTCCCCCAAAAAATATCATTCATTTTTGGGACAACATTTGAACTATTTTGGTCCTACAGACCAAAATTGTCTCTTGCCTTTTCAAAATATGTCTTGGGCATTCAAATTCCTCATTTTTCAAGCTTGTCAAAAATCTACAGACTCTATAGGCTGAAATCTATGGACTCTGTAGGCTAAAATCTATGAACTTTGTAGGCTTAAATCTACGAACTCAACAGAAAGAGGAAATCTACGGACTCAGTAGGAAGAAGAAATCTATAGACTTTGCAGATCAACTTCAATGGGCTTTACAGGTTGAAATCTATAGACTCTTTCAAGGTTAGAGAAAACTACGGACTTGGTTTCTACAGACTCTACAGGCAGCTTCATTTCTACAGGTTCAAAGGCTTTTGTAGGTGGGTTCAACCAAAAGAATCAATTTATAAAACTTGGTCATTTTGGGATTGGTTCAGTGCCTTGGTTCAAACAAAAATATCCATCGATAAGCATCAACAATAGGTTCAACATTTGGTTCATCCTTTGGTTCAACATCAAATGGTTCAAAGGTGGGTTCAATCAAGCAGTTCAATGCTTGTTTCACTCATTTGGTTCATCTGCTTTGATTCATCCTTTGGTTCAATAAAATGGTTTGTTAGTTAGTTCAAGGCTTTGTTTGAACTGTTGAACCAAAACTTGGTTCAACAGTTGGTTTAACATCTTTTGGTTCAATGGTTAGTTCATTGTTTCAGTTTAATCAAATGAACCATTGGCTTGAACCATTTTGGTTCAACATCTTGGTTTAATGAAGAGGTTCAACATCTTAGTTTAATGGAGAATTTCATCGGCTTGGTTCATTCAATTGAACCATCATCTTGATCCATTTTGGTTTAAAGCTTGGTTCAACCGATTAGTTCAATGAAGAGGTTCAACGGTTAGTTCAAACAAAGGGTTCATCGGCTTGAACCATTTTGGTTCAACCAAGTGGTTCAACATTCGGCTCAACCAAGCGGTTCAATCAAATGATTCAATATATGGTTCATCACCTTGGTTCAACAACTTGGTTCAAAGGAGAAGTTCAAAATGCAAAAGTTCAAAGGGCCTCCTGAAGGACAAGTGCTCTTGCGGAGGGCACTTGGTCAACAAAAATAACCTTCAAAAGGGTCATTTTCAAAAAGACTAAGGCAAGTCTAAGGCACAATTCCTTAAAAAAATTTGTCTGAAGGAATTCCTTCAAAGAAAAAGTCCAAAAGAATTCTAAATGGTCACGAGTGGGAAAAAACTAAAGGATAATAATCAAGGCAAATGGAAATTCCATGAACTTTTTATCCACAAGAAATTTCCATAGACTTTTTGTCTGTGAGAATTTGTCCATGAAGAAAGCTCAAGGAAAGCCCGTGAAGACTCTAAAGAAAAAGGCCATTGAAGGACCCTAAAAGGCAGGAACCCTTGCGGGGGACTCTCGGCTGCCAACTTGAAGGATACTTCCCCGAAGCTAAAGGGTCACCTTCCCTTCAAGAAGATGTAAAACAAAAGCCTGAAGGCCATTTAAAGACCACCCAAAGGATAGATATCTTGCAGGGAGCTCTTCTCGACCCAAAATACGTCATTTCTTAAGGCCCAAAAGGGCAAGTTCAATCTGGGAAAGTGCCAAATAGAAAATCTAAAAGAAGACAAAGGGATGACATGCCCGAAGACATCAAATTCAAGACAATAAAATAGTTGTTGATCCTTTGAACCTACAGACCAAAATGCATTCACAGACGTCAAGGCCAAGACCAGCAGAAAGTAAGGAAGGAACAGAACATCAAACTGAATCCAAGACCTGATTCAATTAACCAGAAGAGGAGGAACGATGAAGGTAAGATTAGACACCAAGTGGACATTGAAAGTTGCAAACTTTTAATAAGCGTGACTTGTTTCCCTGCACTGATAAAATCAAATGGGTAAAATGTCCCTAAGTTCCAACCTATCTTCTTAACAGATTCCAATGCAACATGATGTGTTACTATTCCCGAGTCCTTCTTGAAATGGCTATATAAGGGACTCTCTTCTATTGTAAAAGGATCTCTTTTTGACAATCAGAACAAAACTCTACCCAAATTGAAAGACACTTCTGAGACTTTGAGCTCAATTTGTTTATCATATTTTGTTATTGGAATAAGAAAGAAAGTGGTTTTTCAGACTTTGTGTTGTAATATCTTTGTTGTTGATAAAAATGTTCTTATGTCTTTTTCTTCAATATATATTTTGTTCCTTTAATTTAACAAGCAGAATTAGTGACAACAGTCATGAAGGTGTCATAAAGAGTCAATTGTGGAGAGACTTTGTGCCCCCATAATTGCCTTTAGTGTGTTTTCTTTTCATTTCTATGTAAAGGACCTTGGGGCGACTTTGTGCCCTCATTGTCTTTCGTATCTTACTCTTGAGCAATTCAGGCGTAGACTTTGTGCTACATCTTGATTTTCTGGTTATTACATGCTTTGTTACATTTTGCTGTTATTACTTGGAGTATTCTTGTGGCTTGTTGAATAGTACTTCTGAAAGAAGAGGAGTGCTTTTTGTCATTTTCCTTGAGTTTTTTCTTTGATCCACACACATCATCTCTGAAAAAGAGAGATGGATTATTTGTCCTACCCTTGAGTATATATATATATATATATATATATATATATATCATACCTATAGGGAACCTCCCCTTGATGAGAGGAGAGATCAGTCCCCTTCTGATGTGGTAAACTACACATTTGGATGACTAATCTTCTTACTTTGGCTGATCAGACCTATTTTGTTTATCAGTACACTGATTGACAAAATATTCAACCAACAATTTTTAGTGACTCCACTAGGGATATAAAATCCATTATCCATTTATAATCTATCCATTCACCTCCACATTAACTGGGAAAGAATACACAATTTAAAGCCTCAAGCTTTAACTGAATCAAGGTTAATTCTTTTCCATTTCTATTTCACAATCTGGCAGATTCAAGGTATACACGAAGCCAAAGGGCTAAAGGTATCATTCACCCTGTATTTGAGTTGGTACAGCAAAGTGATTTTGATCTATTTCCTTCACCATCTCATCTCCAATGAACCAAGAGTTTTCCTCCTGCTAAAGTCAGATCTCCATTGCTAGACAAAGTATCTACTTCTACTATTGATAAAGCTTTGCCTATAATTACCCCTTTGAGATTTGTTATCCCTCCTTTTCATAATCCTACAATGGTAGTTCAAGGCCCTTGGGGTAATTCTTTTGGTCCTCTCAATCTTACTCCTCCTCTACATGAGCTTCCACATAGTTCAAGGAAGAACTTCCCCAAATTTTATGGTGATGGGAAAGTTCACCCTGATGAGCACATTGCAGCTTTTAACATAGCCTGTGGAGTAATCAGAGTAGATTTGAAGATGTAGCAGTCAGGCCTTTTATAGAAACATTACAAGGTGTTGCTACAGATTGGTTTTATCATCTACAAGCTCGGTCAATGACTGATTGGAATACTCTCAAAGCTAAGTTTAAAGCCAGATTAAAACTTGTAGAAGATGCACATACACTTATGGCTCAACTTACACAGATGAAGAAAGAGCCTCATGAGCCTATGAGAGACTTTATAGCCAAATTTCACAAACTGAGAAATAGAATCCCTGTAATTGCTCGACCTACAACTGAGAATCTCAAATGCTTTTTCATTAATTCTTAGTTACCTAAAGTAAGTTTTCTCTTAAGACGTGCTGGTCAAATAGATCTTGTTGCAACTCAAATTTTGGCCACTAAGGTATAAGATGATCTCTTCTTAACAGGGAAGATAAGAAGAGATCTAAATAGAAATAGAGCTTCATCATCTTCTGAATATGCATCTACAATCACCATAGATACAATGGTGTAGAAATTAGCAAATGAGTTGCTTGCTCTCAAAAAGCAAATGGCTCAAGGAATGTCTTCCGCTCCTTCATACAGAAGGACATTCCCAAATCAATCATATTAGGGAAATGCTACCAGGAATCAAGGGAAATAGAATCACCTTCCTCCCCCATAAGGGAAAATTGCCCTAGAAGCTCCTCTAACCAATTTAGCAATGGGATATCTTGAAGTAAAATCAGAGTTCTCTTTCCAGCCTGAATTAAATCAAGAAAATGATGTTGATCTCCTTGAAGACAATCAAGAAGAATCAGCTGGCGACTCCCACATTGGTTTCTTGAACTACCAAGATGAACCTAAAAGAAAAGGAGAAGCTTTTGATGGATCATATGCAATGTTTACCAGGTCCAAGAACTAATCAGTCTAGCAAATTGATAAAGAGAAGATAGAAGAGCAACCGCAGCTAGCAGTCATGATTACTAAGCATGGAACCACTCTGCCTTTTTAGTCAAAAGACTTAGTAATCACCCAAAAGGCAAATACATCAATTTTTTCTTCCCCTTCTACTTCAAATTCTCAAACCAGCCCACCTCCCATCCCTCCTAAAACTCAAAAAGTTGAAGTACCTTTCTCTGTACCTAGCTCGATTCAGCCATTTGACATAATTGATCATGTCAAAAAGATAAAAATAAAAATGTCTAATTTTAAATATTTGCAGTCCAATCCTATCAATTAAATAAGCTGGTCCAATATGTCAAACACCAAAATGTCTTTGCAGGATAAAAGGCTAAAAAGGTAACTCCTGATTCTCCAAAGAACATGCCTATTCCAAATAATCTGGGCATTACTCCCCCAGTTGCTCCTAGAAAAATAGAACCTTTATATGTTTCCCTATTAATTAATTGCCACAAGATGAGTAACTATATTATAGACTCAGGCACATCTAATAATGTCATGCTAGCTAAAGTAGCTAAGTCTCTTGGTCTCACACTAACCAAGACATTTGGGAGATGTTTCTCCATGGAGAACAAGCAAGTACCATTACTGGGGCAAATCAAAGATGCCCAATTTGCATTTGCAGCCTTTCCAAACAAGAGAATCAAGATGACTGTCTTGGTGGCTGGCATCCCAACATCCTATGGCATTTTGCTTGGATGAAATTTATGTAAGGATGTAGGAGGAGAACTAAGCATGGATCTGTCTGAGGCAAGGATCCCTATCCAAGGTGTAATGAAAAGGTTACTCCCTGAAAAGGAATCAAAATATGTGGTCACCCAGACATCAGCCCCTAAAGCTCAAATCCTTTTTGAATCCGTAGGTATGGATAACTATTTTCTATCTACAGATGAAGTGCATGAAACACCTAAAAGTATCAACTCAAAAATTAGTTCAACAAGAATAACAAAAAAACTAGTAGGCTATAGTATAGACCAAAAAGGATCCTACATCTCTGATGAAGAAAAGTCTAAAGAAAAATCAATATCAGATGAGATATGGACTTTGGAATTTGATGGTAGTTGTTCCTCTACCGATTCAAGAGCTAGAATTGTTTTGATATCTCCTCAAGGAGATATGTTCCATTCATATTACAAATTATAGTTTAGTAACACTAATAATAAAGCTGAATATGAATCTCTATTGCTTGGCATGAAAGTTTCTCAAGAAAAAGGCATCAAATTTCTTCATGCTAAAGGGGATGCTGAATTAGTGGTTTGTCAAGTGAGGAACTTATACCAAAATAAGAATGAAAGATTATGCCGCTATCATAACTTGGTTTGGGACCAAATTGAAAGCTTTGATGCTTTCAACATTTTTTCTATATCTAGAGAATCTAATGACAGAGCTTATGCACTTGCTATTTCAAGAACTCTTTTAGTTCCCCATTCAGATTTCAAAGAAGATAGGTATATTATTGAGCTAGTAGACCAAGTGTTCCTGACAATGCTAATCATTGGCAAGTATTCAATGATGATCATCAAATCATTGCCTTCTTGGAATGTAAATATAATTTTGAACAACTATGTTTTGAAGGCAGTGAACATCAGAAGAATGAATCTATATTTGAATCCAACACGGATATAAATGAAGAATTCTTACAGTTGAAAGGAAACAAAATTCCTAAAGGCTTGGTTTCTCTTGAAAAGTTGTTTGACAAGGATGATAGATTCATCAAACAACAGCAAATAGACTCGATTTTATCTTAAGAATTCGATCAAGTGAATCTGACTACTGAAGAAAATCCCAAGATGATCAATATTTTTAAGTGTTACACCCCTGAAGAAAGATTCAAGTTCATCTCTTTACTCTGTCAATACATGGATGTCTTAGCATATTCTTATGAAGACTTGAAGTCTCTCAGACTAGATGAAATTCACCATAACATTCCTCTCAAGGCCGACTCAATACCATACAAGCAAAAATCTAGATAGTATAATCCAAAAATATCAGGTACTATTTTGTTTGAGATACAAAAAATGTTAAATGCTAAAATCATCTTCCCAATCCATCATTCCACATGGATTACAAACATAGTGCTTGTAAGGAAGAAGAATGGCAAAATTTACATTTATGTAGATTTCAAAAATTTGAATAAAGCATATTTAAAGGATAATTATCCTTTGCCAATTATGGATCAAGTGCTTCAAACAATGACAGGTTCAGAGATGTTATCAATGTTGGATGGCTTCTCAAGATATAATCAAGTTGAAGTTGGTAAAATAGACCAACACAAGACTGCATTCACCACACCTTGGGGTACATTTGCATATAGAAGAATGCCTTTTAGTTTAATAAATGTTGGTGCTAATTTTCAGAGAGCTATGGATCTAGCTTTCAAAGATGAGATTGGTAAATTCATAGTGGTATACCTTGATGACTTGACTATCTTTCCAAAGCATCGATCTGATCATGTACGCCATTTGCAACAAGTGTTGGAGCACTGCCGCTAGAATGGTATTTCCTTAAATCCTAAAAAGTCTATTTTTGGAGTAATAGAAGAGAAACTCTTTGGACACATTGTGTCCAAAGAAGGCATAAAGATTGACTCAGACAGATTCAAGTCTATTCAATATCTTAATTTGCCTACAAGTAAGAATGATGTTAATTCTTTCTTTAGAAAGGTGAATTTTTTACGGAGATTCATCCCTAAATTTGCTAAGAAGACTAGACACATTATGAACATGATGAAAGGGAAGACCATCTTCAGCTAGACTAAAGAAGGTAAGTCAGCATTCCAAGATATCAAGACTGCCATTGCTCATGCCCCTACATTGGTTTGTCTAGATTATAACAAAGATTTCATCATATACAGCTATGTGTCTGAACACACTCTTTCATAAATTCTTGTTCAATAGGACAAAGAAAGTATAGAATCTCTTATCTCTTTCATGAGTTGCCCTCTCAAAATCCATGAGATAAAGTATTCAAATATAGAGAAGCATGCTTATGCCTTGGTAAAAGTAATCAAACATTTCTACTTCTATATTTTGAATTCACATACTACTGCCCTAGTTCCTGACACTATAGTCAAGTCTATATTAACTCAACAGGAGTTTGGCATGAAAAAAGGTAATTGGATTGCAAAGATACAAGAGTTTGATCTAGACATCAAGCTGACAAATCTGGTTAGGGGTAAAGGCCTATGTAAATTAATTGCTAACAATAAGTCAGAAGACACACAATGTGAAGAAACTGAAGTGGAAGAGACACCAATAGTCCTTTTTGTCTCCACTACCAATGAGTGGTATTCAGGTATCACTCATTTCCTTACTTATGGTGAATGTCCTACTCATTTGTCTTACAAAGAAAGGAGGACTATCAAGTTGAAAGATGCAAATTTTATCCTTTAGGACAATGGTTTGTATAAGAGAAGCATAGATGGAGTATTCCTTCACTGTGTAGATAAAGAGCAACAAATCTAGCTTTTGAAATCTTTCAACAATATGGCCTATGGAGGACATTTTTCTACTCCTGTGACTACTCATAAGATTTTGTGAGCTAGGTATTACTGTCCAACTATTTTCCAAGATGCACATAAGTGGGTAAGAAAATGTGAACTCTGTCAGCAATTTGTTGGAAGACCCAAGTTAGTTGCTATGCCTCTCAAGCCAGTGATCATAGAAGAACCTTTCCAGTAATGGGGACTTGATTTTATTGGGACAATAAACCCATATTCAAGTTCTAAACATTATTATGTCCTTACAACAACTGACTATTTCACCAAGTGGGTAGAAGTAATCCCAACTAAGCATGCTACTTCAGAAGTTGTATGCAACTTCCTCAAAGAGAATATCATTTCCAGGTTTGGAGTTCCAATCAAAATTGTTAGTGATAATGCAGCTTGTTTCACCTCTTAGGAGATTACATAATTTTTTTTCCATTATGGAATTACACTCTCTCACTCTTCTGATTATTTTCCACAAGGGAATGGACAAGCTGAATCTAGCAATAAAAATCTGGTAACTATTATCAAGAAGCTAGTATATGACAATCAAAGAACATGGCATAAAGCATTGGTTGATGCTCCATGGGTAGAAAAAATCACACCAAAGAGGGCAATTGGTATGTCTCCTTTTCAACTTCTTTATGTTATCAATGCTCAAATACGAATCACCTTAGAATTATCTGCCTTAAAATTGGCAAAGGCAATTGAGGATTAGACATATGACATCTCTCTTGATAAAAGAATCATGTTCCTGACTAAGCTGGAGGAATAGAGAACCATGTTAGTGGATATAATTACTGCTCATCAAAGTCTGGTAAAGAAACTCTTTGACCAGAAGGCTAAAAATCATGATTTCTAAATTGGGGATCAAGTCCTGTTGTGAGACAAAAGGAGAGAACCAAAGGGGATGCATGGAAAGTTTGAATCCCTTTGGAGAGGCCCATTTATAATTCATCATCACATTGGATAAAATAGTTTTATATTGAAATATCAAGATGGCACACTCTTTTCTCTGCCTCACAATGGGCAACATTTGAAACACTTCAACTCTTGAAGTGTCAGAGCATTGCATCTATATATGTGTTTATTTGTACAGTTTTTAATTCTATTTTGTTTTGTTTGTTTCCTTTTTTGATGCCTTTTATTTCTAGATAACATGACTCTATAACCCAATGGTACACATGAAAACACTAGAGATTCTAGATTCTACTCCCCTCAATTCTTTTTGCAATTGACAGAAGTTCCCCAACTGGAGCCAGCTGTTTCCCCCAAAAAATATCACTCATTTTTGGGACAACATTTGAACTATTGTGGTCCTATAGACCAAAATTGTCTCTTTCCTTTTCAAAATCTATCTTGGGCATTCAAATTCCTCATTTTTCAAGATTCTTAGAAATCTACAAACTCTGCAGGCTGAAATCTATGGACTCTACAGGTTAAAATCTACGGACTCTGCAGGCTTAAATCTACGGACTCAGCATGAAGAGGAAATCTACAGACTCAGTAGGAAGAATAAATCTATAGACTTTGTAGGTAAAGTTCAATGGGCTTTACAGGTTAAAATTTATGGACTCTTTCAAGGTTAGAGAAAACTATGGACTTGGTTTCTATAGACTCTGCAGGCAGCTTCATTTCTACAGGTTTAAAGGCTTCTACAGGTGGGTTCAACCAAAAGAATTAGTTTCTAACACTCGGTCATTTTTGGGATTGGTTCAGTGCCTTGGTTTAAAAAAAAATCTCCATCGACAAGCATCAGTAGTAGGTTTAACATTTGGTTCATCCTTTGGTTCAACATCAAATGGTTCAAAGGCGGGTTCAATCAAGTAGTTCAACACTTTGTTTCACTCATTTGGTTCATCTTCTTTGTTTCAACACTTTGATTCATACTTTGGTTCAATCAAATGGTTTGTTAGTCAGTTCAAGGCTTTGTTTGAACTGTTGAACCAAAACTTGGTTTAACGGTTGGTTCAACATCTTTTGGTTCAAGGGTTAGTTCAATCAAATGAACCATCAACTTAAACCATTTTGTTTTAACATCTTGGTTCAACGAAGAGGTTCAACATCTTGGTTCAATGGAGCATTTCATCAGCTTGGTTCATTCAATTGAACCATTTTCTTGAACCACTAGCTTGAACCATTTTGGTTTAAAGCTTGGTTCAACGAAGAGGTTCAACGGTTAGTTTAAACAAAGGGTTCGTCGACTTGAACCATTTTGGTTTAACCAAGTGGTTCAATCAAGTGGTTCAATAAATGGTTCATCACCTTGGTTCAACAAATGGTTCAACAACTTGGTTCAAAGGAGCAGTTCAAAATGCAAAAGTTCAAAGGGCCTCCCGAAGGACAAGTGCCCTTTCAGAGGGCACTTGGTCAATGAAAATACCCTTCGGAAGGGTCATTTTCAAAAGACTAAGGCAAGTCTAAGGTACAATTCCTTCAGACTTTTTGTCTGAAGGAATTCCTTCAGACAAAAAGTCTAAAAGAATTCTAAATGATCGTGGGTGGAACAAACTTGAAGGATAATAATCAAGGAAAATGGAAATTCCATGAACTTTTTGTCCGCGGGAAATTTCCATAGACTTTTTGTCTGTGGGAATTTGTCTGCGAAGAAAGCTCGAGGAAATCCCACAAAAACTCTAAAGAAAAAGGCCACTGAAAGACCCCAAAGGGTAGGTACCCTTATGAGGGACTCTTGACTACCAACTTGAAGGATGCTTCCCAAAAGCCAAAGGGTCACCTTCCCTTTGAGAATATGTAAAACAAAAAGCTCGAAGGCCATTCAAAGACTACCCAAAGGGTGGATATCTTGTAGGGAGCTCTGCTCGACCCAAAATAGGTCATTTCTTAAGGCCTAAAAGGACAAGTTCAATCTAGGAAAATTCCAAATAGAAAAGCCAAAAGAAGATAAATGGATGACATGCCCGAAGACATTGAATTCAAGACAATAAAATAACCATTGATCCTTTGAACCTACAGACCAAAATGCATTCACAGACTTCAAGACCAAGACCAGCAGAAAGTGAGGAAGGAACAGAATAGCAAACTAAATCCAAGACCTAATTCAATTAACCAAAAAAGAAGGAATGATGAAGGTAAGATCAGATCACCAGGTGGACATTGAAAGTTGAAAACTTTTAATAAGTGTGACTTGTTTCCCTACATTGATAAAATCAAATGGGTAAAATGCCCCTAAGTTCTAGCCTATCTTTTTAACAAATTCCAACGCAACATGATGTGTTACTATTCTTGAGTCCTTGATATGGCCATATAAGGGACTCTCTTCTATTGTAAAAGGATCTCTTTTTGACAATCAAAACAAAAATCTGCCCAAATTGAAAGACACTTCTGAGACTTTGAGCTCAGTTTGTTTATCATATTTTGTTATTGGAATAAGAAAGCAAGTAGTTTTTTAGACTTTGTGCTGTAATATCTTTGTTGTTGAAGAAATTATTCTTATGTCTTTTTCTTCAATATATCTTCTATTACTTTAATTCAACAAGCATAATTAGTGACAACAATCAAGAAGGTGTCCTAAAGAGTCAACTATGGAGAGACTTTGTGCCTCCATAATTGCCTTTATTGTGTTTTCTTTTCATTTCTATCTAAAGGACCTTGGGGTGACTTTGTGCCCTCATTGTCTTTCATATCTTACTCTTGAGAAATTTAGGCATAGACTTTATGTTGCATCTTGATTTTCTGGTTATTACATCCTTTGTTACATTTTTCTATTACTACCTGGAGTATTCTTGTGGTTTGTTGAATAGTACTTCTAAAAGAAGAGGAGTGATTTCTGTCATTTTCCTTGAGTTTTTCCTTTGATCCACACACATCATCTCTAAAGAAAGAGAGATGGATGATTTGTCCTACCCTTGAGTATTATTTTATATATATATATATATATATATATATATATATATATATATATATATATATATATATATATATATATATATATAGGGAACCTCCCCTTGATGAGAGGAGAGATTAGTCCCCTTCTAATGTGGTAAAATACACATTTGGACGACTAATCTTCCTACTTTGGCTAATCAAACCTATTTTGTTTATCAATATGCTGATCAAAAAAATATTCAACCAACACATTCATTGGGTGATTCCTTGCTCACACTTATAATTGAATCCATCCATATTCATATGTCTACATTGTCATCATGGTTTCTATCATTGGTACATTATTTTTTATTGAGTATTGGATTTTAGGAGTCAATATTTATGCATATTTCGACTAAGTCCTCATGATGTTATACCATGATGCCTACCAACACATGATACAAAAAACCTCAGTGTCATGAATTTTATTTATTAATGGTGGCATTGACATCTCTTTAGCACTGATATCCTAATTCAATCCCAATCATATCCCAAATAGAGTAATTAAAAAGTGAAAGAATTTCAGCCTTTGTTTAGTTCAGATGAGCATCTCCCTACTAGGAGGTTGTCCTAATTCATCTTTATCCTCTATATCATATTACCATCATCAATCAACCAATCAATCATGTTTACCATAATCAGGGTCCAATGATTATAACTACCTATGGGCAAATCATTGTACACCATCCCACTTGCATTTCTCAGTGATTATAATTGCCTTGAGAAAATCATTATGTTATCACCATTTTAATTTTTCTACCCATATAAGGGCATGTTGTTATCTTATTTGTCTTTCCTAACTGGGGTAGATCCATCTTCTCAATGATTATAACTGCCTTTGGGCAAATCATTGTGTTTTCATACCACATTGTCATTATCAAGGTACAATGCTTATAACCACCTTTGAGCAAACCATTGTACACCATCCCACTTGTATTCTAAATTATTTTTCCTACTTTTTCAAGCTCATTGTGTTTCCCCCCATCATTTTCCCTTCTTTGGTCCCCTCATTTTGCTTCTTTTTGAGGGACCATTTGCTAACCTTTCCTTGTGCCAACCATTCCCTCAAGGGGGCATCATATAGTTAGTTCATCATCATTATAGTTATAGGCATACAGAACCTTTTAATTCTTTAATAATATGTTAATATTCATATAGCTTGCAATGCCTTCTCAAATAAGGGTAAACTATAGACACCTAAATTTGGCCACTGATAACCTCCAACCAAGATGTTGACAAATTTATACCAAAGTGCACAATTTGGCTTAAAAAACTAAAATGCATTAAAAGAGTTTAAATTTGTATATTCAAGTGCCAATTTTTGCTAGGCTATCATTAAATGGGAAAATACAATTTATGGGCTAGCTAACTTTAATCAAATCATTTCGAGTTGAAATACTAATTTTGTATATAGGTGATATGGATTGTTCTTTTCTATCAAAATCTCTTGCATAAAACATGTGCCTTTATTATTTGGTGTTGACAAAATCCTAAATGGGATGGTAGACATAACACATCTAACATCACATCTTGATTCTAATCCAGTCAAATTTTGAGCCAATAATGAGACATTTTGACCAATTGGAGTAATTTATGCACAAAGAGCCAAGGTTTACATCAAAGTTGACTAATAATGTTTAAAAATAATTAAACCAAATCAAGGCCTAATTAATAATTCCCTATAAACTTGTTGAAAACTTGTTCTTAGAAATGAATGTTGAATATCTGCATCATCAGGTGACCTCATTCCTTGGGAAGGCATCCCTAGGGCATAAATACCACAAATATCTAAATCAAGCCATCCCATGCCTCCCGTGCCTCTTAAATTCCCTTCTATCTCAAATATTAATGGGGATATTTTTAGAATGAATTTAATATTTGGATTTATACATGGCCACACATCTCAATCTTGAGATGGACAGGCATGGTTGATCCTCAAACCATTTCAAAATTCTATAAATAAGAAACCTTGCCACATGAATTTTAATCTTGGATAATACAAAGGTATAATGTTGAATTGGTTCCAAATCCTCATGAAAATTAGTGTTATTATGCCCAAATATTGAGCCAAGCCAAGCCAAAGACATAAGGTGCCAAGGAGAGATGGAGGTAGCCAAGATTCCATTGATGTAGACTTCATGAGCACAAACCAAGTAGTCCACTATAAAAATCATTTTAGAGCATCCAAGGAAGGTAAAATAAGGTTTATTTTGAATTTTAGTTGTGTGTTTCATTTATTTCTTGTTAACTAAGCTCTCCCTAATAACTAGACCTAGATATGTATGCTAGTTAGTGTGTTTTTTTCAATTTATTTTCATTTTATGACTAACACAATACTAATCACCTCTCTTGAGTTAAATTCTTAGTCTACACCTTGTGCTTACAGACATTTAATAATGAATTGGTTCAGCTAGTTTACAAACTTAGAGACGTAGGCATTGTTAAACTCCATAATCAACTCTTGTGCAGTGTGGTTGGTATTCTTGCATTGCTTTTCTTTAAGTTTATTATTTTATGGATTGATTTTAGTATATTTAATAAATTGCCTAGAAGGATCCAAGGTAAACATTTTTGCATAAAAATTAATGCTAGTTTACGGATCACTAATCGACTCATCTAATTTCTATTATAGTCTTTCCTCCCTCCTAGACCTATGTCCTTAGTATAGGAAATATCATCAGTTTGTAGCCTATCTCATCTCATTATTTCTTAGATAATATGTCTATCATGAGAAATTATAGTCTTATTAATCAATCTCCTTTCTAGACCTTGATCATTTATCTAGAACCCATCTCTCAAGATTAAGCCACTTTGTCCTTAACATCTATGATTGGGTAAAAATCCATCATAGTTATATCATTACTTGGTAAATCCCAACCCATCTCATCATCTTAGTCTTATCCCACCTCTAATATTTTTATTTGAGTGACCATCTGGGTAGGTTCTCCCCACATGCTCCCTCGAGGGGGCATCATACCTACTAATAATGTTTTCATTCATGATTATAGTTTTTCTTTGAAAGACCATTATTCATCCTCTCCTATCTACTCTACATAGTCTTTCAAAGAGGGTCAAAATGTATGCAACTAAATATGCTCACCCTAATAATCCTAGTAAAACCATTAATTTTCATATTCCCTTAGTCAATTAATTAATATCCTAATTCTTACATGAAATCCCCCACATCCCATGAACCTTGCTACACCTTTATAACTAATTAATCACCTTTATTAACCCATTAACTAATCTTACTTACCTACTAATCTACCTATTATCCCACTTTCCATTTTAAAATTCCCTTTTATTCACCTACCCATACACCACCCTACTAACCTAGCCTTTCTTACATCCCTATTCCCTAATGGAGATTCTAGAATATTCTCTAACTTAGCCTTCCCCCTATATATCCCTCTATTCAATAGGTTTATAGAACCCTTTATTCTATAGGTTTCCAAGGAATTAAAAATTCCTTAGAAATTCCCCAACCATCGATCTCAATAGTTCAAGATTAAATATGAGCCATTGATTTTTCTTCCCTTGGCTTATATAAACAAGCTACCTCCATGACTAACTAACTTGGAAACTTTAAGAACCTTGAGATCTATATGCATTCATTATACTTTCCTCCATCATTCAAATAGGAAATTTGAGCATAATGGATTAAACAATGAAATTTAATGATCTAAAATGTTCAACTACCTAAGTAATATCTAATTAAATTCAAATAGATAAATACATAATTCAAACCTAAACTTTAATCCTAAAGTTTATTGCTCTAAACCATGATTAAAAAAATACAAAAATAAGAAATATTGGATTGATATTACCTTAGACACATAATTTTGGCATTATGTTGGCATGATCATGGATGTTGATAATGGATTTAAGGACTTAGATTGGCACGGACTTAGTAGATTATTGAGAGTTTGATATATTGATTGATAGCTTTTAGTTATTTTCCATGGAGGAGTGGGTTGTTTATATATAATGTGGAGGGAAGGATTAAAAATAATTACAAATTCTTTGGAAGCCACTAGATTTAGAGGCTTTTATAAAGGAAGGGTGAGAATAGAGAGATTTTAGAATTGGAGAATTTTAGAATCCTGTTAGGGGATAATTAGGATTATATGGGGGATTAGATATGGATTAATTGGATGATTAGGGACTAAGGGTGTAGGAGAGACTAGTAATAGGCTAGTAGGTGGGTCATGAGAATTTAAAATTCTCAAATAATAGATAAGTGGGGATTAAGATAAGATAAAAGATGATTGAGGGAATTAATGAAGATGTGGGACAAGACTATAGTTAGTGAATGAATATTTATTGATGGGGGATATGAGATAAATGATTAAAAGGTTGTGATTTTAGGATAGGATTAGATGATATAAATTAGATAAGATGAATTAGTGTCAACTAATAGGAATATTATTGATATTAAATGAAGCGAATGAATTTATATGCATACATTTTACCCTTGATTGAAAGGAAATTATGAGTTAATTAAAGTGGAAGGAGTAATGGTTTTTCAAATAAAAACCATATCATCATGGATGAATGTTAGTAGATTATGGATATGATTCCCCCTCAAGGGGATGTGTTATGAATATTGAGATAGATGGTCAATCAAAAGAAGAAATGATAGGTGGGATGCGATGAATATAAAAGGGGATGGGATGTAAGATAGATGATGAATAAAATAAATTCAACTTACACAATGAGCTATAGATTAATGATGCCCTTATCAAAGACATATGCACATGGAGTACATGAATTTGTCATGATTGTCGACACATCTCAAGGGGGATTAAACTGTAACTTGATGATGATATTATTAAAAGGCCATAATCTTTGGATGTATCCCAAGAAAGGATACATGCAAGGAAGAGATATAGACTAATATAAGATGATGATTTGATAAAATTAATGATGGGTTTATCTCAAAGCTAAAGTCAAATTATATGATGAAGGAAATGAAATGGAATAAATGATAAGATCGAGTGATCAAAAGATAAAAGAGAAGAATTAGACTACAATTCAAATCAATGAACCAAAATGTGATTAATAGTGATGATGCTCCTGAAAAGGACATGGGGAAGGAAACAATAGATGATAAATTGACCAATCAATGATTAATGGAAGAAAATATGGATGTTGTGATATGTTGGTCCCAATCGAAAGATGCGAGTGAATGAGGAAAATATTAAGGAGATGATTGTGAAGATGGTGATTGATCAATAGTAATTTTGATTAATGATTGATATTATAGCTCAAGGATTAGATATGAACAATGAGAGAGATGTGATCATGGATGATGAGGAAAGATGAGATAGTGTTTTAGCTAGCCTTGGGCACTAAAAAGTGTCCAAGTCTTACCTATATAGTCTAAAAAGACCTTAGGTTGATGTAGTTTTGATTAAAGGATAAATGATAATTGATGGAGTAGAAAGATGATTATGATAATTAGTGATTATAGGATGTGATATAGATTATGAGTTGAGGATTATAAGGATAAAAGAGTATATGAGAGGATAAATTAGTGATGGGAATAAGGATGATGATATTATTATATAAATCATGAGGGTATAGGTGATAAATCCATCATAGCTATCATAAGGATCATCATAGTTTAAGCAATCCAATACATCACTTGGCAAGATGCCCCATGATATAAGTATGACCAATAAGACATTGTGCCAAAGTGTGTGGATAAATAGTGAATGTTGCATTATCAAGGGTACCTAAAGCATAATTTTAGCTTTGGTGACCTCATATAATCCTCATTAATCACCTAATAGACAAAAAGAGACATGATGCAATATAGACTCAAAAGACTAAGATATACAAATATTTACATGATAAAAGACATGCAAACAATCCAAATAAAATAAACAAGGAACACACAAGTATATACATGCAATGTCATTATCTAATGGTGGGATGAGTGATTGGGTGATGGGTTGCACTAAGATGATCATGATGTGATTATGGACTTAGGATAGACTTGGATGGACAAATGATGATGATTAGGATTAAGACATAGGTAAAGATATGGATTAGGATAAGGGACTTTGATGAGGACTTGGGTATGGGGAACATGTATATGGATTGGGATAAGGATTTGGACGTTTAGATGAGATACATAAGATTGATCAGGTAAAAGTGAGGTTAGGTCAATGTTAGCTTGATATAGACTAGATTTACCCTTGTTTTAGAATAGGAAGATGTATGATGTGAGTTTGAAAGATGAAGGACATGGATATGGATGCGATAATGGGTTAAGGCATAAGACAAGACATGATGGGCTATTTTTGGCTTTTTTAATTTTTATGATTTTTAGGGTTTTTGACATATTTTTATTTTTAGGTCTGTATGTACACTATATAAATGGGGTTACTAGAAAATGAGATACCAATCCTAGACACTAGGATAAACACAAATGGAATATTAAATGGGATGACAAAATAATGAGGGTGATGTGAAAAATGGGATGAGGACCAAGGAAGAAGGGACTTGGGATTGCCAATGACCACATCATGAAGGAACCAGATGTTTAGTTGCCTAAGTGTCCATTGGAGGATATGCCAAGATGACTCCAAAACATTTATCAAGACACCTTCCTCTTCCTTGCAAAGGCCAATAATGGGGCAAATGATATGATGGAAGATAATGGACAAAGGGATAAGATATGGATGGGACTAACAAGGGATTGGAAATGGATGTGAAAAGGATGGATTTTTCCCCCAGGTGTTGAGGTAAAATTCAAACAATATATTAGGTTACCATGCTTACAAAAACTAGTTTTCACCATTAGAAAAAATATTTTTTATTTTATTTTTTACAATTTTTTTAAAGGTTTGGATGGCATATATATTTATTATGGAAGGGTGAGATTCAATATTACTGATACTATCTAGATCTTCAACCAACACTTGTTCTAGAGATATATGATGTTAAGATCTTGTCACTACTATTGGATTTATTAAAGTCTTGTTGGCCTTTGTTGACTCTTGATTTAATGTCCTCTAAATGTTTTAACCAAGTGCCTTTGTAATCTTTACAAGGGACAATGTTTCCTAGGGATTTTAGATATGGTATGGATGGGAGTATGTCATCATTGTGATGATGGGATATAGGATGTAAATGAAGAATATGATCAGGATGGTTGATATGATGGGATGGGGAGCAAAAATTGTCATGTCCCCTTTTTCATGGACATTGACAGTCTTGATGATTAGCCTATTACGTGACCTTTGTAGGCTAATAGGATGGATAGAGGGTCATAATGGAGCTTGGCTTGACTTTGATTCATAGAATTTCTACATTTGATTTTCATTCAGGGTATTTTAGACACATTTGGCCTAAGCTCCTACTTTTTAGGGATATTTGATATGCAGCGGAGCACCTTTATTGTGGTATGGTTATGTGCAGAATCACTCCTTGATTCACTAGCTTCGATCGGTTTGTGGATCCGACATGTATTGAGGGAGATATTAATATTTGATTGATTTAATCAAATATTAATTATTTAGCCTATTTTTAATTAGAAACCCTAATTATAATTTAAGAAACCCTAATTAGGGCAAGCGGGTTTCTCATGGAGGCCATTGTTGATTATGTATGAATTGATTATTGAAATTGGAGAAATTCTTCTGTGAAGACTGAGCCAAGGGTTCCAGGATTCCATTGTAGTGGAGAACGTCAACTCTTCATTGTGTGCGATTTAGAGGCTGTGAAATATCAGCTGATTTATTGCCAAATTGAGAGATAGCTTCATCCAAAAGTTATCACAGAGGTACAAATTTGAGAGATAGCTTCATCCAGAAGTTATCACAGAATTTTAGGGTTGAGAGATAACTTCACACAGGAGTTATTATAGATATTTCAGGTATTTATCTTTATTTAGTTTTTGATCCAATAAATTATACAGATAGAGATATTTTGTATTAGAATAGTATATCTTCAGATCAGGTGGTTCAGCAATCAGGGGTTAAGAAAAGACAAGTTGGCGGCCGTACTAAGTCCGTACAGGCCCGTACAGATTCCCGTAGATACCGACATCGGTAGACAGAGATCCCCAGTGACCGACATCGGCCGTTTGAGGACCGACGTCGGCAGATAAGGACCTACAGAGACCGACGTCGGAAGTATATCGACCGACGCCGGCGACTGTGTGTTCGACACAGCAGGCTGAGACTTCCAGAATTGTAAGTTTATTCCCAGTTTGCATAATTTTAGGGTTTTAAGACCATATCTGTAATATTCTTTGATTTGCATAAGAAAGGACATCTATTGTAATCAGTTGGATGAATGATAAGATCTGTGATTTGTTTATGCATGTTTGAATCTATTCTACAAATTATATCTTGTTTAGATCTTTATATGTTTCTATATTCCCTGATTGAAGGGACATTATAGTGGTATCAGAGCTTTTGTCTTTGGTATCAGAGTTTTGTGTCTTTCATATATCCTTATTAGAAGGGGACATTACAGTGGTATCAGAGCTTTTTGAGTTTCAATAGTCCCTACTAGTTGGGGACATCATAGTGGTATCAGAGCCAAATTCCTGCCATCCTGTTGGGCACATCAGAGCTAATGTCTTGCCATCCTGTTGGGTAGTTTGGGTAGCTTGAATCAGCAAAGTATCCATGATGACTTCATATACTCAGAGTTAGTGGGACTATGATATGAGGAAGTTGGAACTCAGTTTGAAGAGGTTGAATGAATATCTTTCATATCCTTCATCCAAAAACAAACCCATGCGGTATATGATAGCGAATGATGAGTGGGACTTATTACCTCCTCATATTCAAGAGAGGACAACCTTTGATCATTTTGTCAAGATGAGGAGAGAGCACTACAGATCACTTAGACGAGAGAGCAGCATGTCCCATAATTATTATGATTATGAGATAGGATATAGTGAAGATGAGGATGAGTTAGGTGCTTGCACTCAGAGTGTAGAGGTGTGCTCAGATGTTAGTGCACTGAGGGTTGATGATCTCTCAACTATGGCAGAGATTGTAGCAGAGTCCCAGAATCCTATTATTGCAGATGATACTCAGGGGAATGCAGTGGATAGTTTTGAGGACTTAGTTTCACCAGTTGTTTCTTTCCGTATGGAAGAGTTAGACAGTGATGCTATAGTTGTTGATACTCCGTCTGTTGATATGAACTTTGGAGTTGATTTACAGAGTATGGATGATCATTTGTATATTGAGGTGGTTGGTGATGAGTACATTCCTGCAGTTGTTGCTGAGGAGCATGTTGATGATGCTGATACACATGTTTAGGATTTGAGAGTACCTGATTCTGATGAGTTTGAGATACCAGTGGAGTCGAGTCTCCAGATTGATTATTCTCACACGGATGATAGTGTGGTATAGTTGGTTGTGCCACCTTTACAGAGAGATCAGTTGGGGTGTGTGGGGGAGTATGTTGATGCTTCCACATATAATTTTTACTGCACTGAACCATTCATGGAGTATTTACTGGATAGTGTAGGTGTTCATCTGGACTCACATAAGATGACAGAAGGTGTTCTTGTCTGAGGTACTAGTGCTATTAGCAGATTGGGTGAGGAGATTTTATGAACCCTTTCTACTATGTTACCTTACAGGGATGTTGAGGTGATGTTTGTTGAGCCGAGATTGGAGCCATCCATTGAGTCCCAGTTTGGCAAAAGTGAGCCAGTAGCAGAGTTTGGGGGTTCTTACCAGCATCATACGGTGAGGTATGCTCCTTATTTTTCTATGCATCTAGATATTAGTTTTGGTGTCAGTGACTCAGGTACAAATGATTGTCATATCCACGATCCAGTTGGGTGTGGGTATCAGTTAGACAGGGACTTGAATTTTGACAGAGTGGATGTTTTAGTTGGCTTGAGTTCCATAGAGCGGTTTCTTCTACCGGCATCTACAGTTGGTCTTCAGATAGTTGTTTGGGTGTCGAGTGCAATTTTTCAGTTGCTAATTTTGATACTGTTGATGCTGTTGATGTTAATGATTTATTCACATGGGTTGATTGGTGACATGATGGATGTTACACAACTTTTTCCTTGGGATCTAGGTGGATCGAGTAGTTCATTGTTCCGAGATTGCTTGGGGACAAGCAATTTCCAGAGGGGCGGATTGTCATGTCCCCTTTTTCATGGACATTAACAGTCTTGATGATTAGCCTATTACGCGACCTTTGTAGGCTAATAGGATGGATAGAGGGTCATAATGGAGCTTGGCTTGACTTTGATTCATAGAATTTCTACATTTGATTTTCATTCAAGGTATTTTAGACACATTTGGCCTGAGCTCCTACTTTTTAGGGATATTTGATATGCAGCGGAGCAACTTTATTGTGGTATGGTTATGTGTGGAATCACTCCCTGATTCACTAGCTTTGATCGGTTCGTGGATCCGACATGTATTGAGGGAGATATTAATATTTGATTGATTTAATCAAATATTAATTATTTAGCCTATTTTTAATTAGAAACCCTAATTCTAATTTAAGAAACCCTAATTAGGGCAAGCATATCTTTTTGAGGGTATAAGGGTTTCTCATGGAGGCCATTGTTGATTATGTATGAATTGATTATTGAAATTGGAGAAATTCTTCTGTGAAGACTGAGCCAAGGGTTCCAGGATTCCATTGCAGTGGAGAACGTCAACTCTTCATTGTGTGCGATTTAGAGGCTGTGAAATATCAGTTGATTTATTGCCAAATTGAGAGATAGCTTCATCCAGAAGTTATCACAGAGGTACAAATTTGAGAGATAGCTTCATCTAGAAGTTATCACAGAATTTCAGGGTTGAGAGATAACTTCACACAGAAGTTATTACAAATATTTCAGGTATTTATCTTTATTTAGTTTTTGATCCAATAAATTATACAGATAGAGATATTTTGTATTAGAATAGTATATCTTCAGATCAGGTGGTTCAGCAATTAGGGGTTAAGAATAGACAGGTTGGCGGCTGTAATAAGTCTGTACAGGCCCGTACAGAGTCCTGCAGATACCGACACCGGCAGACAGAGATCCCCAGTGACCGACATCGGCCGTCTGAGGACCGACATTGATAGATAAGGACCTACAGATACCGACGTCGGTAGTATATCGACCGACGCCGGCGACTGTGTGTTCGACACAGCAAGCTGAGACTTCCAGAATTGCAAGTTTATTCCCAGTTTGCATAATTTCAGGGTTTTAAGACCATATCTGTAATATTCTTTGATTTGCATAAGAAAGGACATCTATTGTAATCAGCTGGATGAATGATAAGATCTGTGATTTGTTTATGCATGTTTGAATCTATTCTACAAATTATATCTTGTTCAGATCTTTATATGTTTCTATATTCCCTGATTGAAGGGACATTACAGTGGTATCAGAGCTTTTGTCTTTGGTATCAGAGTTTTGTGTCTTTCATATATCCCTATTAGAAGGGGACATTACAAAAATAGTGTTCCATAATTGTATACACCATTAGATATGGTGGAAGGGATTATTTATATTGGTGACATGAGATTAAGTGATTCAAGACCTTTTAACTTATTGATTATTTTTGATCTGAGTAGTAAGAGGATGGTGGGCCATATGATTATTAATTTTGACATTATTTATTGATTGTATTTGATATTGACAAACCCTCTATGCCTAATTATAAGCTTCAATAGAGGAGACTGAATTTCATATGGATAAATGATTTTAAGTTAGATGGTACCTTAGTACTTTAAGGATATCTATACTATGGGATGATTATTTATGACTTGGCTGATTATAAGACTTATCTTGGCTTTGATTAATGGGATCAAATATGATTTGATCATTATTTATGACTTTTGAAATATGGTCTGGGACCTTGGTATTTGTGGCACATGATGTTGAATGCAGAGGGGGATCCAATGATGCATGTTCTTGTTCATTCCCTTCATAGAGTAGGATATATGGATTGTGGAGGAGAGGTTGATAATTAATGTTGTGTTATGGATAAAGGGGATATTGGGTAGCATAGTCCTCATAAAGGTCACTAAGATTCCTGGCCTCAACATCAGATAAATAATCCTTAATAATCTCAAAAGGGTCACTAGGAAATTTTGAAAGACATGCATTTAAGATAAGATTAGATCCACTCTAAAAATATTTGATAGATAGAGCTTATAAAAAATTGATTATGACTTCATCATCCTGATTGGGATCACAAGATGTATTTGGGGACTGATTACCATCCAAATTATGGGTATATTTAAAAGAGAAAATAGTATCATCATCTTCCACAATATCTATGATTTATGATGTCTCTGATGAGGAATTTGATTCACATATAGGTGTTGAACATAATGTGGATGCAAATAATACTAGTATTGACTATGATGTTAACTCTAATATAGAAGACATGATGTTGCTAGTAGAAGAGTGGTTGTCTATAAAAATGGGGTTTTTAATATGATGGGTGTAGGGGAGGTGATGGAGAAGCAATAAAATTTACAAAGATAGGCCTATGGAAGGTCTCATGAGGTATGGTAGGATTTGGTGTACAAGAAATAGAATCATTTTTTATGGATGATTTATCAAATTTGGGAGGACAATGGAAAACAGCCAAGATGTCTTGACCTTGGCTTGGAAAGGGAAGGGTTTTATCTTGATTAAGAATTTTATCTTGGTATAACTCTTCTTATTCACCTTGGATATAGACTCATCTGGTTCATCCTCAATTTCTATGTCATCACGGTGAATGAGGTTTTGGCTATAGTCTTGGAAATTTTGACATTGATTAATGGTATGCCCCCAAGTTTGGTGATATGCATAATATTGATTAGCTTTATACCAATAGGGATTAGGTTTGATGAGATCAAGATGTCATATGGGTGGATAAACCATCATGTTAATGGTGAAAAGTTATTGAAAAAGGGATTCTAAGGACATAGGAAGGAGATTATAAGGACTCACTTCACTTTGTGACTTAGATGTGGAAGCATTAGACTTTAGATCAGATGGTTGTTGACAGGATTGGGTGGATGATTTTGTTGTAGATGAAGTGGCTAGGATACGATTTCCTTTGCTAATGTAAGAAGGGATAGATGATTGAATATGATTAGTGGATGGAGGAGTTGACTATAGATGGGTATAGGTTAGGGGTAAGGTGAATTTAATGGGGTCAAGACCTTTGAGAAATTAGACACCCATTTTAAGGAGCTTGAAGAAGGCTACCTATAGGTTTTCATCAATATACTTATTAAACAAGGAAATTTATGAATTGGTAAGGCCATGACTACGATGAGGAATAGTGTATGATAGAATATAATGGGATGGGGATGAGGGTTGATGGGGGCCTTGATTAAAAGTTGACTTTAGGATTTTTGGCTCAAAATAATTGGGAAGGTAAGAACCCATCTCCAATAGTTATAAGAGGAATGCATCTTTATTAGCTATGATGTATCGATTGATTAGGGTGACCACACTACTAAATGTGGAGATTGATCTTGATAAGTTAGGGGTTGTGGATGGGGAAGGATGTGAGATGTTGGTTTGGGTTGAATGAGAGCAAGGTCAAAAGGTAGGTGAGCACCCATTTCTAGTTCTCATAGAAGGACTTCATCCTTATTAGCCAAGATGTACTAGTCTATGAGGATTGGGTCCAAATCCATGGGGATGGATGATAAAATATGGATGATAAATGGGGCCAATGGTGTATACTAAGGATTATATATGGTTTATTAAAAAAATAGGTCTTAATGATTGAGCTAGTGTGATAAGTAATGATGAGGATGGGATGGAGATGATGTAAGACTAGGATTAGATTACAAACCAATAGTATAATGAGTTATAGTGATCTATCAACAATGCCTAGTTTTCAAGCTAACAAAAAGTATTAGGGATTTTATAGGTGCCTAGATTCAAATTATCAAGATGATGATTAGATGGGTGATAGTTATGAATAGGTATGATGACTAGATGATAGATACTAGATTGATGATGATTGGAGTGATAGATTGAAAATAATAAAGTTATAAGATGCTAACAAGATAATGACTAGGTATGAGATCTGACCAAATGATGAATGATAGTGGATTAAAATGATCGGATGATATGAAAGGAGAAAATGACTAGTTCAAGCTTTGAACTAATTTTTGCTCAAGATGGGATGGGATAGGATTATGTGATGAAAGGAAAGTGGTGATGTTATGATGGTGAATATGATTTGGACAAGTGTGTGACCTAAATAACCAACTAGGATAAGATAGGATGCATTTATACTATATGGGGGATGAGGTAAATAGGCAAAGGTAAGGTCAAGATAAATGGTTGATTATGGATAGAGTTGATTTAGGAGAAGATGTGGATGACAAGATGTGATTTGGATATGTAAGTGATGGCGGTATGATAAATTATGAGTGGATATGATAAGACTAAGATGGGATAAAGATAAGGTGGGAGATGGGAGATAGTATGATACATGTAAAAGGATGTATAAAATTCAATATGTATAATAGGATGATGATAAAGATGTACAAGATGATAGAATGATGAGGCCAAGATATACAAGATGATAGAATGATGAGATAAGGATATACAAGATGATATATGAAAAATAACCTCGATAGGTGTGTATATGTTTAGGTGAAGGTTGACTTGGTTCACAAATAACATGGGTCTAGCATGACACACACCCAATCAAGTAGATCACAATCCTAAAATTAGTAAATTGATAGGTGTGTAACTTGAAGATCACACTATCTAATGGCTTCACAGTTGAGGTTGTAGGCTACTGATCCATTATAGAATCACTTAAACCCTCTCAACCTCATCTACATATGATGGTTACTTGGGATCTAATATTAACTCTGGTAGTGAATAGTCTATTATGACTGAGAGGTCCTATGCTAGGCTAAATGGGTTCTCTATGGGTGTCCTTGATATATACAAAAGGCATGATGGGGCCCAAGTCTATGTAGAATGTTGTCTAATGACTTTACATATTGGAGCTTAAATTCCCCTCACTCCATGTAATTCTTTATGGGGAATTATACTTTAGCATCTAATGATAGATCTCATAATATCTATACTCTGCTAGAACACAGAGTTTTGGTCTAGTGCGTGGTGATGAAATCCACATCACCAAAACCTGAAAAGAAAAATGGGGAGGTTTTATTTGTGGTTTTTGATCCTATAGGAATATCCATAAGGACACAAGGAGGAGAGCATACACCACTATATCCCTTGGGTGACAAATAGGCAAGTTGAAGAGAGATTAATTAATCAATTAATTTAGATGTGAGATATATACAACATGCAAGAATATACAAAATGATTTGGGTAAAGTGACTAAAAATGCTGAAGATTCTAAGACACATTGATTTACAATATGCCAAAATGTCTTTGATAGATGGCCTGTAAGAAAATGATTAGTAGTTTCAAGTGGAACTTTTAAATAGAAAACCTATAAGACAAGTGATTAGTAGTTTAATTGATAATATTGAAGGGAAACCTAAAAGACAAGATATTGCACCAATATATGCCCTAAAAAAGATGATGTTATTTATACAAAATATCTTATAGATTCACCCCTTCAAGAAACAAAGTGTTAGGCCTTAATAAAAACACTTTCAAAAAAATCATGATTTGGTTCTATAACTCCTTTAAGTAAATGGGCCATGATGAGGGGTTTTGGGGGTGGCATCCCTTAGCAGGTTCAAGGGGTATCTCCCCTTATAGGTTTAAGGGGTAGTGCCCCTTGTGGGTTCAAGGGCCAGAACCCCTTATGGGGTTTAGGGGAAGTGCCCTGAGTGTGCTCCCTATTGCGGTATAGGGTAGGGTTGAAGGGAAGATCCTCTGATGCCAAAGGTAATTTGGGCCATTTGGGAGGCTTGAAATAAATCAAAAAAATTTAAAAAAATGACTCTCAAAACTCACTCAAAATAGACCAAATCAAATGTAAAATTAGTATAAAATCATTACTTCACACTGCAATATCGTAACTATCAGTGCAATATCATAATTTTCAAGTTATAATTTTGCAACAGGTAATTAACTATGATGGTCAGACTATAAGATCATAACTATTAGTTCCATATTATTATTAGTAGGGTGATATCATGATTATGAGATTAGTGTTTTTGCGAGGAAGTTCAAAACTTAAAAATTTTACATTTTGACTAATGCAGATGCCTAGATGATTATGATAGATTACTCAAATGCTTGTAGGAATATAATTTCCTAAGGAATATTTATAGATAACTATGGTGTATTTAAAAAATTCAAATATTTATTAAGATGAGTTTCTTTTTATCAAAATGGATAAAACCTATAAATTTATAGAATAGAGAGGTATATTTTTATCAGTTTTGCCTAATTTTTATATTTATCAGTTAAATACAATGACCAATAGCTAAACTAATCTTCAAAACACAAAATCATAATACCATTATTATTAATGCAATATCATAAATACCAGGTCAATACCATAAATGAGGGATTAGCAGTTTTTCCAAAAACATGAAAAAGTTTAAGATTATGATGTTTAGCCTAGAAATCACTTACCTTTGATGCTTCCTTTTGACTGCACACAGGAGATTACGTAGAGGAAAACCCCTCAAAAAATGTAGTTACTAAAAAATTAGGTAGAAAAGATACGTGATTTAATATCCAAAACCATTTAAATAAGATTCAAAGAGGAGTTTATATGATGATTATATGATTATTAGTCTCTTGAAAAATAGAAAATGTCAAGATTAAACCTACAGGGAAGAATGATAAAGGATGAATGTTATCAGATTTAGGGGAAATCAAAATATTGTGACTATAGTTACAATATCATAACTTGCAGGTCAATATCATGATTCACAAAGTCATCATTTTGTAACTTAGTATTTAAACACTTGAATCATGACTAAATTTTTTTTCTTGAAAATCCATGATTAGTAAAGCAATACTGCTATTACTAGTGTAATACTGCAATTTTCAAAGTAGTGATATTGCTTAAAGGTAACTGCTTGTCATAGAAAGAGACTATTAATAGTTAAGATTTGATGGCTAATGCAATAGCATGACTTTTATGTAAAAACCATGACTGTAAAGTCATAAAATATGGAGCAATATTGTGGATTTCACTTGTACATGTAAATTTTGTCAAATTTTGAGATTTATCTTTGTCTAATCAGACCTACAAGCTACCAAAAACACCTCTAATAAGAATAATGATCAAATTGGGAGGGATGTCCCACCATGGTCACCAAAATCTAGTAGGAAATTTGAGCACAATGGATTGAATTATGCAATTTAACAATCGAAAATGTTCAACTGCCTAAGTAATATCTAGAGCCATTAGAATAAAATGCAAATAAATGAATACACAATTCAAACCTATAGTTTAATCCTAAAGCTAATTGCTTTAAACCATGATTAAATAGATACAAAAACAAGAAATATTAGATTAATATTACCTTATACTTAAAATTTTAACATTGTGTTGGCATGATCATGGATGTTGATGATGGATTCAAGGACTTAGATTGGTATGGATTTAATAGATTATTGAGTGTTTGATAGATTGCTTGATATCTTGTGTTGGTTTCCAATTGTATACCCCTAATGTTCAACCTTTCATACTTGAGAAGAATGGAAAAATGAGATGCAAAACCACTAATATGTCATTATGGCTAGGGAAGGTTTTAACATCTAAAGAGGATGGAATGAATAAAATGATTGGGAGGCATCTAGAGAGGGTATAAAATTTCCTACTAATTTTGGCTCTACTTGAACCAAGGTGAGAGGACCTACTAAGGTAGATTGATCACATGAAGTATTTTAGCACTTCAATATTCATGAGGATTATTGATGTAAAAATAAAAATATGACCAAAGCATAACCAGACTTATACACTTCACCTGAGAAGGGTTGTCATGCAAAATGCACAAATGATTTATGTCATATACAAGCTACTAAAGACAGATGAAAGTTTAGCTACAATATTCATTTTGACAACTATTTTAGATAATAGGGAATAAATGAGAATTATAACACTAAGATTTATATCATATACAGTGAACACACTTTAAACATGTAGTGTTTTTTGCATCTACAATGCAAACAACACTTATGATAAGTAAATAACGTGTTATTTTTAGGGTAGAATAGGGTAAACCCATATTTATTTGAATGATGGATAAGGTGTGGATGGATAGTAAATGAGTAAAAATAAGTTCACATAATATCTATACTATCTTCATCAACAAATGTTGCTTAGTTTATGAACTGTTAAACTAAAATCATGCACAAATGATCCTCAAAAACTTATAAGCAATACTAAAAATCACCCTTCAAAAACTCCCTCCAGCTAAATTCATGAGCCTAAGATTACCCTTAAAAAAGGATATCAATGTTCTATTCTCAAATCTCAAAAATAAAAAGGATTTTATACTCTATTTGTAGACCCTAAATGACTACCATAAAGAAGAATACATTAGATAACCAATCTACCAAGTTTGTAAAATAGAACATTGTACTTCAACAACATGAAGGAACAATAAAACATGAACATATTTAATTTATCAATTGAATCAAAGCTGAAATAAAATGTATCATAAAAATTATATAATATAACACTGTGCAAAACAATTCTATAACAAGGGAAACATTGATGGGTGTCGTTCTTCTCTTCATTTAATCAACTTTTTGTTGATATCATATTTAACCAGGGATGTGTCTAAAGCTATATGCAACAAGAAGAATCTTAGTGATTTAGTAATTGATTGTAGGTATTTGTATTTTTCTTTTGTTTTGGGGGATTTTTAATGTCTTAAGGCCTTCTTTGGTTAAAACCTTATTGGAATCAAACTATGAAAATCTACTAGAAGTAAACACACTTTATAGAAATGAATTTGCTGAAAGTAAACACACTTTTGCAGAATGAAATAGATTGCTGGAAATAAACACACTTTTGCAAAATGAAATAGATTATTGGAAATAAACACACTTTTGTAAAATGAAATAGATTGCTGGAAATAAACACACTTTTGAAGAATGAAATAAATTGCTGGAAATAAACACACTTTTTCAGAATGAAATAGATTGCTAGAAATAAACACACTTTTACAGAATGAAATAGATTGTTGGAAATAAACACACTGTTTAGAATTCTTGAAAAATGATTGCAAAGAAATGAGAATTTAATCTAGAACACCCATAGGGACAAATCTACAATGACTTTTAACTTTAAGGAGTTGGAAGCATTTATAATTTTAACAGGGCTACCTATTTACTTTTGAGAATAAAATATAAATACTGACCAAATATGAAGATCCTAGTTCTTGGAGGAGCGGGCCCTTGCTCCACCTAGAAACAGGATTGAACAACTTAATTTTTTCTCAAAATATAAATGGTTATTATATTGATAAAATGTTATGTATTAAAAAAATGTACTAATCTATCCTTATCCCTCTATTCTTCAATTATTCCTACTCCTAAATTCCTAGGTATGTATATATATTCTTCTTCTTGTGGTGCATTGATGGTTGTAACTATTTCATGGATATGATGGAACTGAATCGTGCCCAAAATAGATGCTGAATTAAGACATGGCTAGATGTCCAGCTATGTGATAAATGTCTTTGATCTGCAAGTATGGAAATTAGAAGTTTGCTCTTGATTAATAGGATCACTGATTTCACAAATCATCAGCCATTTGGAATAGATCCTTATCAGTTTCATCTCTAACCACGAAAGTTCTAGAGCTTATCTGTAGGAGTACCAAAATTAATTTAGATAATTTTGGAACTAAATATAGAGTTCCAAAACTAAGTTTAAAAATGTGATAGAACTTGTAATAGCATGGTGGGGTTCTGAAACTAAGCTGTATTGATTCCAATGCTTTCAAAAACATGCAATCTACTTCATATTTGTTCTTCAACCTGATGATGACCTATTTTATTACAAAACTTGAATATTCCAAATAACTTGTTAGGAATTATAGATATTTTTAAACTTTAGAATCACAATCAACAAAATATAGAAAATTACATCCTAACTCATATCAGATCAAAATAAAAGTCACAAAATGTAGTCAAACTTAATAGAAAGAGAGAGTAAGATGAGGTCATTTATTATACATTTAACGAGCATATTCTGGCCTCATCATTTCCCCCATACTTACTTGTTTGTAAGTCCCTTTACAAACTTTACTCTTCAAATTTAGGATTGTATATTTTGTATTCCATTTGATTGCTTAGATCAAATGGCTAGAACTAAGTATCCCAATGCTTTGATTCAGAGGTACTATACCCTGCTCCTACTTCTACTTTTCTTTTCCATTCCTCAAATTGAGTGGGATCTTGAGGTCCTATGTTTTGCTAAGGAGATATGGGGGTGAGAAGTAGAGGTGGCCTTGTCTACATTCATATCCATATGAGTAAGGAAGTTTCATTGATCCAAGGAATTATTGTGCATAAAGTGTTTTCCCTTTCTAGACTCCAAATCAAATTTGAAGGGGATATTACTTCCCTTCTTTTCAATGCCACTGGGAGAAATTCCCATCTTTTCAAACATGCATCATAGATATTATCAAAATTTGTCTTTTTATAAGAGGTGAAGGCATTAATGCTTTTATGTAAATTGAAAATATAAGGTTCCTTAAACTTGTCATTAAATGCATGGGATTGGAAATGTGTGGCAAAGGTGAATGGGTTGCCATAATGAATTCTCATATAGAGACCAGATGAACTAGCGTTTAACAAATGCTCTGACTCCCTCTCTTTCCATGCAATCTGATTTTGAAGAATAGAGACAAATGTGTTAAGCTAGCTTTGCCCTACATTAAAATTTATCATAAAACCTAATTTTTTTTCTAGAAAGAAATTACAGAGGTAAAATTCACAGAGAAGATTTTTCTGTTCTACATTGGCTAAGGAGTAGGCTACCAAAAAATTAGCTTCATATTTTATTTCATGTGGAATGCCACATGATATCCTTGTCAACTGCCAGTGAATGAATTATTCCTCTAAAAACATACTATATGCAGAAGAAGGTCTTCTGCATGCAAGCATTTTCTCACTCATCATGTAAACTATTTATATTTTCACAAGATATTTATATTTATCTTTTTCCTCCCTATAAAATTTTTCTTCCCATTCCTTCCTTTCTTTCTTTTCTTCCTCCATTTTGCTTTTCAAGTCCTTATTAGATGTCTTGGTTACACTGAGTTCTCTGCATAGATCATCCCATAACTGCTTGAGTTGTAGATAAGTCAATTTAGTTTGTGTAGAGACTGTTGACACAGCAGTTTGTCTCCTATAAATTATACATTTTTCCTTGTTCTCCATCAGTTGCCTTTTAATCTCTGCTAATTCCTTAGTCTTAGTTGTGAACTAGTTTGTTAATTCTTTAAGGAGCATTTCTCTCTGTTCTAATTTGAGTTTGAGAATTCAATTCCTCATCTTTTTCCTTGATAATGAGCTCTACTCTAGACAAAAAAATAGCCTATTTAACCTGCCGATTTTGTTCCTTTTTTGAAATTTCATGGGGAGTTAAGCATTCTTCTTCCACCAGAGGGGATTTCCCTTTCCTTTTCTGATATGCATGTTCATCTTCTGCATGTGATGGTGTTGTTGTCTCACCCATTTCTTGGAAAACTTGCTCCTCAAATCTTTCATCTTCTTTTTCTTTTTCTGTTTGGCTTGGTCCAAGAGGAGTCATGGTCATGCTACCCAAAATATCAGTAGCTTCAATTTCCAGCCTTTCTTGTTCTTTCATCTCCTCTAGAATTTCTTTAGACCTTTTATGACATATCCATCCTTTAAGAGCCTCAAAATGTGCATACATGCGTATCCTCTTAGAGCTTCATTTGATTTTCTCCTTTTGCTCAGGTTTAGGTAACCCATCACTGTCAAAGATAGGTATTAGTTCTTCTATAGCTTATACAAAAGAAGGAATTTCTTGAGAAGGCATAGTAAGGTCTACAATTTTAGCTCTTCTTTTAGATCTTCTTCTTTTTGGTATTTCCTCTTCCCCTAGTTCTTTCTTTTCCTCAATAGTGGTATCAGTTTCCAAATGAACGTAAGGGGCAGGAGGAGTTGCTATTGCTCTTCTAGAAATATGAGGGTTCTTCCCAAATTTGCAAAGAAATTTTTTCCACATTTCTTCCCCATTTTTATTTGAAAGGAAATGGTGCTAGCATACTAAATGCACTAAACCATGGTGTTTAATAATTCCTACACCCCAAGAATACCTCTAGGCCATTGTATGGATGGAATAAAAAAGAAACCCTGGAATGCTTACTATGTATTCTAGTTTTTTGGCTCCATATCTAAGGTGTATGAGGATTTTTAGGACTTCTTTTCCTACTGACCCAAATTGTCCATCACAGGTTAAATACTTAACTATCCAAAATGATACTATGTCAAAGGGTTTGGGCAAGCTAGCCCTTTTTCCTTTGATGATTTTCTTTGTGTTGTAAATATACTAGGGTTCATCTTCCCCCTCTTTCAGTAGGGTTTCAACTAGGTCTTTTAATGTCCCTTTGATAGGGTTTGGGACATGCACCATTGGTATTCCAAATATCTCACTTATTATATTCATATAAAAAAGAATGAAAATATTCCTAATTTTTGTCCTTGTTTACTCTAAATTGATAACAAATTCTCTTACCAATTCATTGTTATATTTGGGAAATTTCCTCAAAAACTCCAACCATCTTGCCTGTTGAAAGATAGTTGCTACTTCTTCATCTACAAGGAGTTAGGTATCATCCTCTGGTTTTGACTTCTTTTTAATCCCCATGATTCATTCTTCTTTAATCTTACATAGGTTAGTTAAATATTGCTTCTCTTATCAGCAAAATTGATGACTTTGGTTGTGGAACTAGTGAATTCAATTGTTGAACTAGAAAATTCAGTTACAGAATTACTATACTCAACTATGGAACTAGTGAATTTGGTTGCATAACTACTATACTCATCTGTGGAACTAACAGATTTAATTCACTGTATCTCTTTTGAAGTTGTTTTGTAGCTAGTTTTTACTTTTTTGATTCAATAATAATAATAATGATTCTTTATAACTATCCACCAACTTATTCCATCATCAATGTCCTCATGATTTTGCACATTTAATCATGATGTATAATAGATGACTCATCATACTAATCTTTTTAAATCAAGTCTAAGCATACATGCAAACTTTCAATCTAACCTTTAACAAGTTAAAAACATAATTACCATCCTTAATGATGTAATCCCTCTATCATGATGACTCATCATTCCTAATAGGTAAAAAAAATGGTTAGAAAATAATTAGAATTCTAAAGAAGTTTTTATTTTGAATTAGCCATTTATTTGAAAAGATCAACTGCCATCATTAGTTTTCAATTGATCTTTGAGAGATTTTATTTTTTATTTTTACTTTTATTTTGGGGGGGAAGAGAATGCCATTTATTGTTTTTCATCCTCTTCCTTTTATTCTAGATCTTTTCATCTGATTATTTGATCATTTTGGAAGAACTAGGTTCTCCCATATGATCAAATTCTTTGTTTGATTCAATCTGATTCAAGAATTCATCCTTAGTAGGAGGCTTCCTATAAAGTTTTACCCTTTGTCCATTGACCAAGAGTATTCTTATGCTACCATCAATGGGAAGTAATTGGATAGAACCATTGTCAAATATTTGCTCGATCTGATAAGGTCCCAACCATCTAGTTCTTAATTTGCCTTTAAATTGTTGGTACTTAGAATCAAATAGCAATGCCCAATATCCTAATTTGAATTGCCTTTCCTTGATATGTGAATCATGCCATTACTTCCTTTGATCTTGGATTATCTTTGTCTGGTGAAGTGCTTCAATTCTTAACTCATCCAATTCATTGAGTTAAAGGATTCGCTCCTTTTGAGCTACATCCAATTTAATTCCCACCTTAGTTGTTGTCCTCAATGTTTGTAGTTCAAACTTAATAGGCAACAAGAGATTTTTCCCATAGACTAACTCATATGGTGAAAACCCTGTTGTGGTTTTCCAAGTTGTATTGTAAGCCCAGATAGCTTCAGGTAGTCTTTTTACCCAATCTTTTCTTTCTGCTTCAACTATGTTAGTGAGGATGTTTTCCAATTATCTATTTATTACTTCAACTTATCCATTTACTTATGGGTGATAGGGAGATGACTTCCTATGATTGATATGATAATACATTATGAAAGCCTGGATCATATTAGACATAAATTTTGGTCCCTGGTCTGAAACTAAGCTTCTTGGTGCTCCAAACTTTTCCATAATTCTATGCCAAAGGAAATTAGTAACTACTTCTTCAGTGGCATTTGTTAAAGCCTGCACTTTTGCCTACTTTGTTACATAATCAGTACACACAAGAATGTGCTCTTTTCCCTATGAAGGAGGATTAAAAGGTCCAACAAAATCCAATCCCCATCTCTCAAATGGTTCAATCACTACTTGTGGTTGTAGAGGCATTTCATTGGTAATAGTTGGTTATCTCATCCTTTGACAAGGATCACACTGCCTGATATATCTCTTCACATCTTTGTACAAAGATGGCTAATAGTAACCAGTGCCAAGTATTTTATGAGTTATTCTTTTAACTGAATAGTGTCCTCCACTTGGTTCATCATGACATGCCTAGAGGATGTCAAAGATTTCATCTTCTCTTACACACCTGTGTAAAACCAAATCAAGACCACATTTAGATAGAATTCCATTTAGCCATTTGAACTGTGCACTGGTTTTGATTAAATTCTTTATTTTTTTTTAGTGAAATAAGGAGGAAACTTCCTTGTTGTAAGATAATTTTCCATGTCAGCAAACCATGGCATATCAACTGAAATAACAAACAATTGTTCATCTAAAAAGTTGTCCTTGATTGGATCTTGTTCCCCTATAGTGGTCAGTCTTGACAAGAAATCAGCTACCACAATAGATTTTCTTGGATTGTCCATAATGGTAATATCAAATTATTTTAGAAGTAATAACGATCTAATTATTCTACCTCCAACCAATGGTTTTTTCATTAAATATTTAATTGTTGAGTGATCTGTATGTATAAATATTTTGTACCCTATAATGTAATGTCTAAATTTATTGATTGTATAGATCACATCCAAAAATTCTTTTTCAGTGGTAGTGTAATTTCTTTCAGTGGAAGTAAGATTTTCACTAAGATAGTAAATAGCATACATTCTTCCTTCTTCATCTTTCTGTCCTAAAACTGCACCAATTGAGTTATTTAAGGCATCATTTTGGATGTGAAAAGGTTTTTCCCAATTAGGTCCTTTCAATATTGGGGCAATTACTAATTTCTCTTTAATTTATTCAAAAACATGTTGACACTTTTCATCCCAAAAAAATTCACAGTCCTTGGTAAGCAACTTAAACATGGGGGCAGCAATTTTACTAAAATCCTTGATAAAGTGCCTATAGTATCTAGCATGCCCTAAAAATGACTTGATATCTGTGGGGGTTTGAGAAATAGGCAAGTCTGAAATAATCTTAATATTTTTTTGGTCAACCTAAATTCCTCTTTTTGAAATATGGTGTCCTAATACAATCCTTTCATCAACCATCATCAAACATTTCTCATGACTAAGAGACAAGTGATGTTGTTCACATCTTGTTAATACTATGTCCAATTTTTTCAAGGCATCATCAAATGTATCTTTATGCATAGTAAAGTCATCCATGTATACCTCTACACAGTCATTTGTTAGGTCTACAAAAATTGCTAATACAGCTCTTTGAAAAGTTGTTGGAGCATTACATAGTCTAAATGGCAATACCCTGTAAGCAAAGGTACCACATGGATAATTAAATGTAGTTTTGTCTTGATCCTCAGTAGCAACTCTGATTTGATTGTATCCACTAAATCCATCTAAGAAGGAAAAGTAATATTTACCTAAAAGGTTGTCTAAGACTTGATCTATGAATGGTAAGGGAAAATAATCTCTCAGGGTGGCTTTGTTCAGTTCCCTATAATCAACACAAATTATCCATTTCCTATTCTTTTTAGGGACAATTACAAGAGGAGACACCCACTGGCTATCTGAGATAGGGTAGATAAAACCTACTTGTAATAGTTTTTCAATTTCTTGTTTGACTATATCCCTTAAGGCTAGATTAATCCTTCTCTGAGGTTGCCTAACTAGTCTAATGTTTTTAGTATAAATGTGATGGGTGCAGATACTTGGGTGAATTCCCTTCATGTCTCTATATTCCCAAGCAAAAGCTTTAGTATGATTCTTCATAACAATAAATAGTTTGGCTTCTTCATCATTCTTTAACCAGTTATGTCTCTATATTCCCAAGCAAAAGCTTTAGTATGATTCTTCATAACAATAAATAGTTTGGCTTCTTCATCATTCTTTAACCAGTTATTAATATTCAAAAAAATTCTTGGTTGAATCTCAACATGTTTGGTTCCATTATATGATGAACTGACTTGTTGAAAGGGTTCCATTAAGGTGTTTAGTGGATAGGCATGTGGTAAAAACATATGATATGTAGCAACATATTTGGAATTTCCTTGAGATAGAATGCTAGACAAAGGATAGCAGGAAGAGTTATGATACTTATCTTGTTGTAGGTCGTACTCCTTGTTACTATTATTTTCTAGAAATTCTTCATCATCTCCTAATATCTGTAAAGCTGAGGCTACAGGTCCTTCCTCTCCCCAAGAGAAATCTCATTCCTCCAGAGCAAAATGATCTTCATTTGCAAGGAATTATTGTTGATGTAGTTCCAAAACTAACTATGATGGTTTTAGAATAGATTATGAAGGTTCCAGAACTAATCCCAACTATTCCAATGATAATTGATGTTCATTCAATGAAGGATTAACCATATCTTCTATTTCTTGGACATGATCTTGCAATTCTATCATAGCCAAAGAAGATAGATTTTGCTCATTAATATCAGGATTATTAACCCATACTTTCTCTTGATTATCAATAAAAGGTCGTGCAGAGGGAAATAATGAAATTTGCTTAGAATTCTTACCATTTGAAATAGTCATATCACCTGACTTGCAATCAATTAAGGCAGCAACTATAGTTAACCATGGTCTCCCCAAAATAATGGGATAACTAAGTGTTTTACCTTTTAGTTACAATATAAGGAATTCAAATGGATATTCCCATGATTCCACCATTACTGCCATATCTTCAATAACTCCTAGTTTTGCTACAGACTAATCTGTGATCTACAATATGGTGTTAGTAGGTTGTATGCCTATTAATGGTAATGTTTTCAAAGTGTCCACTATAATTACATTGATATCTACTCCCAAATCAATTAAAATGTTATGTATATCTTTATTGCCTATAGAGACAGAAATAACAGGGCTTTTAGGATCTCTATATTTGGGAAGTAGGAGCTTTCCTGCTAATAAATCAACAAGTTTCCCATCTACCTGAATAGTCATGGGGTACTACTTCTTTCTTCCAGGTTTTTTAAAACATAACAATTTGATTAACTTGTTCAACTCTAAAATATCCTTAATTACTTGTAACAATGGTATTTCAATATTCAATCTTCTTAGTTCCTGTACCAATTCAGATTCCTTAATTTCTATGGCTTCTTTAAATCTTTCTAAAAATGGAATCTTAGTAGAATTTCTTTCTAGTTCCTTATCTTTTTCTTTTTCATTTTCCTAAGGTGCAGCTAGACTAGCGGTTTTAGCTTCTTTTTTCATCTTAGTGATTATAACAGGTGGACTGCTAACTATTTTACTAGATCTGGTTTGAATTTTTTTACAATTAATTACATTTAGATCAACTAATTTTTCTAGTTTTGTTTCGTATACAGGTGTTGTTTGTTTGTTTCTTGGGGTTTCTACTAGTTGTGCTATCATTTATATTTGGTCTATATTTTTAGACTATGGATTTTATGCTAGATATCCCATTATGGCTTGTTGGTTCTGATTTGGATATGTTTTCCCTTACACATAATTACTAGGGGCCCATCTAGGTTGTGGCCAAGCATAAGGATTTCCTTGACCAACCCAAGGTTGTTGATGTCCCTGAGTATACCAAGATTAACTTTCCCAATCCTAAGGACGCCATATTGGTTGAGGGGCCTAAGGTGGTTGTCCCCAAATTTATGGTACTATTTGAGCTACCTATGGCATCATCCAAGGATTAAGAGCTGGTCCTAGCATAAACTATCCTTGGTTGGGTTGCCTCTGAACAATATTCAATTCTTCTATGGTGGATGATGTACTGGTTTGTTTGAGATAATTTTTTATGAGTGGAAGAAGAGAATAAGTGTGAGTATCATGTTCTTTAGATGTTTCTTCCTGCATCTAGGACAATATATGGCTAATGGTTCAATTTGGGCATTTTCTTTAGCTTGTAATCCATCCATGGTAGAGGTTAATTAAACTAATATGTCTATTTTAAAGTTTTCCAATTCATCCATCAATTTGTTCATATCTGGATTTGAATTTTTAACTATTTTTCCCTTTCTAGGTCTACCCCTTGTCCTTAAATAGTTTTTATAAATTTCTATGATTTCATCCATTCTTAATTGAGCAATGTTTCCCCCACCAATTAAATCAAGGGTTTCCCTAGATTCATCATCCAGACCTTTGAGAAAAATGGTTTTACTTAAATCTTTTTGAATTACAAATCCACATCTTTTACTCACAAAGAGGAATCTGTCCAAATAATCTTCCATATTTTCATCTTCTTCCTATTTAATTTTGAAAAATTCTTCCTTTCAATTTCTTTCTCTACAATAATCTTGATATTTGTCTAGGAAGATAGTTTCCATTTGTTCCCAATTGGTAATAGAATTAGATGTTAATCCCATAAACCACCTCATTGTTGCATCTTTCAAGGTAGATGGAAACAACTATTGTTTTTAATTATCTATCTTGTAATCATAAGTCTTACATAATACTTTAAACTCAATCATAAATTGGGCATGATCCTCAAATGACATTCCTCTAAATGTGGGCAAGTGTGCAGGTGAAATGTTCTTTATAATGGTTTCATCATCCTCTATCTGAATGGGATAGGTAAAGGTTCACTCAGGTTCTCTTCTAGCTTCTCATGCCATCTCTCTAGTATTTTCTGGTCCCTTCTCCCAGTCAATGTGGTATATGGTTTGCTTTGGGGATGGTGAAAAGTTAGGAGTAGGAGGTTGACTACTCAATTCAGAATCAAAACTTTCCATCAATGAATCTTGAGAAATAATCCTCCTCCCTAAAGTTCTACTTGCTTCTGGTGACTAATCCAAAAATTCCAAAGAAGGCAATTTTGCTTCTTATCTTGTAGGAGATAATGGTGCCTCCAATTCTTGCTCAACTTCTTTATTTAATCTAGAGGATGATGGAAATTCTTGTTCTGATATTTTGGGTAGAAATCTACCCTTGGAGTCTCATGGTCTACTCATAAATTTTGTGATAACTTTTTAGGGAAATTTTCTTTAATTACTAAATGTATGATTGTTGCTCTTGTTGACACCTATTTAGAAAATTCCAACTAGTGGTTCCCTGGAAACGATGCCAAAAAATGATGGGTGTCGTTATTCCCTTCATTTAATCAACTTTCTATTGATGTCATATTTAACTAGGGATCTGTCTAAAGCTATATGCAACAAGAAGAATCTTAGTGATTTAGTAATTGATTGTAGGTATTTGTATTTTTCTTTTGTTTTGGGGGATTTTTAATGTCTTAAGGACTTCTTTGGTTAAAACCTTATTGGAATCAAACTATGAAAATCTGCTAGAAGTAAACACACTTTTCAGAAATGAATTTGCTGGAAGTAAACACACTTTTGCAGAATGAAATAGATTGTTGGAAATAAACACACTTTTGCAAAATAAAATAGATTGCTGGAAATAAACACACTTTTGTAGAATGAAATAGATTGCTAGAAATAAACACACTTTTGCAAAATGAAATAGACTGCTAGAAATAAACACACTTTTGTAGAATGAAATAGATTGCTGGAAATAAAAATACTTTTGCAGAATAAAATAAATTGCTGGAAATAAACACACTTTTGTAGAATAAAATAGATTGCTGGAAATAAACACACTATTTAGAATGCTTGGAAAATGATTCTAATGAAATGAGAATTTAATCTAGAACACCCACAGGGACAAATCTATAATGACTTTTAACTTTAAGGAGTTGGAAGCATTTATAATTTTAACAGAGCTACCTATTTGATTTTGAGAATAAAATATAAATACTGACCAAATATGAAGATCTTGGTTCTTGGAGGAGTGGGCCCTTGGTCCGCCTAGAAACAGGATTGAACAACTTAATGTTCTCTCAAAATAGAAATGGCTATTGTATTGATAAAATGTTCTATATTACAAAAATTTACTAATCTATCATTATCCCTCTATTATTTAATTATTCCTACTCCTAAATTCCCAAGTTTGTATATATATTCTTCTTCTTGTGGTGCATTGATGGTTGTAATTGTTTCACGGATACGATGGAACTAAATCATGCCCAGAATAGATGCTGAATTAAGACATGACTAGATGTCCAGTTGTGTGATAAGTGTCTTGGATCTGCAAGTATGGAAATTGGAAGTCTGCTCCTGATTAATAGGATCATTTATTTGATAGATCGCTGGCCATTTGGAATAGATCCTTATCAGTTCCATGTCTAATCATGAAATTTATGGAGCTTATCTACAGGAGTACCAGAATTAATTTAGATAATTCTAGAACTAAATACAGAGTTCCAAAACTAAGTCCAAAAATGTGATAGAACTTGTAATAGCATGGTGGGGTTCTAGAACTAAGCTGTATTGATTCCAATGCTTCCAAAAACATGCAATCCACTTCATATTTGTTCTTTAGCCTGATGATGACCTATTTTATTAAAAAACTTGAATTTTCCAAATCACTTGTTAGGAATTACAGAGCTTCTTAAAAATTAGAATCACAATCAAAAAAAGATGGACAATTACATCCTAACTCATATCAGATCAAAATAAAAGTTACAAAATGCAGTCAAACTTAATAGAAAGAGAGAGTAAGATGAGGTCATTTATTATATATTTAATGAGCATATTCTAGCCTCATCAAACATTTTGAATGTTCTCAAATCTTGCCAATGATTTTACAATAGAAATCAATTTGGCACTAGAAAATCACTTAAGGAAAAATATCCTAAGCTATAGCTTTAGACTCAAAAATTAACTAACCTATGTAAAGGGACAGAACCCCTTTACCTATATAATTGTTTACCTATACTTAGCATATTCCTAAAAGATGCTCCAACTAGAAAATTCTTTTGCAAACCTAGGGTTTATTAGATGTAACAAACAAGATTCCTTAGATTATGCTAGTGCTTCTATGATGATGATAATTTTGATGTTGAACCATGGTAGAATATTTTCAATTATACACATGGAGAGTAGTCCCACAAGAGACAAAAATAGACTTTTGTCTTCTTGTACAAAAAACTAGAACATCCCTTTCCTATACCAATGATTATACAAACTGACTCTAAAAGGGGTGTGCCACTAATAGGTAGGGTACAACAATTTCCTGATAGGAAATGAGGAGAAACAAAAATAAAGAGAAAGGGAGGAAGAAGGAAGAATAGTGTCAATTTGGAAGAAACCAAAATACTCGGTTGTGATCTAGAATCAATATTGATAATTGAATCCTTTACCAACTTTCTAGTATAATTGGTATACCTATCAATCATGGAGGTGATATCTTTTTGATTTGGGTGTGCTTGGTATTTGAACTTGACATTATATTCCTCAATCTAGGTGGTGACCTTCTGAAGTATGGCCTATTTATTCCCAATGAGTGTTTTGAGTTGGTCATAATCCTTCTCAATTTCCACCAACTCTTATCTTATGAGTATTAAAATCTCCTTGAGGTGCATTAATGATGCTTTTTAGAGAACTATGTTTTTCTTCTTCCATCAAATCACCTGCACCATCAAGGTTCATTTTTTAAGGGCAATGTCTATTTATTTAGTCAAAATATTGAGAGTATACTCCTCTCTCTTTAAATAAAATATGCCTTCCTTGATCACTATCATTTGATGATTCACTACCAATTCATATTCTTTAGGCCTCTTATGATCATATGAAGAGATGATCTTCTCTACCACTAAAATGTCTACTCCCACATTACATACTTCATTTATTTTGGGCTATATATTTTCCTAGTTCTTTATATATGTATTTTAAGTGGAAATTGGGGTGTCACACTCTCATTGTTTATCCACTATATCATCCAAACATTGTAATGATGAATGAATAATCTCCTTAGCCCTAGTGCTAAAATCTTCTTGCCACTCTTCAATTTCCCAGCCTCTAGATTTCAATTTGTCAACTCAACTAAAATCAAGTGATCCCATGGAGAAGAGAGGAAGGTTTGGTGCCTTAATGGCAGTTAGAGTTACTACCTTTGGCTCACTCAATAACTTCTACAAGTACTAGATCATGGCCTGAGTCTAGGCTTTCAACTCCTCCATGGTGGATTTATCTTTGTCCATCCTGTGGGACACCATGCTTACCAAAACTTGTGAGCTATGATTTATCTCATTTATATAAGGCTCCCCAAGATTATATTCATAGATTATGTATCTATCAAGGGTGCCATCCTTATTTAATGCACCAGGTGGGAGAATAGTTATTTCCACATTTATTTGTTTTACATCAATAAATGTAGTCCTAGCAAGTGATTTGGCCTTCTTTGTGGGTTTGGCCTTATACACTTAGGAAATATTCATTACATATACATCCCTAAATTTTCTTGAAACACCCTTATTTTCCTCAACATGTTATTTGATCCATAGAAGGGATCTAGTCTGAAATTCCATTGGCATAGTGGGCACTAATGTAGGATTTGAAATAGAAAATGGTGGCATCGATGGAGCATTTGGTAAAGGGAATGTCATAAGAGTGAGTTATTGACTTAGCATGAACTGCATAGTATCCTTTTCTCTTTTCATATCCTTTTCATCCCCTTTGTTGGATCCATGGTCCCTTTCTAGGTTTGGTTTGACTTGCTTCAAGACTTCAAAATTTGACATAGGTTGATGGGACTCCATGAGAAATTTTTCAGAGGAGCTTATTTATTTTATAGGTTGGGTGGAAGGTTTTAAAACCAATTCACCTTCCTTTCATGATTGGGTACCCTAAATGGAAGAGGCTATGGTGTCTTCCTTTTTCCCCTCGGGAATCTCTTCACCAATCATGGCCTCAACACCTTTATACTGAATAAGATCAAGAACTTTAATATGAAGGAGAATCCCTCGAGATAATTCAATTGGAGTAGCATCTCTATAGACTCATACCTTAGCATATTTATTTAACTTATCTAATTCCTTGTTTATTTTTAAAGGGTAGTGGTACCCATTTGTAGGCTTGATCCCCCACCTTCCCCAACATTTATTCCTTCCTTAGGTATCAATTTTGACACCTTTGAAGGAGAAGAAACATTTGGCAATGCTCTGACAATTGTTATAACATTTTATTTTTATCCCCTCTGTGCCTCCACCTTTTCACTATTGGTGGGGACTTGTTCACTATGCACTAGCTCCTCTCTAGTCTTCTCACTAGATGCATGTACATTTTCAACCTCCCCACCCTTGTCTTGGTTTAGGGGCTAGGTGATGACATTTTCAATAAATGCCTCCATGTCAGAGGAAATTATCTCCTTTTCTTGAAGAACATGGGTCTATGTGGCCACCTCAATCCCAACTTGTACTACATATTCAAAGGATAGAGGATCATTTGAGGTTAAGATATCCTCCTCATTACCTCCCTCCTTTACTCGTAAAGGATCTTGTTCATAAAATAATCCTACCACTGGGGCCTTCACCGGGGTCTATATCCTTTCCCTTGGAGTCCTTTGCCCTGTCTTCACCTAAGGGGGTGTGAATGTACATTTCCTCTTTATTACCTCAATAAAAGGTCTTTCTTCATTTGAATCCTCATCATCACTCATGTCCCTTAATTTATGGGCATCTAAATATTTATCTTATGTTATTTTCAAAGAGGCTTCCTTGGGAGGAATATTTCTCAATATAACCCCATTATTCTTCTTAGGACTTCTGGCTAAAGGTTACAATATTTTCTTTGTCTTCTTTTGTCCAGGTTGCTCTGGCTCTCCCTCTGATCCTCTCTTTTTTATGTAGGTCCTCAGAGAAGGATCATTTTAAGGTTTTTGTGTGGGTGGAACAAGTGGGGAAATAGCTATAATGATTAGCATTATGAGAGCTTCCTCAGTCATGATGGATATGGGAGTGGCACTAGCTAGTTACACTTCCCCTATAGTAATCTTGTCCCAATTTTTTGCCAGACTTATTAACTTTGAGAATGACAATCACAATTTGGATCAAAATGTTTTTATTGATTCTATATCAATATTTTTGGAGAAATCAATATCACCTACCTTTCACTTCCCCTTGCCTTTTGTTGTTACTGGTGGAGTTGAAGGATCACCTGTGTATGTTAGAAAGAATGCCTTTAGCTCCATAACATATCATAATTCTTAGAGGGTAGGGGTGTCATGTGTATTGAGATCAACCCTATGCTCCTTCAACCACTTGAATGCTCTCCTTATAATCTTAAAATCCCTCCATGCCATGGATTCATTCTCCTGGGTACTGAAGTTAACCTATGCTATAGGATACATTTTAACATTGTCCTTTGTGTATGTTGTTTTTAGTGTCATATTTTCATCTACCATGTCTTTAAGGATGATATTAATGTCTTAGGTGAGAACTTCGTATACCATCAGCCTCATGTAATCTAATTTCTTGACATCTTCTTTAGTGGTACAATCAAACTAGATGTCCTCATAGTGTGCTTGGTGAAATATTACACCTTTTTCAGTATTTATCAACCATCTTATCTCATAATTGGGTCTAGATAACATTTTTCCAATCCTGTAATAGTCCATTTCCTACTCCAATCCCTTTACTTTGGCTAGAGAAAGACATGTGTAGTATCTTATCTATATTGGAAATTAAAAAAGGGTTATTTATCTTTTTGGTAGTAATCATCTCATGTAGATGCACCATTTACCTACTCAATCCCATTACTGTAACTTTGGCATCCACGTACCTTGGAAAATTATGAGGGGGGCCTGAATAACCACTTATCTTAATGTATTTGAATGTTCTAAATTGAATGTTTGAGGTGCCAAATCTATCAATTACCTCTTGGGTTGCCTTGGACATTTTATTGAGACTTTTTAAAGGGAAGGACATGTGCATCATAGCATTGAAGAAGAAATTATAAAATCTATAGAAGTTATTTTTGAATCCTTCCAAATTCATTTCTAGGTATACTTTATATATCCTCATTTTATAATGGTTCCTTCTGAGCCCTGGGAAAATACTATTGTGTACGAAGCTATACATCAAATAGGAAGACATGTAGAACGTACCTATGAATTTCTTTGAAAAAAATTACACTATGAAGTTGTATCATTTGATTATGAAAATTATCACTCAAGATAGTTACCTAGTCCACTTTTTTCTCTCCTTCTGACACACAGATCAGGATCAAGAACATCCATGGTTCAAACTTTTCCATGGTGGGAACATCATAGATTCAGGTCACCATAGCAATCATGTATTGATCCAATTCACTAAACTCTATTAGATTTATATTTTTTGGCATTCAAGAGAATTTTTCCCTCTTCTTAGCCAACCAACAAGAGTTCACAATGTCCCATAACACCTTATCCTTTTCTTCTACATAATGCTGACACTCCTCCAAAGTAAGTGTGACACTCTCAAGTTAAGGATGAATTCTAAGCATAATGTTGAGGGCCTTATGTTTGAATGAACATATAACAAATTTAATTCCATCCAAGATAGTCCTAGTGTTTGGGCAATAAACTTTGGCATAAATAATAACTAGCTCAGGATATGGGGTAGCCAAAGGGAATCCTATCACATGGACTATGTAGCTCATGCTAAGGTTAGAAACAACTAGGAGATGGTTAGGTTAATTTAAAACATTTAATAGAGCCAAGAAATCTAACCCTTGAACATTTATGTCTCTAATTCCATCAAGAATAGAGGTGATATTGCACTTTACTAATGTAGAAGATGTGGCCATCTTTCCTTAACTCACTAAGTGCAATATTCTAGTATGAATTCTTCACACTAACAACCCTCCAAATATCCTTAAACTCCCTTGAATAAAAAAAACACCAAAATTTTGAGGAAAACTTACTAGTAATTATGAGAGCTACATGTAGATGGAGTTACAAAATCCTTAAGGAATTCACTGTGATCACTATTTTTGTGTTCCACATCATTCTAGCACACAAATATCTTAAAGGAAAAAATATTGGTTTTGAATGCAAATTGTGAATTCAAATGAAAATAAATGTTTATTTATAACCCCTCATGTTTTGAGATTAGGGTTACCATTAATGCCTCGAAACAAAATCGCTAATCATCAACTACAACATTAATTATTTGAGTAACTTTTGAAAAATAGAGGGAAGTGTATTGACATTTCTCCTTTGCAACACATGGACCCACTCAAGTAAGATTTAAATTTTAGTTCTTTCTCAGGTCATCAAGGACTTTTTGGCACCCTTTCCATTTACCATCTCTTTTTGTTACAATGGTGAAAGATATCCTAAGCCTTCAATGGAGTGTATGGATGCTACATGTCATTACCTCAAGCATCCAGACCTTTAGGGACCTTTTTAACCTTTCCTAATTTCTAAGTGAGGTAATATTTAGAAAGGGCCCAACACTTAAAATCCCTAAAAACCTACCATGTGTCCTAAATCTTAGCTTGCATGTTCAGACACTTAGCCCTTGGGAACTTTTTGGACTTTGCCCATAAAAATTAAGTGGGAGATTCTTTAAAAAAGAGCCTAAAACTTGAACCCCATGAGAATCTACCACGTGTCTTAATAATATGTGAGTCTGGATTCTTAACCACTTTTTACCTTTACACCATTATTTTGATATGGGGAGGAGTGAAAGATTCTCCTGATGCCTAAAGATAATCTCATATCTTAATCAATAAAACTATTGAAGGTGAAATAAGGCTACTTCCTCTAGAGCTATTGATAATATCTTCTATCTTCAGGAAATGTCCCTTGAGAGTTTGGGTAGGAGTGTAAAAACACTCCCACTTGGTAAAAGCAAGATAAATGAGATGATTAATTATGAACATATATTTTGATCTTCTGAAGGATCAAGGCAAGTGACTAAAACATTGACACTCATTTAGTTTGGATGTAGGAATGTTAGTGATAGGGGCCCAATTTCTCTAGTTCAATTTTGGGCACTAACATAGGCTCCTACTCAGTGATGGTTACCCCTAGTGGGTATGTAGAGAACACCAGACCGGTCACCTATCTATTGGGCCATAGAGTCAAAGGATTTCATCACATAAGAATATAAAAACATACCTTGGGTAATCAAAGTTATAAAAAGGTATCCAAAAATAATAACAACAAAGGAAAAAGAAAGACACAAATTACATAAACACAAAACACAACGAGACCATAAGGACAAAAAGTACAACACATCATATACATATATATTAAGGTAATCATGAGCTCAATCTAGGAAATGCTTGAGATGTCTACCATTAACTGGAAGTTATAAAATCTATCCATCAATATTTTTGAGATAAAATGTATGATTCCCTATCTAATAATTAATAATATAGGGGCCCATCCATAGGGAATCAAATTTATCATGATTTCCCCTATCCTCATGCCTGTTATCCTAGAGTAGAACTAGATCACTGATCTAAAAAGAACTTGGGGTGAATTTCTTATAAAAAATACTTTTGAGACACTCCTTGAACTTTACATGCCTTTCATGAGCTTGTCTTCAGGACTCATCGAGTTTGATGATTTAGTCAATCCTTTCTTCATATTGGTTTATTTCTTCTTTATTCTCATCCATTTGTTACATGAATTAGTAAGTGGGAAACTATAGATTTAGGGACAAGATAGCTTGAGTTCTATAAACAAGATCAAAAGGGATTTTCCTAGTAGATTTCTTTGGAGTTAGCCTATGTACCCAAATAGTGAACTTAAAATATTTACCCCATTTTCTCTTGTTAACATCTAAAGTTCTTTTGATGATCTTCAACAGGGTATTATTAGTAGACTCATCTTGCCCATTTCCTTATGGATTGTGATTGGAGGCATATGCTAAATCAGTCCCATAGTCTTCACATAATACACTTAGTTTTTTGGATCTAAAGCACATAGAATTATCACACATAATTTTGACTAGCACCCCAAATCAAAATATCACTTTAGTTAATACGAAATTGATGAGTACCTGATGGGTTATCTCCTAGTGGGGATTACTTCAACCCATATTTTGAAGTATTTAGTAGCCACTAGGATCCATTTGTGACTAAAACATGAGGCATCTAATATTTCACCCATGAAATCCATCCTGCATTGCCTAAAAGGCCCCTTAATAGAGACTAAATGTAAGGGAAGTGATTTGGATGCCTTCATTCTTCTAGAGAACTATTAGCATTCTTCACATCTTATTACCATTGCATCCACATCTTTGAATAATGTGGGCCACCAATACCTAGCCCTCAAAATTTTGTGTGCAGTGACTTTAGGATCAAAGTAACCACCATACACATCACTATGGAACTCTGTAACCATTAAAGAGATCTCATTCTCCACTAAACATCTCAAGAGAACATTTGGGTTCCTCTAAGCTAGGTCATCTTGTAACAGGAGATACTTTTAGGATACTAACTTTAGTGTCCTTTAATTTTTATCTAATTTGGTTTCACTAAAATTATGTCTATTTCAAATCTAAAGAAAAATAGACAAGAAGGATAGGGATAAGTGATTAGAATGAACCTAGATTGGTTTGCACATCATATCCAAACATTGTGAGCACTCTTCTTTGGTTGGGGAGGACTACCTGTAGGTAAGAAAGTACTACCAAAAAAATATCTATTAGTATATTTATGAGTGGGTTGCCAAGCTATGTGCTTATTTTAGGAAATGTCAAACTTCCTTAGGGATGGCAGTCCACTATTGAGAAATAAAGAGTAATAAATAGTAAAGAAAGAAGAAAGAGAGAATAAAAGAGAGGTATGTTACCATTTTTCACAACTTTAGTACATTAGAGAGTAATAGAGTGCAGGCGATATATTCAGTTTGTATTTTGGAAGTTATCTGGGTAATTTTTAGAGAGGTTACTAAAAATCCATAGTTTTTGACATTGATTAGGCTATCGAGGTTGGTGATGAAGTGTGACCGATATTAGTTGGGTGACTGATGTTAGTAGGGGCAATAATTTCCAAAGAACTTATAGAAGGCTTTTTTGGGTCTGGGAAATGGTTTTGGTTAGGTTTGGAAGGTTGGAGAGAGTTACAAAAGAGAGAGAGAGAGAGAGAGAGAGAGAGAGAGAGAGAGAGAGAGAGAGAGAGAGAGAGAGAGAGAGAGAGAGAGAGAGAGAGAGAGAGAGAGAGAGAGAGAGAGAGTATTATTTATATGGGTCTAGTTAGAGGTTTAATGTGTTGGAATAGGGGGAAATTAGTGGGGAAGCTTTATAACTCCTTCATGGGGGTTCAATCATGAATGCATAAAATAATAAATAGTAGAATAAGTGATGTACTTAGCTAAAGAGGTGATTAAATGATAAGTGCCAAATGGATGGCTCCTATATGGCTTTCTAAACCAATGCCTTGAATAGAGAAAATAAGTGTGTGCTTCTGATTCTCAAGAGCTTTGTTCTTAGTTTGGATTGACTTCTACAAGGTAACAGTAAGCCAAGATGTGGAAAGTTGGATGCCAAAAGCTTGTATATAAATAAAATGAGTTTTCTTGATTTTTAATTACCTAAACATTAGTTTGGAGTTTGGCTTAAGTAATTGACATTGATGATCCCACTAACTTTGGCCATGGGTTGACTAACATCGATGGCATGAGAATAGGTAAAAGGGTTATTTTTAGCCTATTTTGTGTTCTTTCTCATGCCAAGTGTGGTATCCATTAGGAAATGGTAGAAGTGGGAGGTTAAGAAGGACGTAGTTGGTTAGGAATTTATTTTTGGGATAAGAACAAGTCATGGGTAGTTAGGATAAGGGGACTAAGTCTTGAGGTGACTCAAAGGGTAAGAATTAGTCTTAGGATGAGGTGGCCAAGTAAGGTGGAATAAGTGGTTTTTAATTAACTTAATTAAATATTTTAAATTAATTAAATGTGTGAGGGGTAAAACCATGGGTTAGAAAGGCTAATTATTATTATTGAAAAAGGGTTCAAGGGGGGTTTTGACATAGGGAGTTATGCACATGTGTGACATAATTTTGGTTTCTACATTTACCCCTTTTTGTCTTGTAATTTACACTAACAAGTTATAAGACAAAAATAGGAGTTAGATGCTCCAAGTATTGGATGAGGTATCCCCCCTCAAAATGAGAACTAATAGAGGAGAAATTGGAATTAGGTCCCAGTTTTATAAGAAGTGAATTGGGTGAGTGGATGAGAACGTGGTATCACTGCTTGCATATATACTCTATGAGCTATAGTTGAAAAAATCAAGAATAGATAAGGTGGAAGAGGACTTAGATAGAAATAACCAAATTACAATTTTTAAGTGATAGCTAATAAGGTCAAAACAATCAAATTTGTATCTCTAATGGGCCATGTGTACTAGGTATCTAAGGTAAGAAGTGCCCCTAAGAAACACAAAAGGTTGTAAGTGATAGTACTAGCTTGGTCACCATTCAAAACACCTAATATACATACATGTGTATAATAGACAACTATAGTGGGATAACATAAATGGTCAAAACAAGTAATGCAAGGTTGGTTTAAAAGGGTCAATGATCAAGGAGATATTCATGATCTCCAATCAAAGTCATCATGGGTAGAGATTTAAGTGATCTCCAAGGGTGGTTGTCATGGTTAGGGAGATATATGTGATCTCTAGGTTGGTTATCATGGTTAGGGAGATATACATGGTCTCCAAGTTACCCCAAATTAGGGGTAGAGTCTAAAGGGTTGTGGTTGTTGGTGGAATCTCTAATTTAAGGTTGTTGACATCGATTATATCAATGAAGTTGATAAGAAATAGTGCCAACATTGATGGCTTAGGTCAAGGATGCCAATGTTGGTGGGTGACCAAACCTAATAAAAAGGGTTTTGGTGGCCCACCAGAACTCATTTGCAACATTTGATTAGAGAGGAAAATAGATTTGAGTGTTGGTGAGATGGCAAAGCTAAGAGGGGACCTAGTTGGAGGTGTGCCACCATAAGTGCCAGCTATTCCAACCTAAAGGAGACAAAGAGATGAGATAAGATCACCTTTGAGTTGATTTTCAATTCAAGTTTGTTAATTTTCTATTTTATGCTAAATTTTAAGTTTGGGGGGAAAGAATACTATTAGAGGCATAAGAAATGAGGTGAGGGTAGGTTTAGATGAATTTTAAAGGGGTTTGGGGGTAGTTTTTAGGTTAAAATTTAAAGTTGGGAGATAGGTTCTTTGGTCCTAGGGCTGAACTAGTCACTGATGTCGGCAGGGTCCATCGATGTTGGCCTACATGGTACTAATGTTGATGGGGTCTGTCGACATTAGCCAATAAAAAGAACCAATTTCAACATAAAAAACTAATTTTAGTGACCTTTAAGAGCCCAAAATAAGAGAAAAGGTCAATTTTGGATCCCTAATTAAAGTAGTCAATGAACCTAATGGCTAAGTTAGCCTCAAAAAACCCTGTGTCGACTAAGTACTACCTATATAGCCCAGTTAAGGGCTTCAATAATGAGAATAATGACTTGATTGATTATAACTTCTCTACATATCCCTTTTTTTTAAGTCATGGACAAGACTATAAAGGCTTAGAGGTTTTCCACTTTGAGGGCAAAACCATAACACTTTGTAGGTTAACTAAGTGTGTAGGAGTAAGGTTTAAGAGGAAGGGAGATGAATGTAATAAGGGTGCTCAAGGGATGAGCTCAAGTTAAACATGAGGTGAAGCGTCACTTGATTAACAAAATAATGGTCATAGGTTTAAGGCATTTAAAGGCTCAGGTTCTAACTTTCCTTCAAGAGAAGACAAGTGATAAGTTATTGAGCCATACTTGTGAGTTATGATGTAGAGTTCAAGCCAATTAGGAGCAAAATTACCCCATTTTATTTTCTCTATGTTTGTCACATGAAGATTTTCTTCTAAGATGAGATCTCCAATATTGAAATCTTGCTCCTTGAGGTTTTTGTTGTAAGCACATTTGATATGCTCTTGATATATTTGGAGGTGGTTGAGGGCTATGAGATGATGATCATCAAGCAAATTGAGTTGAGCCAAATGTTGTTTGGAAAAATTCATCATTAATAAGTATGTATTTTAGATAAACACAAAGAGAAGGAATCTAAACCTCAAGAGGTAAAACAACCTCCATCCCATAGACCAAATAAGAAGGCATAGAACTCATAGGGGTTTGAATGTTAGTGTGGCAAGCCCATAAAGCAAAGGGAATGTGTGTGTGCCAATCCTTGCCTGTATCATTGACTACCTTCATGAGAATTTTGGTTAATGTTTTTTTAGAAACTTTTACCTATCCATTTTCTTGTGGATAGTATGGTGACGAGAAGCTTAATTTGATTCTAAATGTATCACAAACACTTTGAATAGTCTTATTTTTAAAATATTTATCGTTATCTATTATAATTTTATGTGGGACACCAAAACAACAGATGATGTGATGGTTGATAAATTCAACAATTTTATCATCCTTAGTGGAGATGAGAGGAATGGCCATGACCCACTTGGTGAAGTATTGAGTGGCAGTAATGATAGAATGGTGACAGAGGGATGAATGAGGATTAATCTCACCGATTAGATCCAAGCCCCATTGGGAGAAGGGCTAGAAGTCTTTGAAAAATTGTAATGCATGATTTGGAATTTGAAGGAGGTTAACACGTTGTTGACATTTGATGTAATACTAAACATAATCACCGTAGTCTTGATGGAGTGTTGGCCAATAATAACCAAGTCAAAGGATATGCTTGGAAACTTCATGACCATTGAAATGTCCACCACAAATCCCATCATGGAATTCCTTAATAGTGAAGGGAGTCTTAGTACTAGTGAGGCATTTAAGGAAGAGACCATCAAAACCTCACTTGTAGAGAAGTACCCCTAGCATAGTGTAATGAGCAGCACATTTTAGGAAGGCACATCTCCCATTATTGGAGAGATTAGAAGAGATAATAGAAAAGGAAAGATAATCTGTGAGTTTCTTGTACCATAAGTCATGTGGGTTGTATGTTACATTTTTGATAAAAAGGATGTTAGTTGATACATAAGAGGGTAATGTTAAGAGATGTATGGTGAAAAAATTTTGAGGAAGAGAGTGAAGAGGATATGTGTGAAGCAAGTGAAGCCATTGTGTTAACAAAATTGTTTGTAAATCAAGGAATATTTTGTAAGAGATAAGAGTCAAATGACCCCAATATCGTATCTATATGATGTTTATACTGCTACAAAATTGTGTTTTTTTATAGGGAGGAACCATTAACCTAATTAACCACTAGGTTGAGAATCACCAAAAATAGTTATTGATTTGATACCCAAGAAGATAGCCATTTGAAGCCCAAAGATCAAAGCCTTATATTTAGCCATATTGTTAGTACATTCAAAATCTAGTTTAAATGACAAAGGCATAGGCTCTCCATCTAGAGGAATAAGAATGACCCCCACACCCCCACCGTATTGACATTTAGACCCATTAAAGAACATCATAATTTGATAGGAAATGTCATTTGTGGAGAGCATTATGATGGATTCATCAGGTAATTTGAGGTTTAAAGGTTGGTTGTCAGGTAAAGGGGTCACAAATAATTGGTCAGTGATCATTTTCACCTTGATAGACTTTTGTTCAATAAACTCTAAGTCAAATTTATCAAGGAGAATGAACCATCGAACTACACATTGGTTGTGATATGGCTTGAAATTCATGTATTTGAGGGGATTAGTATGGGTGACCATGTAGGTTTTGTGATTTAAGAGGTAATGGCAGAGCTTGGAATTTGAAAAGACCAACGTGAGGCAAAGCTTTTTGGTATGGGTATATCGAGTCTCATAATTAATAACTATGTGGCTTATGTAGTAAATTGTATGTTCTCGATGGTGATCATCTATATATGCAATCATAGCACCCAAAGAATGGTATATTTTAGAGATGTAAATGTATAAATGTTAATTTTATTTAGGTGGAATAAGAATTGATGGGGAAAGGAGATACTATTTGAATGCGTCAAAATATTCTTGGTAACATCTTTTTTGATGAGATGGTGCAAGGGTTGGAAATGATCCAAAAACTAGGAGATGAAGTGATGGATTGACTAAATTTTGCCTTTTTAGGTTGTAAAGTTGTTTGATATTAGTAGGTAGAGGCATCTCTAGTATTGCTCAAACCTTAGCAGGGTAAACTTCAATACCATGGAGAGAAATGATAAATCCTAAGAGCTTACCAAAAATGGCACCAAAGACACATTTCTTTGGGTTTAGTCAAATGTTATATTGAAGGAGATGAGTAAATATGATTTTGAGAATCATCAAGTGATCTTGGAAAAGTTTAGACATTTTGAGTAAGTCATCCATGTAATCTTCCATAATTTTGTGTAGGAGATCATGGAAGATGTAAGTCATAGCACGTTGAAAGGTAACACCAATGTTCTTTAGACCAAAAGGCATGACCCAATAACAAAAAGTCCCCCATGGGGTAATGAAAGTTATCTTATGTTGATCCTCAGGAGCAACCAAGATTTGATTATATCCTGAGAACCTATCCATAAGTGATAGGTTCTCATGGCTAGTTGTTAGATCAACAAATTGGTCAATACTTGGCAATAAGAAGTCATCTTTTGGAAAAGTGAGGTTTAGGTCACAATGGTAGATGCAAATGTAGATTCATTTAGTCACTTTTATAACAGGAACAATATTAGAAACCCATTATGGGTAGTTGATGGGTTGGGTAAAGTTAAAAGAAAGGAGGCATTAGAGATCTTCTTTGACAAGGAGAGCAATATGAGCATGAATTTTTTGAAGCTTCTTCTTAAAAAGTTTAGCATCTCTATTGGTGGCAATGTTATGGGTGATGATAAAGGGGCAAATACCAGGCATGACATTATAAGACTAAATGAAGGCTTTACTATGGTTATTAATAAATGTGGTATAATTAGCTTACATAGAGGAATCTAAAGATTGGCCAATCTTGAGGATGTGGGGGTTATCATGAGAGGGAAAATTGATGTCAATGGTTGATTAATTTAACATATCTTGTGTTTCATATGGGAGTGATCATTGGATATAGGAATCATCTACACCCATGTATGTAATAATAGCATCATCATATTGACATTGGACATTGTTAATAGTGGGAGATTCTTCATCAATCATTTCAAGATGAATGAGAGGAAGGGACCTTGTTTACTTACCTTAGTGATAGGTGAGATGACCCAAATGGATGAAATTTATTATAAAAAAACTAGGAGGTATAGATACCTTTCATTCAGTAGGTGATGGTGGAGAAAAAGGTGGAGAAGGAGAGATTAGCTCTTCAATAATTGGTATATGGGAAATTTTGGTTAGTTTAGTTGGTTCATCATAACCCACTCCATGCCTCTTTTTGACATTCTCAATGGTTTTGTTTTTGGGATATTCAATGGGCATATGAACACCCTGATCATAATGACCCAAACCAAATCCTTTATAGAAACACCTATAAAGATATGTGTGAGTGAAATTAATCTTGCTCAAGAAAGAGAAGTCACAGATAAATGGTTGTAGTGAAGAGGATGGATTACTGACAGTGGGAGCCTGATCAATTCCCCCATATGTGAAATTAGTTTGAAGGTTAGGGGGGCCATAATGGATGACCATACCAATACAGGGATCATAATTTGGGTGCATATGAAGCTTTCCATACTCTCTTGGAGTATAGAACATGTTGAGCATCAACAAACAATATTCTCTAAGTGACAAACATTTAAAATTTTCTTCAATGGGATCTTTGTCAGGCATTTGTGTTACTGATATCTGTGTAATCGAGGTAGTGGAGCTTGTGGAAGCCTCAAAAGTATCATGTAGAGAAGATGATGTCTGTAATAGAATGAGAACATCATTGGGACTATAATTCATGTTTCATGTTTTAAATGGAGGTGGGTCGGTAGGTATTACATGCATATTCCCATTGTGCTCAAATTTGACACAATAGTGTAAAGTTGAGGGTACAAATGCCATAACACTTATCCAAAGTCATCCAAGCAGTATGTTATATTACAACTTTCCTTTAACATATAAGAGATCAATAATTGTGTGGGGACCTACATGGATATGTAAGATAATAGTGCCCACTATAGTAGCTATGGTATCGTTAAAGAAGCAGAGCACTGCATCAGTTTGAGACATGTAATTATCAAGAAAAGTTAGTTGTTTATAGGCATGGGTGGAAATAATATTAATACTAGCTCCCCCATCTATCATGACTCTTTTGACATGATTTTGATCAATATATGCAATAATAAAAAGGGTATAATCTTGATCTTTAGAGTGTTGAAGTGGAATTTTTGAATTATTCAAGGAATTCAGGGAGATGGAATTAAGAGAGCTGACCAAAGATGTAAGAGGTTAGGGATCATCAAGTTGTACATCAACTACTTACAAGCCACTAATCAAATCTTGATGATGTTGGGGTGAATTTTGGATTAATTCATACAAGGACATTTTCATAGGAGTTTCGTGAAGCTATTTCACCATCGAGCTTTGAATAACATATAAAGATGTTGGTTTTTGGACACCCAACATGGAAATATTGGGATTCAAAGGAGTGTTTTTGGAAAAGAGATGAGCCCAAGGAGAAACAACCTTTTCCTTACCTTTATCCTTTTGATTTTGTGACTACATGACCATATTAATTGTATTGATCTGAAACATAGGTGAAGAAGGTGGTAAATGGGGTATGACAACATATTTGGGTTTGAATTTAGGTAGAATAGTAAGAGGCATTATGGATGCCAGAGGTGGAATAAAAAGAAGGTTAACTAGAGTATCAAAAAAGAGAGTATTGACATCAAAGTGTTGTCAAATGACTGTTGTGAGATCTTTACAACTTTTAGTATCATGTCTAGGTTAATGATGATATATGTTTCTATGCAAAATTGCTTTCTACATTCAAAGAAGAAATAAGAAACTAAAAGAAAATGGTCAAGGCTAGAAGTACCTGATAAAGTCGTGCGCACCGAAATCAGACGTTGAAAGATTCTCCTCTTTTGCTGTGGAGGAATGACACCTGCGAAGAAAAGACTAAAACACGGAAAAACGTTAGTCAAAGATATGGTGGGCTGTCAGGCGAACGCCCGATCCCGGAAGTACGAAGACTCCCTAGAAGGATATCAACCCACTGATAAAAAAGCAGAATATTGGATGAAAGTAGATAATAATGAAAGATAAAATAACAAAAATAAATGATAGAAAATAAAAGTGCGTACCTGAAATGCAGCACTGTTCTGCACAGTCACCGGCGTCGGTCTCTGTGGTGCTGGCGTCGGTTAGGGAAGGTGCCGACATCGGTTTAGATACCGTCGTCGGTCGGGGTAGTGACCGGCATCGGTAGGGGCAGGTTCTGGGAAAAGTCTGAACAGGGTCGGGACAGGTTCTGAGAGAGTCGGGACAGGGTCTGGGCAAGGTCTGAGAGAGTTGGGACAGGGTTTGGACAAGGTCTGAGAGAGTTGGGACAGGGTCTGGGCAAGGTCTGAGAGAGTCGGGATAGGGTCTGGACAAGGTCAAGTCGGGTCTGAACAGAGTTGGGACAGGGTCTGGGCAAGGTCAGGTCGGGTCTGAACAGAGTCCGGGGGTTTAAAGAATCGGGATGACAGAACTGATAAAGAATAACCAAGGAAGAAATAAAACAAACAGAATAATACTTACCTGCCAGAAGACGCGATGAGAGCCATAGTTGGAGTTGTCTGTGCAGTGCCAGATTGAGTGCAGATTGGTTGATGCCGAGAGTGGGTTGATGCCGAAGTTCACAGGGTGATTGAATGATTGCTTGGGTTCGATTGATCAGCGTTTCGAATGGTTGGATAGCGTTCGGGATCGGGTCTCGAATGGTTGGCAGAGGTTGATGAAGGTGAGAGACGGTTTGTCAACTATTTTGGGAAACTGAATGATAACTGATAACGAATAACGGCAAGGTGACCGACGTCGGCAGGATTGCCGACGTCGGCCAATAGGTGACCGACGTCGGTGACATCAGCCAGGTAAAGACCGTCGTCGGCAGATGTATAATGGGGATAGAGTCTAGCTTTAGCTCTGTGCTCATTTTTACATGCTGCCAGGGTCAAGGTTGGTGGAACAAGTGATCGACAAGGGTTAAATAGGCGAAGAAGAATAAGACGAGGAATGACTAGGGGAGTCGACATGATTTCGGTGTCTACAATATAGACACACTTGTCTATCATTAAACCAAGATGGATTCATTCCAAGAGGGTTATAAGGCTTAATGGGAGGAAGATTTATTATAGAATATTGAAAAAAATGATGTAGTATAAAGCTCTAAGAGCCTATGAGTGGGCTAGCACTTTTTGTGGTAATAGGAGTGGACACCTTTTATTTAGGAGTCATAGGGGTGATTTTGCATGGTTTCTTGTTTGGTGGTAGTGGAGTTACATGTTTTTTTGACACTTTCTTGGTGTTAGGTATCATGGTGTTAGATGTGAAAGGCCTACCAGGTAGTAGAGGTATTATTGGAGGTAACTTGTCCTTTTTTTTAATTAGATTACCGATACTCCAACTAAAGTAGAGGGGTGTAGTCCTAAAATTGATGGTAAAGTTGAGGGTTGAAAAGGGAAGGATCAATGAGATCTAAGAAGCTTAACATTTTTTATAATTTAGGCTATAAAACTCCAACTTGTGTTTAGAGAGTTATATCTAATTTCACCTATGGATGAATTAGATTAGAGATGGGATGTATGCCTAAATACCTGATCTACTTTAATCTAGTAGATGCTTGCAAGGGTGAGAGTTTTGACATAAATGGATAAGCTTCTAGTGATTTTAGTGAAGAAGCTCTAGCTTTGTCAAAGATTTTGGGGTAAAGGGTAGTGAGAAGGTTGGTGTTAAAGGTCAACACTCATTGTTTAGGATAAGGAGTTTTAAGTCAATCCTAAAATGCTGCGTGATCTAGCTTCATGGACTCAAGAAATTCTAGACTTTTTAACAATCGTGAAAAGGGTTTAGATGAAGTTGACGTAGGCCTTATGGTTGATTATTTAGAAGGATGAGGTGATTTAGAAAGAATAAAATTATTGGTCTATGCTACCTCAGGCCAAAGATGAGAAAGAGCCACAATAGGGTCTTCTTCAATAGAGACAAGAGAAGAGGCATGGTTTTCCATGGGTGGAGGAGAGGTAGGTGAAGAGGGTTCCTTGAGGGATCAGAGCATAGGTATAATTTCTCCCTCAACATGTGGGTGAGGAATAGGTAAATTATGATCCTCAATAGGTAAAATAAGTGGTAAAATTGGTAGAATTAGAGTAGGTATAATAGGTCTCTCATCTAAAGTAAAAGTAGATAACACTGACTCTTTTAGGTGCAAAGGTGTAGTAGATGGGGTATTACTCTCTATCGACAGAGGAAAGGTAGGAAAAGAGGGTTCCTTAAGAGGGTATAACATAGGAATGATGTTCCCCTCAACATGTGGTTGTAAAATGGGTAACGTGTGGTCTTCAAGTGGTAAGAGGATAGGTAACATTGGTTCAAAAGGAGCTATCACTATAGGCTCCTCTAATGGTGAAAGGAGTGGTAAAGGAGGCTCTTCCTTACACAAGAGTGAAATGGGTGAAATAGGCTCTTCTTCCTAAGGAATAAGAATGGGAAAAACAAATACCACTGACTATGGGGGAGGAGTCGATAAAATGGGTGCCTCCTATTGTGGGAGAGGTTAAACTAGAGGTAAATGAGAGACCATATTAACCATATGGATATTATGATCACATGAGTTATTCATGGTCTAAACAATATTTTGATTGGTTAAATGGTTTGGATTAGGCTATTTGAACACATCCATATTTTGATTAGTAGACATATTAGGATTATCCAAGACAAGATCACCCATATCAAGCATGTCTTAAACAATGTTCTTAAATGTTGTACAGTTATTATAATTGTGGCCTTTAACTGGATGGTAGCCATAAAACTCATCCTCCTTATACCAAGTTAGAATAGGATGGGAGGGGTCAAACTGTATAAGAAGTTTGATTTGAGGAAGGGTTATGACACCCTGTTGTAATAGTTTTTCCAAAATGGAAGTATTTGACTCCCCAATGGGAGTGTATTGTCTTTGATCATATCATTCTTGGAATTACTTGGTCAAATTTTGGGAATTCAAGGAATTAAGTTGGTTTTTAGTTGTGGAAGAAGCTAATTTAATGACCACCACATTGGCAGAGCCTTTAGATTTTTGGTTAAAAGGAGAAGTTTTAGAAGAAAAGGAGTCATTCGATTTGGAATTAGCATTCTTACTGTGTAACTTGACTTTACCTTCATCTATAAGTTGAATCTCAAATTTCCACACCATTGTAAAGGCCTCATCAAATTTTCAAAAAATTTGTACTCAGAGTGTAGATGAAATGTGATTAGCACATGCCCTTGAGAAGAGATCAATAAGCTCATGTTGGGGTAAGGAGAAAGAGAGTTAATTGATCAAGTCTCTGTAGTGAGAAAAAAATATATGATAGACTCATCATCAAATTGTCTAACATAGCTTATTGAGGTTGTGTTGACACAACATAAGGATAATGAGTCATAGGGTGGGGAGCAAAAATTAAAAGGGTTTGTCCCATTGGGTTAGAGACTATGTTTTGGTTGGATGTTGTTATTATAGGTTGGGTTATTGGCATGGTTATACTAGGTGAAGGGTTAGTCATAACTCAGGTAATTAAAGGTGTCATATTAGATGGAATAGGTACCACCATACTTTTAAATGGGGTGAGACTTGATAGAATTACTTGTGGTTGTGAAAGTAGGCAAGTCACACTAGGGTTTAGGTGGGATTGGGTAGTTGGTGATGCTAAACTTTGGACATTGTTTATGGTTGGGTTACTTATCAAAGTGGTGGTTTGAGTAAACATGGGGAAAATAGTGGAGACATCTAAAATTAAAGTTGTCTCCATAGATAGGTTGGCATACCATATAGTGGGTCACCCAAAGAATTGCAAATTCAAATCATGGAAAGGTAGTGCTAAAAAGTTTCCACATTGTGATCAATAAATTTATAAAAATCACGATCTCCTTTAAGCACAATGGGAATTTAGTTGGGGCTGGGATTATGCTCTGTATCTAAAGTATGCTCCTTGATAGAATCAAAAACAAGAGGAGAAGGTGGAAGTGGTTGTCAGCTTGTATAATCGATAAGAATTTTGACTTGGGCTCACATCAATACCATGCAAGAAGTATAAATAGTCTTAACACTCTGTATTAGTGATAGAATAAGGAAAAACTAGGTTCGACTATAGGTTAGTAGGTTATTTTAGCTTACTATTTTGAGCAAACTAAAATTACATAGTCACTGATGTCAGTCACTTGATCGATGTCAGTAGTCAAAGTCTACCGACATCTATAAAATTAATCAATGTCAGTAGGCTAAAGTCTACTGATGTCAGTGGAATTAACTGATGTCAGTCACTATGATATCTTGGGAGATGGAAAATCCAACATTTTATAAACCTAGAGGTAAAATATAGGATGTAAGAGGTCTATGTAAGAAGAAAGAAAACTCAAAAAACATGATATAACGGGTTATACAACCTGAGTATTACAAATGGTGTTGATTTTATGAATCAATGGAAAAACATCTTTACCAATTCCAAAATACAGAAGGTAATAAAAAAGCAAAAAAAGAACATACAGCCACTAATTATTAACTCCTAGAGATTAATTTTAGTATCGTGTTGGCTTATGCCTTAATCAAATAGTGAGAAGATAATTTGGGTAATAAAGGTAATAGAAAGCAATCTAGAGCTAGTTTTAGGTTAGTTTTAGTGCTCAAGAGAAAATTTGTGTTAGACTAGGTATGTGGCTTGTTATAGGAGATTGCTCCCCACACTTCATGGACCTAAAGCCAAGCCAAGCCACTTAGCTAAAATATACCTTCTACCTAGATTTTATACTCCACTAGAGAACGGAGTGGGTTCTCCCCTTGGTGGTGAAATCCAAGTAGGATGGCCAGGTAGGGTAAGGTGATCTACCAAATGTTGAAATCCTAATGGACCTTATCTCAATTGAGTTTATATGTTTGTTTCTATGAGTGTGATTTCGTTGTGTAACATAGGTTCACTACAATTCATTCATAATGCTTGTAATTAACTAGGTGAGATACTATGCAACAAGCAAATAATGAAGTGCAGTAAGTTTTAAACCCAAATCTGAAATGTTTAGATTCAAATGAAAAAAATGATGAAATAGGAGTAAATAATTAAATTCACTATCCTAATGTGCATGCAAGAAATAAATAAAGAAGAGATTATTTTAACTTGTAAGAAAAATGATAAATTGCTTTTAGAGGTAAAGAGAAAAGAAGAGTGGCAAGGAAGAAGAAATTTCAATTTATTGCCCTTAAATAGAAAATGAAATGTTGAATATTTTGCTTTGAGGGAGAAAAGAAGGATAAAGTGCAAGAAATTAAATTTTCACTATAATGCACCTATATGAATGCTTAAAACAAGTAATGAACCCAAGGAAAACTCCAAGGTCCCACCAAGCATGCCAAAAATATTTTGCTAAAATTATGTCTATTTCAAGTCTAAATAAAAATATAGAAGGATAGGGATAAGTGATTAGAATAAACACATATTGGTTTGCACACTATATCCAGATGTTGTGAGCACTCTTCCTTGGCTAGGGAGGACTACATGTAGGTAAGAAATCACTACCACAAAAAAATCTGTTAGTAGATATATGAGTGGGCTGCCAAGATACACTCTTGTTCCAAGAAGTGTCAAACTTCCTTAGGGATGATAGTCCATTTTTGAGAAACAAAAGAGTAATAAATAGAAAAGAGAGAGTAAAAGAGAGATATGTTACTGTTGTTCACAACTTGAGTGCATTACAAACTAACAGAGTGCAAGTGGTATATTTAGTTCATATTTTGGAATTTGTTTGGGTGGGTTATAGAGAGGTTACTAAAAATCCATAGTTATCGATGTCAGTTAGGCTACTGAGGTCAGTGAGCAAGTGTGACCAATATAAATTAGGTGATTGATGTTGGTAGGGGTAATAATTTCCTAGGAACTTGTAGAGGGATATTATAGGTTTGGGAAATGGTTTTGGTCAGGTCTGGAAGGTTAAGGAGATTTGTGAGAGAGATAATATTATTTAGATGGGTCTGGTTAAAGGATTGGTGTGTTAAAAAAAGTGGAAATAAGTGGGGAAGCTTTATAACTCCTTCATGGGGGTTCAGTTAGGAATGCATAAAATAATAAATAGTAGATATAAAGTGATTATAAATTAACTGATTAAAGACTTATAGAATAAGTGATTTACTTATTTGAAGAGGTGATTGAATGATAAGTACCAAATGGATGTCTCCCATAAGGCTTACCAAACCAATGCCTTAAATATAAACATAAGCATGTGTTGTTGGTTCTCAAGATCTTGGTTCCTAGTTTGGATTGACTTTTGTAAGGTATAGTAAGCCAAGATGTGGAAAGTTGGATTCCAAAAGCTTGTATGGGAATAAAATTATTTTTGTTGATTTTTGTTGACCTGAACATTAATTTGGAGTTTGGCATAACTAACCGATGTCGATGATCCCATCGATGTCGGCTATGGGTTGACTGATGTCGGTGGTATGAGAATAGGTAAAAGGGCTATTTTTAGCCTATTTTGTGTTCTTTCTCATGCCAAGTGTGGTATCCATTAGGAAATGGTAGAAGTGGGAGCTTAAGAAGGACTTAGTTGGTTAGGAATTTATTTTTGGGGTAAGAACAAGTCATGGGTAGTTAGGATAAGGGGACTAACTCTTGAGGTGACTTAGAGGGTAAGAATTAGTCTTAGGACAAGGTGGATAGGTAAAGTGGCATAAGTGGTTTTTAATTAACTTAATTAAATAGTTTAAATTAATTAAGTGTGAGGGGATAAGCATGGGTTAGAAAGGCTAATTATTATTATTGAAAAGGGGCTTAAGGGGGGTTTTGACACAAGGAATTATGCATGTCTGTGATGTAATTTTGGTGTCTACAAAATGGGAAAGAAAATTTAAAGTCTTCAGATAATAGAATATATCTTTGTACCATGGAGATTGGTTATATGTGGATTCAGGGTTATCAACCACCCTTTCTATATTATTTACTTCTATAGCTTGTAAATTTGCTTTAATCATTATCTTAGCTAGACCCATGCCTCTAACCAACTTAGTTGTTTGTATCTCTAAGTCATATTCTTGAATTTTGTTGACCCATCAACACATTTTGTTATTAGATTCATTTTGATTTAATATGTCCTTCACCATAGTTTGAGGGGTATAGGCCACAATCTTTGAACTTAAAATGTAAGATCTAAATTGTTTGATAGCCTTTAAAAGGGTAAAGGCTTGTTTCTCCATTATGGTATATCTTAGCTTAGATCCTTGTAATACCTTATTGAAAAATGCAATTGGCTACTCATGACCTTCATCATTATTTTATAGAAGCACTGTAGCAATAGTGTGTGTAGAGGTAAATGAAAAGATTTGGAAATCTTTTCTATAATCTAGACTAGCAAGCACCAGGGTAATTTTAAAGGCTACTTTGATATATTAAAATGATTAGGTGGCCTTCTCCTCCCACTTTATAGTTTTATCCTTCTTCAACATTGAAATGTTAGGTAGGGTAATCTTTGTAAATTTGGAAACAAACTATCTAACAAAATTAATTTAGCCAAAGAAAGATTGAATACCTTCTTGGTCTGTAGGATGGGTACTTTATAAATGGCCTCCACCCTTTCAAAATATATTATGACACCTTGTTGTGACATAATGTGTCTCAATAACTTTGCCTTTTTTACTCCAAAGTGGCATTTTTTAGGATTGAGGGAAATCCCAAACTCCCTGCATCTGACAAGCATTTTTTCCAAATGCATCAAGTAGTCACTTCTCCTCTTAGAGTACACTATAACATCATTCTAGTATACAGCACTGAATTATTTGATTAATTTGTCAAAGGATACATCCATGGCTCTCTAAAAAGTGGCACCTACATTCATCAAACCAAAAGGCATTCAGACATACACATAGGTGCCCCATAGGGTAGTGAAAGCAGTCTTGAACCTTTCAAACTCCTTTACCACCACCTGATTATAACCAAAAAATCCATCCATATTTGACAATAGTTTGGATCTAGTGACATATTGGAGCATGTTATCAATGTTAGGCAATGGATAATTATCCTTCAGTGAAGCTTTGTTTAAGTTTCAAAAATCAATGCAAAGCTAGATGTCTCCATTTTTTCTTTCTAAAAAGAACTAGGTTTTCCACCCATGATGAATATCTGATGGGTTGAATGATCCCATTATCTCTTAATTTTTTTAATTCTTCCTACATCTTAGTGGCTAAGATGTGGTTAACAGGTTATTTTTTTCGGTGGAATAATTTTGCATTAAGTTGAAGGGGAATAACATGCTAGAACAAATCTTCCCTATAAGCCTTCAACTCTGAATATGACCATGCTAGGAAATCTTGGTACTTCTTTAATAACATGATGAATGATCCTTTTTCCCTTTTACTTAAGTGAGTACCGAGTTAAATCTTCATTGGATTTTTTTTTGTCCCAATATTAATCTTAGTCACATCCTTTGACATATAAATGTTTCTATATTTGACTCTATCAGCTCCATCAAAGGCAAATTCTAGACTAACCAATCCTCTAGGGATAGTATTAGTCCGTAACTATATTATTTCCTTTCCATACAAGGTTTATTTTCCATCACATACCTGTACCATAGAGTCCCACTCTATAATTGTTCCCTCAAACTCATCTATACAATATAGAAACCTCTATATTTATTCATCATTATCTAGTACTTACTAATGATTGATGATATTTGGGATAGAGGGTCTTACCAAGATCTCAACCTCATACTCACAAGAAGGATTTCCATGTTCAACCTTAAATTTTTCAACCCTCTTTGCCAGTATATCTTCTAAATGATTAAGTTCTCAGGCTTGGTACTTAATATTAAAGGTTTCAAATCATTTCAATCAATCCCATACAACACTCTAGTACTAATTCAACCTCTTTTACTTTGTGATGTAAACAACCTAGATCTATTTCACCACTAGTTCTGAATCACCCTTTACCAGTAAATTCTTGAACCCATATTCACAATTGATCCAGAGTCCAATCAGGAGTACTTCGTATTTTATAATATTATTCATGTACTCAAAGGCAAATTGAAAAGAGTATCTATAAACCTGACCCTCAAGGGTCTATAAAATAACCCTATCCCTATTTCTAATATTTGAGCATGTTACATAAAAATACATGGTCTAAATGGATTATTTAACATTGATACTAGAGTTAAGAGGTAACTCTATGTACTCAATACTTCCCACAAAATTCCTAATGTCTATATCTACATATAACACTTCATTCAATTGGTACTTAGGATCTTTTAAGACATGAAGAATTTACATCTCATGGTTTAGGCAAACCATTTTCCCATCTATAGGTATAGTGGTATCAGATAGATCCATCTAAACACTACCTCTAATATGAGCAGCCCATTTTTTGGATAGCAACATACCCCATTTCGGTAGATAATCTACAATAATGACATCCATACCCAAAAAAATTATAGGGTTTTGTGTGAGTTGCACCACCAATCTTTTAACCACACTAAAAATAGGTACTTATCTAGATTCCATTGCAAGGAATCATCCATATGTTTTAGTTATCCGTATGCAAGTTCATTCAGAATAGCTAATGACATGATATTACAAGATGCACTAGAGTCAAACATGTAGTTATGGATAACTAGTCCATTAATTAGCAAGTTGGTGTAGTACAGGTCAACATCCATTTATATTTATACCAATGTTGTTCCAAAGTATACCTTCAGGTGATGCTCAAGAGACTCTAAGGTGTTCTCACCTTCCATAGGGAGAGCGAGAGGAATCTCAGCTTCAATAATTTTATTGGCAGTGACTTTCTCTATGAATCCTAGATACTCCAAATCTCTTTTCCTATGTTTCAAGATTCTAAGAAATTATATAAAGGGTATTATGACTTTTAGTTGAATTAATACATGGGCCACATTAAAAATACTATATTTTGGAAAAGGAGTGTTAGCAGGTAGGCTTGTAACATTTTCATTTGAGATATATCCTTCAAGAGTCAGGGGAACAAAAGTAGGAGAACTAGCATTCTTAACTTCACTTTTCAAGGGAGGCTTCCTAGGCTCATCCTTCCTAGAAATGATAGACAATAAAGGATTTTGATTCTTGGCCTAGGTATTTCTTGATTTGACACTATAGGGTGCATAACCAGGCTTGGTATAACCTTGGGCCTCCTTACTTCCTATGGTCCCTTTTTCTTTAGTCTCTACTTTAGGGGTAGTGGAGTCTTTATCTTTTTGAGGAGAATTTTGGTCCTTACTTCTCAAATTGTACTCCTTTTCTTGGTAAATTATTGCATGGATCATCAACTATCAATCCTCAACTGATAGAGGGGAGTATCCATATTTTTATTTCATCATTAATCTTAAAAACTCAAAGTTGTGAACTAGTAACTCATATTCATGTATCATGTTTATTTCATAGCTTAAATTTGGGAATGGGACCCTTTTCACATGCTCTCCATAATGATCAAGCAATGGTATCACTCATCAACTACATTAATGGAGAAGTAACCATCACATTTGGTTCATCAAATTAGAAATTAAAACATTCATATGTTTGGGTATCCTCACAATCAAGGACAATTAAGGTATTCACAGCTTCCTCTTTGAAAGTGTAACTTTTCATTTCCTGGAAGTCAATAATGTAGATATCATCTTTTTTAGATGCAGTTTCAAAGCCATCTACATCTTGAACACCATCACCAGCTGTGTTATAAGGGGGATGAGGGAGGAAATATTTATCACACCAATCAATGTTGTAATTGACTATGTTGATTTTTGTAGCTAAAGGATCTAGTACTTCCCTTACACTTCCCTAGTTCTAATTTCTTTCATGTATGTCATCCCTTACCAAGGCTTTCCCTTGTCAATATTCCTAGCTTTCAAAGGTGGCATGCCTTTACCCTGATGTCAAGGATGATTATTTTCATCTCTTATAATCTCTCATGTCATCATGGTTAGTAGGACCTTGAGATAGCCCTTTTTCAATTCTAGCCAATTTGTAAGAGATCTTTTTCACTGCAGTGGCCAGAGCCTTTACCATTTCCTCTAGGTCTACACTCTTATGGAAGGATTGAGGCTTTTTAGAATTCACCAACTTGACATTATCCCTCTTTTTTAAAGGCTTACCCATAGCTCTGATATTATTTTCCATTTGGATAGCCAAATTAAAAGCCATCCTTAGATTTGTGGGAGCCTTACTTTAAGATAATAAGTTGCCTTCTTGTCCAATGTATCACAATACTTAATCAAATAAGTAGCACAACTAGTTTTTATGTCTTTTGGTAACCTCCTTAATACCTTACTAAATCTATAATTGAAATCATTCACACACTCGTTAGGATTCTTCTCAAGGTTCTCAAACTCAACAAGTAAGAATCTAGGGTCTATACTATAACCATATTGCATCTTAAATACATCAATCATAGCTTTCCATGTGTCTATTGATTCATTAAGGAGGGATTTGAACTATTCTCAAGCCTCATCCTCAAGTGTGTTCACAAAGAGTTTTATACATACATCTTCTAGATCTATCTCATAATCTTCAATGACATTTAAGAACGCTTTCAGATGTTGTTCCCTAGACACTTCATTATTCCCTTGAAACTCAGGTAGTAAATTTATAATATTCATAGGGACCTCATTGGGGAAACTAGGCGTGCCATTAAAATTAGTAAGTCTAAACCATGGGATCATAAATGATCTACGTCTATTATCGAAGCCTTAATCATCATCTCCATCATTATCATTATCTACGTTAAGCATCCTCCTCCTCAAGTCACAGTCTCCCATCTTTGAATCTAAAGATAAAGATGAACCAAGGGATGATTGAGGATGAATATTATGTGTAGGACTTGAAGGAGGGGAAATAGAGTGAATCTTCAATGGCCTAGTAGCATGGAAAGACTCCTTTGTGGAGAAGGAGCTTGACTTGTAGGAAGCTCAGATTTATCAAAAGTGCTCTGGTATACTTCAACCAAAGGGATATTAGAGAAAAAGGGGAAAATATAATGGGAGATGAACTGATCAAGTCTTACTTGATTGCCTAATTTTTGGCCCACATTAGGTTTCCACACTTGTTTTCTTCTAGATGTAACTTTTAACTTAGGGACAAGCTCTTTTGATTGATTTCTCTGAAAGGAAGACCTAATAACCTCCAAGTTTACAGATATAAAGAAAAATCTTCAAAATAAATAAGGGAACATATATCAGGAACTAATATTTAATCCATGATATAACAAAGTTACCACTAGAAGCAATAATTCTAGACTAAAAAAACAAAGTTATACATAGTAACTCATGAGATACCAACCCTCAAACATTTAAAACAACTTTAGGAATATTGATTACTTCTCTCAAAATAGGAGTGAATATCCTTAGCAGAGTCATCCAAAAATATACAAAGATGTCAATGAACCTAAGATGAAAATCTCATTATAGTAACAATAGAGATAAAAATGAATAAAACACTTATAACTCTTCTATAATCATGTTCTTATAACAAAGATAACAAACTATGTCCCTAATAACAGTGTTTGAAAAGTGTTGGTTCTTAGCTGTACACCCCTAACGTTCAACCTTGAATACTTGAGAAGAATGGAAAATTGAGATGATAAACCACTAATATAGTGTTATGTCTAAGGAAGAGTTTAACATCTAAAGAGGACCAAATGAATAAAATGATTGGGAGGCACATACAGAAGGTATGGTTAATTCCCTACTACTTTAGCTCTACCTGAACTAAGGTGAGAGGACCTACTAAGGTAGCTTGCTCACATGAAGGATTTTAGCACTTCAATCTTCATGATGATTATTAGGGAAAAAATGGAAATATGACCAAAGCATAACCAAACTTATACACTTCACCCAAGAAGGGTTGGCACATGAAATGGAAAAATGCTTTATGTCATATACAAGCTACTAAATATAGATGAAAGTGTAGCTACAATCTTAATTTTGACAACTATTTTAGATAAGATGGAATAAATGAGAATTATATAACCAATATTTATAGCATATACAGTGAACACACTTTAATCATACAGGGTTTTGTGCATCCACAAGGCAAACAACACTTATGATAAGTAGACAGTGTGTTATTTACAGGGAGAATAGGGTAAACCCATATTTATTTGAATGATGGATAAGGGGTGGATGGCTAGTACATGAGTATAGAGAATTTCACATAATGAGTATACTATATTCATTAACAAATACTACTTAGTTTAGGAATAGTTAAACTAAAATCATGCACAAATGATCCTCAAAAGTTTATAATCAATATTACAAATCACCCTTTAAGAACTCCCTCTAGCTAAATTCATGAGCCTAGGACTACCCTAAAAAGAGGCTATCAATGTTATGTTCCCAAATCTCAAAAATAGAAAGGATTTTATATTCTGGTTGTAGACCCTAAATGACTACCATGAAGAAGAACATATCAAATAACCAATCTACCAAGTTTGTAAAATAGAACATTGTATTTAAACAACAAGAAGGAATAATCAACCATGAATATATTTCATTTATCAACTGAATCAAATCCAAAATACAATTTGTCTTGAGAATTATATAATAAAACATTGTGCAAAACAATTCTGTAACAAGGGAAACATTTTGAATGTTCTCAAAGCTTGCCAATGATTTTATGATAGAAATCAATTTGGCACCAAAAAATCACACAGGGAAAACTCTCCTAAGCTATAAATTCAGACTCAAAAATTAACTAACCTCTATAAATGGATAGACCCCACTTTACTTATACAATTGTTTAGTTATACTTAGCATATTCCAAAAAGATGCTCGAACTAGAAAATTCTTTCATTATCAAATTTTGTAACAAACAAGATTCTTTGGACTATGCTAGTACCTCTATGATGATGATAATTTTGATGTTGAACTGTGGTAGAATATTTTTAGTTATACATGTGGAGAGTAGTCCCATAAGAGACAAAAATATACTTTTGTCTTCTTATACAAAAAACTATAACATCCCTTTCCTATACCAATAAATATACAAATTGACTCTAAAAGGTGCATGCCACTAATGGGTAGGGTATAACAGTTTCCTATTGATAAATAAGGAGAATGAAGAATAAAGAGAAAGGGAGGAAGAGGAAATAATAGTGCCAACTAGGAAGAAACCAAAATACTTGATTATACTCTAGAATCAATGTTGATAATCAAATCTTTTGCCAACTTACTCTTATAATTAGTATACCTATCAATCATGGAGGTGATGTCCTTTTTATTCAAGCCTTATTGGTATTTGAAATTGACATTATGTTCCTCAATCTAGGTGGCGACCTTCTAAAGTATGACCTATTTACACCCAATGAGTGTTTTGAGTTGGTCATAATCTTTTTAAAGTGCCACCAATTGCCTCATCTTGTGAGTATCAAAATCTCCTTAAGGTACATCATTGAGGCTTTTCCAATCACTATGTATTGCTTCTTCTATAAAATCACTTTTGACATCAAGGTTCACCATTTTTCTAAGGGTAGCATCTATTTATTTAGTCTCAATATTGAGAGATTGATCCTCTCCCTTTAAATCAAAGATGCTTTCCTTGAGCATTGTCAGTTAATGCTTCACTACCAATTGATACTCTCTGGGCCTCTTATGATCATCTAAAGAGATGATCTTCTCTACCACTAAAGTGTATATTCCCACATTACATACTTCATTTATTTTGGGTTGGATATTTTCCTAGTTCTTTATATCTACATTATATGGACATTTGGGTGTCACACTCTCCTTTTTTATCCACTATATCATCCAAACATTATAATACTAAATTAATAATCTCCTTATCCCTAATGCTCAAATCTTCTTGCCACTCTTCAGTTGTCCAGCCTCTAGATTTTAATTTATCAACTTGGATGAAATATAGTGATCCCATGGAGAAGAGAGGAAGGTCTAGTTCCTTAATGGTAGTTAGAGTTACCACCTTTAGTTCAATCAGTAACTTTTACAAGTACTAGATCATGGCCTGATTTTAGGCTTTCAACTCCTCCATGGTGTCTTTATCTTTGTCTATCTTATGGGACACCATGCTTTCCAAAACTTGTGAGCTATACTTTAGCTCATTTCTAGAAGGCTCCCTAAGATCATAATTGTAAAATATGTAGCTCTCAAGGTGAGCATCCTTCTTCAATTCACCATGTGGGGGAATAGCTATTTTCACATTCCTTTGTTTTACATCAGTAAATGTAATCATGGTAAGTGCTTTGGCCTTCTTTAGGGGTTTGGCCTTATACACCTGAGCAATTTTCATTACATATATATATCCTTGACTTTACTTGAAATGCCCTTGTTTTCCTTAACCTACTCTTTACTCTAGAGAAGGGTTCTAGTCTGAAATTTTATTGGCATAGTGGACACTGATGCAGGCTTTGAAATAGAAAATGGTGGTGTTGGTGGAGAATTTGGTAAAGGGAATGTCACAACAGTGGGTTATGAACTTAGCATGAACTGCTTAGTATCATTGTCACTTTCTAAATCCTTTTCATACCTTTTTTTGGCTTCTTTTTTCCTTTTTAGTTTTGGTTAGACCTACTCCAAGACTTCAAAATCTAATCTGGGTTGATGGGACTCCATGAACAATTTGTCGATGGAGATTCTTTATTCTACAGGTTGAGTGGAAATTTTTAAAACCAATTCACCTTCCTTGCCTAATTGGGTACCCTAGATGGAAGAGGTTATGGTGCCCTCCTTGTTGCCCTCAGGAAACTCTTTACCAATCATGGCCTCAACACCTTTATGTTGAATAGGATCAAGAACTTTAATATGAGGGAGAACCCTTTGGGATACTTCAATTAGAGCAGTATCTCTAGAGACTCCTACCTTAGCATATTTATTTAAAATATCTAATTCCTTATTTGGTTTTGAATGGGTGGGGGTACCCATTTATAGGCTTAATCCCCCACCTTCCCCAGCATTTATTCCTTCCTCAAGTATTGATCTTGACACCTTTGGAGAGGAGGAAACATCTGGTGATGCTTTGATGGCTGTTGAAACATTCACTTGTTCTTCCTTCTATTCCACATTTTTACTAATGGTGGGGACTTATTCACTATACACTAGCTCCTCTCTAGTCTTCTCATCATATGCATGCACATTTTCAACCTCTCCACCATTGTCTTAATTTAAGGGTTGGGTGATGAATTTCTTGACAAACAAATCTATGTCATAGGAAATTATCTCCTTTTCTTGAGGAGCACGGACCTGTGTGTCCACCTCAATCACAACTTTCACTACATCTTTAAAGGATCAAGGATCATTTGAGGTCAATATATCATCTTCATTACCTCCCTCCTTTACTCCTAATAGATCTTGTTCAGAAAATAATCTTACTATCAGGGCCTTCACTGGGGTCTACAGCCTTTCCCTTGGAGTCCTTTACCTCATCTTCACCTGAGGGGGAGTAAATGCATCTTGCCTCTTTATTACCTCAATAATAGATCTTCCTTCATCTGAATCCTCATTATCACTCATGTCCCTCAATTTATAGGTGTATTAAGATTGATCTTCTATTCTTTTCAAGGAGGCTTCCTTAGGAGGCATATTTTTTAATGTAACCTCATTCTTCTTAGGACTCCCAACTAGAGGTTGAAATATTTTATTTGGTCTCTTTTATCTAGGATATTTTGGCTCTCCATCTACTCCCCTCTTTCTTGTGTAGGTCCTTAAAGAAGGATAATCTAAAAGTTATTTTATGGGTGGATCAAGTGGGGTAATAGCTGGAAAAGTTGGCATTGTGATAGCTTCCTCAGTCATGATCAATATGGGAGTGGCATTGGCTAGTTGCACTTCCCATATATCAATCTTGTCCCAATTTTATTTTAGACTTGTCACCTTTGAGAATGGTAATCCCACTTTGGATAGAGAGGCTATTATTAATTGTATATCAATATTTTTGAATAAATTAATATCACCTACCTTTCACTTCCCCTTGCCTTTTATTATTGTTGGTGGAGCTGAAGGATCATCCATGTATGCTAGTCAAAATGCCTTTAGCTTCATAACTTGTTAAAATTATTTAAGGGTAGGGGTGTCATGTGCATAGAGATTAACCTCATGCTCATTCAACCACCTAAATGTTATCCTCATAATCTTAAAATCCCTCCATGCTATGGAGTCATTCTCTTGGGTACTAAAGATTTGACATGTGTTATAGGTTGCATTTAAACATTGTCCTTTTTGTATGTTATTGCCAATATCATCTTGTCATCTGCCATGTCTTTTGGGATTATCAGAGTTGTTGCCAAAATTTGGATAATGTGAATGCAATGGAGATGTGATCACACGAGATGAAGCAAGTGCACACCAATAGATGCTAAAGCAATTTGAAATTATACAAGAAGATAAATTGCACGAGAAAAAATAGGAAAAAACCCAATATCTGATTAACATGAGATGGCCAAAAGTGAAGAATACATATAGGAGATCACATAAGTAACTCCTCCAAAAAAGGTGGTCAAGGCACCCCAAGAATAGACTGTAACTCCTCCATGAAAGGTGGTGACAAGGTGCTAAGAATAGAGAAGTAAATCCCATCAAGGGAGTTACATATGACACATCTATGACACACATCTCCACATAAGCTAGCCTATCCCACAATGTAGGAAAACTCCATGTATGCACAAATATATAATTTCCCTAATTAAATAATAGGGAAAAATAAAAACCTACACTAATATCCCCCCCATAAGTGCAGCTTAGGTGGGCAGTGTGGAAATGTAAAATGGGTCCTAACAACTAGGCATGATGAGGTACCCATGTACAAATGCAATCTCCCATAAGATAGAGAAAAGGAGAAAACCTGTAGGAAAAAAATCCCCCCCCCCAAAAGAGAGATATAAAAGAAATGAAGAGGCTAGAATGCCCCCAATAAAGATGATGTTACTGCAAATGTAGACCGCACCCCAAGAAGAGCACGTAGATGAATGAACTTGCTCTCAGTGAAAGGTTTGGTGAAGATGTCTACAACCTGCTTCAAAGATTGGTAAAATATCAAGTTAATGACCTAACTATGAATAAGCTCCCAAATGAAATGCATATGAATCTTTATGTGCTTGGTCCATTGGTGTTAAACCAGATTCCTACAAATCTGAATGGTACTCTGGTTATCACAATAAATGATGGTGGGCTACCTAGTAGGAATGTCAAACTCAGAAAGAATCCCCTAAAGCCAAATAGCCTCAATAGCTACATTAACTACTCCCCTGTACTCTACCTCTATGGATGATATAGCAATAACATTTTGCTTCTTTCTAAACCAACTGATAGGACCAGAACCTAGAGAAAAACTATAACCATAAGTGGACTTGCAAGTCTGTGAATTGCCAGCCCAGTCTGAATATGTATATCCAACCAAGTTAACCTCTATGCCAAATCTATAATGAATCCCATATATATGTGAACCTTGTATGTAATGCAAGATCCTCTTGGCTGCTTTCCAATGCAGCTCATGAGGTTTCTACATAAATTTGGAGACAAGTCCCATTGTATATGATATGTCAGGTCTGGTGTGAGTCAAGTAGATGAGACTACCAACAAGTTGTCGATACTAATTGGCATCAACCAATGGTGAATAATAGTCAGCCTTAAGCTTGACTCCTAATAGAAAGGGAGTCAGAGATGGCTTGTAATTAGCCATGTGAAACCAAGCCAATAATTTAAGAGCATACTTAGGCTATGTAAGAGAAATCCTTGAATTTGACTGTGAGATCTCAATGCCAAGGAAGTAGTGTAACAAACTCAAGTGTGTCATGTCAAATCTATCCTAGAGAGATGCCTTCACCACTATAATAGCTGATGAAGAACTCTCACTGATCAAAAGGTCATCAACATATAGAACCAAAATTAGGAGCGAATCATCCTACCACAAGAAGTAGACATTGGGGTCAGAATGGCACCTAGTGAAACCCACTATGAGAAGGAAGGAATCCATCTTGGCGTATCATGACCAAGGGGCTTATTTGGGGCCATAGATAGATTTCATAAGTTTGCATACTAAGGAAGAATTATGAACAAATCCTAGCGGCTGCTCCATGTAGATCTCCTCCTCTAGGTCTTTGTGAAGAAAGGCACTCTTCACATCCATCTGGTGCATATCCTAACCATGTGTTGCAACAATAGCCAGGGTGAGTTAGATAGAATTCATCTTTAAAATGGGTGTAAAGGTCTCTAAGTAGTTAATGTCTGTCACCTGTGAGAAACCCTTGGTGACTAATCATGCCTTGTACTTATCAATTGACCCATCTATTACAAACTAGGTCTGATATATCCACCTACATCAAACCATCTTTCTTCCCTTAGGAAGTGAAGTCAAGTCCCAAGTGTGATTTTTGATTAAGGAAGAATATTCTTCTTCCATAGCATTATCCCACTTAGGTACCCCTAATGCCTCTCAAAAAGTGTGTGGATCTGAAACTGAAGCAAAGAAGGCATGTGGATCTCTTTGAAAATCCCCCCTAGTACGTCTGTCATCTACGAGATCTCTCACCCAAGTGCTAACACTCTCAAGTGTCTGTATGGCCTAAAGTGGCCTGAAAGTGGGTGAGTTAGGTGCTAACTCCTCATCCTCTGACTAACTAGAGGTGGATGACTCTACATCACTATCCTCGCTATCTAAACTCAAAGAAGAAGAAGATGTCTTTAGCTCAAGAACCTATTGTGGCTGATCTAAATCTGATGAGGAATCATCATGAAGAAGTAGATCCGATGAGGGAGAAGAAGTGCCAAGTGTTGAGTCTCTAGGACTCTCTTGAAAGTGGACACTTCTCTCAATAAACAACTCATGAGTGATCAGGTCTAGAAGGTGATACCCCTTAATACCATCTGAATATCCTACAAAGAGGAAAGGCTTGGACTGACATTTCATAGCTTTGCATTTTTTCTTCATTATGTGGGCCATGGCTAGGGATCTAAAAAATCTAAGGTGCTCAACATCAAGTTTCCTTTTATGCCAAGCTTCAAACGGTGTTATCCCTTTCAAAGCTTTGTGAGGAACCCTATTTTGAATGTAGCAAGCATAATTGATGGCTTGGGCCCAGTACTATGGTGCTAAGGATTTGGAGTGAATCATACAGCTACCCATCTCTTTCAAGAACCTATTTTATCATTTTATAACCCCATTCTGTAAAGGATTGTAAGTGAATACATGCTATAAATCAATCCCCTCTGTAGTGAAAAATTGCTCAAACCTGATGCTGACATACTCCCCTCCATTATCAATTTGAAGAACCTTGATGGATTTCTCACTCTATTTCTCAACAAGAGCTTTGAAGTCTAGAAAATTTTCAAAAACTTTAGACTTTTGTTTGAGAAAATATATCCAAGTGTACCTAGAGAAATCATCAATGAAAGTGAGGAGGTACTTGGCCCTTGTGAAAGATAGTTTGGGAAAGGGTCTCGATACATCACTGTGGACTAACTCCAAAGGTTGTGAAGCCCTCTAAGCTTTGCCTTTGTCAAATTTTGATTTGAGATGCTTCCCAAGGGAGCACCCCTCACAAAGTCTTTTTGAGAATTGGACACGAGGCAAGCTAATGACCATGTCATGTTTGCAAAGTTGCTCAAGGTAGCGGTAGTTAAGGTGGCCAAACCACTCATGCCACAATTTGCTAACTTCATCTAAATGAGTCATAAATGCTATTAGAGAAGAATCTAGTGCAGAATGTGAGAAGGTGTATAACCTTGATTGGTGATCTGCCCTACCCACTACCACTGTAGTATCACTATGCAACTCCTTGATAGCCACTGAATCTAGTGAAAACTCAACTCTCATGCCATGACCAATGTGAGTGATTTGGTACACTGATAGGAGATTGATTGAAAGAGAAGGAACACTTAGAACATTATTGAATGTTCCTCCTTCCATTTCAACTGACCCTCTCCCTATAACAAAAATTGATGTGTCATCACCCAAAATAATTGAAGTCATGCTACAAGGCTCTAAAGATGAAAACTCAACTAGTGAAGAGCCCATGTGGTGAGAAGCACCTGAATCAATGACCCATGATGTTGAAGAAGCTGCAGTAGCTACAAGGGCCTTGCCCTTTTCTTTCTCCTTACCCTTGCCTTTTACCTTAGTAGAATCTTGGGTAGATGAATTCTGCTTGATGGACTCAGGAACACCTATGTTGTGCTTCTCTAAAAGATGAGTTAGGTGATCTATTTGTTTCTTCATGCATTTGTGTTCATCATGCCCTATCTTTTTACAATAGGCACACTTAACCTTCTCCTTCTTAGGTTTAGCATTGGAGGAGGAAGACTCAGTGTTGTTTTTGGCATGATTGTTGTTTTCTTTCTTCTTCTCCTGGTCCTTGTTCTTTTTCTTCTTCTCCTTTTTTGAAGTCTTATCCTTACCATTTACAGCTATCAAAGCTTAGGGTTGAGTAAACTTCATTGTGCCCATTTGAATTAGCTTATCTTTCTCCCTAGTCAAGTCGGAAATGAATGAATCCAAAGAAGGCATTTTCCATGTAGTGCTAAGGGCACTTTTTATGGCATGGAAAGTGGAGACAAAGACTAAATAGCTTGGACCTAACTTTGTGAGAATAGAAAGAATGAGTTGATAATCTTTCTTCTCTATCTCACATTATTTCAATTGTAATCTAAGGGCCTTAAACTTAGTGAAAAAGTCCTGTAAGGTGTCAAAGTTGTTAGGACTTAGACTTATGAGTTCATTTTTGAGCTCATGACCTCTCATCTCATCAAGCTTCCCAAATAAGAGTTTTAAGGTGTCCCATATGTCTTTGGGAGTCTTGGTAGTTTCTAAATGGAAGAGAAGTTCTAGAGACATAGGAAAGCTCAGTAATCCATAGGCTTCATCACTACGATTGTACCACTTGACTTTTTCAACATTAGTGTTAGTTTCTACTTCAGTACCCATGGTGATCCTATACAACCCTTTGCTTCTAAGAATGATTGACATGTTAACCTTCCATTCATGATGGTTTAAAGGTGTTAGGGGTTTAAGTTGAAAAAATTCCATTTTAAGCTTAATTTAGGTGAAGTTGTGTTGATTACAAGTTGTGAAATTATGCAAAAAGGAGAATGAAAGCAAAGATTTGCAAGTTGTGAAAAGCAATCACACCCCCCAAAATGTTGAGGCCCCCCTAAATATGTAAGTGCAAGCTCAAAAGATGTTGGGCTCAACTGAGAATGCATCTTAGAGAAATCAGTGCAAGACTTTAAGCAGACAGGATGTCAGACTCAGCCAAAAATGCGTCTTGCGAGACCCAAATTTTAGGCACTTTATAAACTAGTGCATTTTTGACAAATAATAAGCCTACACTATGGATAATTGAATTACAAACACTTTTTTAAAAAATGGCACCCAAATCTGAGCTACCGTTTGTAAGATATTAAAGGTTCAATTTCTTGTAAACTAGTGTTTTTGCAAAAAAATAGCACTAAAACATTAAAAAAATACCTGTTTTGAAAGAGAAATTGGCTTTTCAACCATTCATTGGATTTGGCACAGAGTGAGGAATCTAAAGGAGGTTTTTTTGAGGGGGAATTAGCCTACTACCAACCTGGGCCTCACCCTTCATCTTCGTGGGTTGAAGATACAAGTTTTTAAAAAAACCTCTAAACTACTTTTTTTTTAATGCTAATTTCAAATTTAATTTTAGATCAAAAAATTATTAAAATCAGATTTACCAATCAGCAAGAGAGGGTGGGCCCACCAAATGGGGTGTTGGAAACCAAAAAAAAGGAGCGCCATTCAAAAAAAAAGTTCTCCACTACATCACCACGCGCCTCTTGCATGTTGGACGCCGTGACTGTCTGCTTGGCGTGGCTGTCTGATGGCACTGCAATGTTCATATGTGTGACCAGAAGCCCAGGTTGTGACTGTCAGTGTGGATAGATAAGTGTCTAGCATGGCCTTGGGGCGTAATGGGTGCCACTGTGGCAATGTTGCTCCTCCCTCTCCTCGCTCCCTGCACACAACAATGGCACCCGAGCTGAAGCATCAAAATAAGGCATAGAAAAGTGGCAAGAGGAGGCAAGTTCGTAGAGGTTAAAATAAGGCACAAAATCCTATAGTCAAGTAGGTCATTGCTACCAAGATGACTGCTAAACTAGTCACTGTAAAGAAGTTTGTTAGAAGGCTTGCAAGGATGCCTATCATTTCAAAACCAACACCTAAAGTTGTTACTATGCATGTAAAGATTGAAGAGAAGACAGACAAGACACCCAAGGCCAATTATCCCAAGAAAAAGATAGAAAACAACACAAGAAATGATATTGAAAGTTTTTTTAATTTTAGATCAGATCTGGAAATTAAAAAAATAAATAACTCCACTCCTCTTGATTTTAAAATAAACTAATAGTATAACCAGACACATGATTACCGGGTTGGCTCTGATACCATATCAAAGTTGTTTCCAGAATCTAGATAATGCGAATGTAATGGAGATGTGATCACATGAGATGAAGCAAGTGCACACCACATAGATTGCTAAAGCAATTTGAAATTATACAAGAAGATAAATTATACAAGACAAAATAAGAGAAAACCCAATATTTGATTAACATGAGATGGCCAAAAGTGAAGAATACATATAGGAGAGCATGTAAGTAACTCCTCCACAAAAGGTGGCCAATGCACCCCAAGAATAGACTGTAACTCTTCCATGAAAGGTGGTGACAAGGTGCTAAGAATAGAGAAATAACTCCCATCAAGAGAGTTACTTATGATATTCTTATGACACCTACAACACATCTATGACACACATCTCCACATAAGCTAGCCTATTCCACAAATGTAGGAAAACTCCATGTATGCACAAATATATAATTTCCCTAATTAAATAATAGGGAAAAATAAAAACCTAAACTAATAGGGATGAGAGCAATGTTGTAGGTGAGAACTTCCTATACCATTAGCCTCATGTAATCTAATTTATTAACATCTTATTTAGTGGTACAATCAAGCCAAGTGTCTTCATAGTGTGCTTGGTGCAAGATTACACCCTATTGTAATATTTATCAACCATCTTACGTCTTAATTGGGTCTGGGTGGAATTTTGTCAATCTTGTATTAATCTATTTTCTTCTCTAATCCCTTTACTTTGTCTAGAGAAAGGCATGTGTAGTATACTATTTGTACTGTAAACTTGAAAGGGTTATTGATATTCTTAGTAACAATCATCTCATGCAGATGCACCATTTTCCTACTCAATTCCATTACTACAACTTTGTCTTCCATGTACCTTGGTAACTTATGAGAGTCCCCCAAGTAACCACTCTCCCTGATGTATGTAAATGTTTTGAACTAAATTTATGATGAATCAAATCTATTAATTACCTTCCAAGCTACTTTAAACATTCTATTGAGACTTCTTAAAGGGAATAAAATGCTCATCATAGCATTGAATAAGCAGTTATACACTCTATAGAAGTTATTTTTGAATCCCTCCAAATTCATTTGTGGGTATACTTCATATATCCTCATTTTAAAAGGGTTCTTTGTGAGCCCTGGGAAAATATTATTGTGTATCAAGCTATACATCAAATAGGAAGACATGTAGAAGGTACCTATGAATTCTTTATAAAAAATTACACTATGAAGTTGCATCAATTGATTATGCAAATTATTGCTCAAGATAGTTGCCCAGTCCAATTTCTTCTCTCCTTCTAACACACAGATCAAGATCAAAAACATCCATGTTTTAAACTTGTCTGCATTGGGAACACCATAGATTCAAGTCATTATGGTAATCATATATTAAGGTAATTCATTTAACTCTATTAGGTTTATATTTTTTGACATTCAGGAGACTTTTTTCCCCTTTTTAGCTAGCTAGCAAGAGTTCACAATGTTCCATACCACCTTGTCTTTTTATTATATGTAGTGTTAGCACTCTTCCAAAGTAATTTTTATACTCTCAAGTTGTAGAGGAATTTTTAGTATGGTGCTAAGGGCCTTAAAGGTGAACTAACATACAACTGATTGACTTCCATCCAAGATAGTCCTAGTGTCTAGGTGATAAACTTTGGCACAAGCACTAACTACCTCAAGATACAGGGTAGCCAAAGGGAATGTTGCCGCAAGGACCATGTAGCTCATACCAAGGGTGAATACAATTAGGAGAGGGTTGGGTCACTATAAAACATTTAATATAGCCATGAAATCCAACCCTTGAACATATGTGTCTATAATTCCATCAAGAATAGAAGTGATATTGCTCTTTACTGATGTAGAAGATGTAGCCATTTTTCCTTAACTCACTACGTGTAATATTCTAGAATGAGTTCTTCACAATAAAAACCCTCAAAATTTCCTTGAAATCCCTTTAATAACACAACATGAGAGAGTTGAGGAATAATTACTAGAGCTACATGCAAATGGAATTAGAAAATCCTTGAGGAATTCACTGTGATCACTATTTTTGTGTTGCACATCATCCTATAACACAAATTACTTGAAGGCATAAATATTAGCTTTGAATACAAAGGGTTAATTCAAATGAAAATAAATGTTTGGTTATAACCCCTCATGTTTTGAGATTAGGGTTACCATTAATGCTTTGAAATGAAATGGCTAATCATCAACTACCACATTAATTATTTAAGTAACTTTTAAAAAATGGAGGGAAGTGTGTTGATGTTTCTCCTTTGTAACACATGGACCCGCTCAAGCAAGATTTACCTTTTAGTGATTTTTTGGGTCCTTTAGGACTTTTTTCCACCCTTTTCATTTACCTTCTCATTTTGGTGTAATGGTGCAAGATATCTCGATCCTTTAATGGAGTGTATGGATGTTATGCATCATTACCTTGGGCATCCAAGCCTTTAAGGAAATTCAATATCTAAGTGAGGCAATCTTTAGAAATGTCCCAACACTTAAAATCCACAAAATCCTACCACATGTCCTAAATCTTAGCTTGCATGTTCAAGTACTAGGCCCCTAGGAAATTTTTGCACCTTGCCTATAAAAATTAAGTGGGGCATTCTTTAAAAAGGAGCCCAAAACTTAAACCCCCTGAGAATCCACCATGTGCCCTAATAATATGTGAGTTTATATTCTTGGCCAATTTTTTACCTTTAAACCATTCTTTTTATATGGGGAGGAGTGTAAGATTCTCTCGATGCCTGAAGATAATCTCATAACTTAATCAGTAAAACTATTGAAGGTGTAACAAGGCTACTTCCTCTAGAGCTATTGAGAATATCTTCTATCTTCAAGAAATGTCCCTCAGGAGTTCATCTAGGAGTGGAAGAACACTCCCACTTGATAAAAGTAAGATAAAGGAGATGATTAATTATGAATATATATTTTGATCTTCTGAAGGATCCGAGCAAGAGATTAAAACATTGACACTCATTCAGTTTGGATGCAGAAATGTTAGTGATATGGGGCCAATTACTCCAATGTAATTTTGGGCACTAACAACGTGTAGTTAGTTTCTAAGAAAGAGTGGGTTGTTTAAATATGTTGTCAAGGGAAGGATTATAAGGAATTAAAAATTCCATGGAAGCCTCTAGATTTAGAGGCTTTTAGAGAGGAAGGGTGAGAATAAAAAGGATTCTAGAAGTGGAGAATTCTAGAATCCTTTTAGGCATTAATTATGATTAGGTAGGGGATTAAATATGGATTACGTGGATGATTAAGGACTATGGGTGTAGGAGAGCCTAAGAACAGGCTAGTAAGTGGGCCATGGGAATTTTAAAATCCTAAATACTAGATAAGTGGGGATTAGGATAAGATAAGAGATGGTTAGGGAAATTAATGAATAAGTGGGATAAGGCATAGCTAATGAATTAAGAGTTATTTATTGGGGATATGATATAAATTATTAGAAGGGGTTGATTTTACGATGGGATTAGATGAGATAAATTAGGTAAGCAAAATTAGTGTCGAATAATAAAGATATTAATGGCATTAAATGAAGCGATCAAATTTATATGCATACACAAACACTTCCATAGCCATTATTAAAACCATCAACAAGCCAAGAAGCCATTGAATCCATTATCAATCTCAATAAAGCAATCTAACAATCTAGTCATATTGCACTCAAATCAGCTTGGCAATCTTGAAAAGGAACTCTAAGGAACAAAATGATGGTAAGAAATCTCATTGTAAGTATTGATTGTTCCTTTATCTATTCCTTTGATATTTTTTGCATTTTTGGGTTTTTATTAATAAAATTAGTAATATAGGGAATAATCCAAAATACATTCAAAAATCACTATCAAAGAACTGTATCCAAATACTATAAATGATTTTAGTCAACCTTTTATGCCTTTGATAAATGAACCAATTGACAACACTAAAGGGGAAACCTATGATATTTCAAAACAACTAAATAAGACACCTATACACATATCCATTATGGATTTTTTGCATACTTATACTATCTACAAAGACATCATGAATGAATATTTAAACCAATCCCTTGTGCCAAATGATATCACTTCAAACAAATTCCAAGCCATTATAGGACACTTGGCCCCTAGCCAACATCTACCAAAATGATGTCTTATTTGGGCCCTCTACATATTAACTTGTACATTAAATTTGGTATAATGAAACATAGATTTAAACATGTCTTTTTAAACAATGGTTTAGATCTCAATATTATGTCTTTAAAGTTGGTCAAACATCTCATATATATAATAACTAACTTTCATCTACGTGCAATAATTATCAATGCATATGATAATGAATAACGGGAATCTCAGGGTACTATCAACCTATCATCAGTCATTAGACCATTGACCCATGATACTTTGTGCCATGTTTTAGATTTAGAACTATTTTGTAATATGTTATTTCACTGACCTTAGATCCATGAAATTAGGGATATACCTTTTACATTGCATCAATGGATAAAATTTCCACATTTAATAATGGAAGTGACTACCTAATGATCTTTAGCCATATCAATATTATAAATGCCTTGAGGCCGAGTATAAAATCTACAACTACCAATTTGGCATGAATCTTGTACCTAAATCAAATGGAGCAAAAGCCAAAAAAGGAAAAGCCATTGAATTAGGCATAGAATTTAATTATATTGACCTAGGCAGCTTAGCCTATACATCCACCATGCTTCCACCATAGATTTACATCCACTTCTATGTCCTGACAAAGGCCTTAGATAATATAGCACCCGTAATGCATTTCATATCACCAAATTGCCTAAAATTTCTAAATTTTATGGGAGATGTAAGGCCAAGACTAATTTTATGGATTGGGAAACCAAAGGAAATTCTAATATAAAAAAGCCCATTATCTTTAAATTGGCCTCTAGCCTAGAACATGACCCCTTAGCAGAAGATTATTCATGGATCTACACTAATGAGTTGATTGATTATTACCAAAGTGTGAAGAATCATATTCTTAACCAGATTATGGATCACCTAGCTTATGAAGGTAAATGCCTTAGGTTACATCAATAAGGCATGATCAAAGCAGTCTCAATGACTAAGTAGAAAGGAACTCATGGTATCATATTTAAATTACTTGGGGGTGACCTCACATATTTTATTCATGTTCCAACACTAACAACTAATGATAGTGATGTTGATAATGATATAGGGTCTGGTTATAGCATCTAAGATGACCTTACCACTACAAACTTATTTAAAGCATATGCCATTTGCATCATTATCCCTATTTGTCAACCTTCACATTTAACCCTTTACCATCTGTAATTGATATATTAGAACCCATAAGAGTCAACAATGACATTAGATGAGTTCAAAAATGATGAGGCCATATACAAATTTATGGTATTAAGGAGCCACATACCTCTTAGATACCACAAATAGTGATTTGTTATTAGATTAGATCATATTACCTACTTCAGAGAGCATGTGAACTTCCCTAGCTAAAAACAAAAGGAAAATCAAACATTGAGGTCTGAAATTGAAAACCTCTTTATGGCACTTTTTAACCAAGGAAAAAGTAAAGAGAAGGGCAGGTCTCTTGGTGAAAACTTATTTTTGGTGCCATTAGATGGGGATGTTCACCCCTCTTCCTATGAATCATATGATACCTATGTCTCACAGTCTATTTATAAATCATATATCAATACCAAGGAATGGAAAAAAATTATATAGATTACTCAAGAGTGCCCTGAGTTATTTGTATCATGGCCAATGCTAGTGTTATAAAATTCTAATTCATCTTGTTTAGGATAATTAGATAAGAAAATTCATCTACAGGAATTTACCATTACCAATCAATTTAACTCCTTACCATCTATTCTAGATAATGGTTCTACACTTCTTATGGAGGACACTTTAGAGGTGAATAGTGGGACTCCATATGACTTAAAATGGATTAAACTAGGCACATCCATTTTGAGGATAAATGTGAAGATTTTATAGCCCTTATGAAGGAATTTTTTAGCATATTTACATGGGCCTATTCAAACATGCTAAGTTTTGACCCTACCTTGGTTGTACACCATCTTATAGTACATCCTGATGCCAATCCTATTAAATAAAAATTGTGTAAGATACGTTCTCGTATTGTTATGTTAGTAAAGAAAGAGTTGGAAAAAATCTTAGACATGAAATGCATTAGGTTGATCAATTATTCATGGTGGATTTCAAATATTGTGCTAGTAAGAAACTAGAAGGTATCAAAATTTGCACTTATTTAAGAGATATCAACAAAGCCTACCTAAAAGAGAGCTTTAATTTATCTAATATTGACATGATAGTCAACTCAATGTATGTTTATTAAATGCTATCTTTAATGGATGGATTTTTAAGGTGTAATCAGAACTAGATAGCACTAGAAGACCAACAGAAGACAATGTTCACTACTCCATGGGGAATGTTTTGTTATCTGGTGATGTCATTTGGACTTAAAAATGCTAGAGAAACTTACCAAAGAGCTATGATAGTGATTTTTCATGACATGATGCACAACATTATTGAGTACTATGTCAATGATATCTTGGTTAAATAAAACACTCATGTTAATCACTTATTTGTGCTACAAAGAATCTTTGAGATACTTTATGAGTAAAATATTAAGCTTGATCCAAAAAAATGTGTATTTAGCATCACTTCTAATAAACTATTAGGTTTCATTATCTCTTTTAGGGGCATTGAATTTGACCTAGCTAAAGTTTGAATAATTATAAATATGTCACCACCATCTACCTTAAAGTATCTCTATAGTTTGTAGGGAAAGATTCAATCCATCAGATGCTTCATCTCATAGTTAGCTAATAAATGTCATCCATTTATGTACTTGTTGAATAAAGGTCTTACATTCTCCTAAAATGAAAAGTGTTAAAAAGCATTTGATCAACTTCAATAATATCTTTATAATGCACCTATTTTGTTGAAATTAATGCCAACTAAGCCATTACTTCTTTACCTATCAACAATCGAGAATGCACTAGGGGAACTTTTGGCACAACATGATGCATAAGGAAAAGATAATGTAATTTATTATCTAAGCCAAAAATTGGTCATATATGAACATACCTATACACCAATTGAAAAGGCATGCTTACAAATGGTGTTCACAACCCAAAAATTACATCATTATATGTTAAAAAATAATATCATTGTTATTGCCAAAGTAGACCCATTCAAGTGTCTACTTTCTAAATCAGCTCTACATGGTCATATGGTAAAATGGATCATGATATTGAGTGATTTTAAAATTGAATATTAAAACTAGAAATCCATTAAGGGTCAAGTACTTGTAGATCATCTTGTTGAATCTCCTTTTCAAGATTCTCAACCTCTTACATTTGGATTTCTAGATGAGACCATCATGACTATTGAAGAAGCAGATGCACCTCCTAAGGTTGAATGGTGGAAGATGAACTTTGATGGATCATTCACAACTAGAGGATCAAGGGTTATAATATTGTTCATTATGCTACAAGGGGATCTCATTCCCAAGTCCTTTTATATTGGAATTCCATGTAGCAATAACAAGCCCAAGTATGAAGTGCTCATTATAGGGTTTCATCAAGTAGTATAGTCAAAAATTCAACATTTATTAGTGTATGGTGATTCTTAGTTAATCATCAATTAGGTCATAGCCTAATACCAAACCAAAGATGTGAATTTGGTACCCTATAAAGATATGGTTGATACTCTTAAGCAACAGATTGCCAATACCAATTTGAGAGAATACCTTCAGCTAATAATAGAATAGTTGATGCTATAACCACTATTGATTCCATAATCTAAATTACCAAGAGATCTAGGGATTATCAATTTCTTGTTGAATACATCTTAGTACCATCACACGAACAATCATCCATTAAGATGGTTTGTGATATTTTTGGTCCCATATCTCCCTGGTACTCAGATGTATATGCCTATCTTTAAAACCAAACCATGCCTCCTGATTTATCATGTAAAAAACAAAAATCCTTTTCCCACAAAACCTCTCACTATACCATTCTTGGACCAACCCTTTATCATATAAGATTTTATGGAACTTTTCTTCATTGCTTACCTTTGGTTGAATCTGGATTAGTGTTTAGGGAAGTCCATGAAAGGGTGTGTGGATCCCACAAAGTGGGGAAACCTTATCCATAAAGTTACTATGTACTAATTATTAATTTCCAATTATGGAAGTAGATTTAGATACATATGTGAAGAGGTGTGTCAAGTATAAAAATCATGCTAATTTGATTTATGATCTAGACAAGATGCTTAAACCATTGAAAGCACCATATTCATTCTAAATGTGGGGAATCGACCTTGTTATAAATATCAATACAACATCTTTAGATGGACATAAATGATCCATAAACTGGCACTATTTTTTGTGCAAAAATTTTACATTGGATCCTTATAGGAAATTTAGTAAATATGTTGATATTAATCTATAAAATGATCAACCTAAATGAAAATCAATGCATGAATACCAACCACACTACACAAGAGTTGATTACGGAGTTTGACAATGCCTACGTCTCTTGGTTCACTTATAGTACAAACTAATCCATTTTCATGAAAAGTTAGTACATGGAAAATTCTCATAATTATCAAATGGACACTTTAAGATTGCTCAAAAATCAGCAACAGAGCTTTAGAAAGTCTTGATAAACCTATGAATAGACCTTCCACCTTAATGTTATGCAAATGCAATCTCATAATTGTTTGAACTTTTAAAGAATCTTGATAAAACCATGAACAAATTTTCCACCTTATCAAACACATCCAGATGTGTATATTTGGCCCTCCGAATAATCCTAGCAAACCCAAGAATAGATTTTCCACCTTCTCAAAAACACTTTTGGATGTCTTCTACTCAAAAATATCACTTCCTAGCATCAAAAATAGTTCCAAATGGAATTGAATCTAGACATTCAACATATAGTTAGAACTGGCTCAAAAACTAGAACAAATCTCTAGTTTACACTAAGAGCTGAAAATGCCTTTAGATGCCTAAAATTGGAGGAAGAAAAAAAGTGGGTCTTTATGCCTTAGCAATATTAACTGAGGAATCCATTCATTTTTGTTTAAATATAATGTAGTGGCTTTATATAACCACTCAATCCCATGGGTGTAGTGGTTGGGCCTTATCCTTTTACTGGATAGGTCACTAGTTATATTCCCTTTGGCATAGCATTTGCTTATTATCCACATCCCAAGTCCCACATTTTTGGGACTGTAGGATATAAAAGGATTTAATAAACCTTATCCTCGATGATGTATCTCATGGCTTTAGCCACATATCACCTCCACCACTTGCCTTTTAATATAAAACCATTGGCATTTATGTGGGATTGAAAGGTATGTGGTGGTATGTCGATAATACATGGTGACTTCATGGTAGACTTGGTAAGGAATGTGGATGTCACATTCTAATCTTGATCCCTTCATGGAGATTCATGAGCATAACTTGGCATTAGTTGGCATAGAACATTCCTAAGCATGGTAACTAATTACATGTAAAAAAAATTAATTATGTAAAAATATAGAGGTGGTAATCCATGTGGTGGCTTGAGGAGCCACCATATGGACCACTTCTCCATTTTCCACTTGTCAACATCCCACTAGATGCTCTAAAGCTCTATCGGTGGTAGGGTCCCCCTCTAAGACAAAAGTGGACTCCACTAGCTACAATTCCCCATAGCTGGCCTTTTACTAAATATTCTTATCAAAGATGAAGTTGAAAAACCAAAACCAATATTTTTTCATTAACTAACTACCACATGTCACATTCTCATTGGTCCATGTTTCTACCATGTCATCATGTTGACTAAGCTTGACTACAACTTTGGTTAGTCATATCTTCCGCATATGAACTTCATTTTGTGAATCGTGAAATGAGCTAGAAAGATCTCAATGAGATATTTTCCATGGAAATAATTTGGAAATATTCCATAATGGTCAATTTCTACATTTTGACCATCTTTGACTAATTTTGACCATCTTTGATTGGAACTTTGACCAGATATACAAGGAGCATATGATTTCCTTTTTTGTGTTCTACATACCATTGGAAAGGTCTCAATGGGTTCCTTGCAATGATATAGGTTGTGTCTTAATTTAGTATATTTTTTAAATTGACCTCTAGATCAATCCTCCCCACCAAGAAGGCTTTTGGTCCATCAAAAGCTAGTACCCAATTTGATCCTCTGCAATACCAGTTGATTTTGAAGAATTCTGATGAGTCTTTATCGATCTAATCAAGTTCTACAACTACATCTGCTTGGAACAACTGATTGGTCACATCTTCCACATACCTTCTATTATTACATGGTCATAGATAGCATCTACATAGAACTAAAATTTAGAATCCAATGAATTCCTCTACTGTATGGCTTCACAGATAAGTCTAGTGATCTCGTAGCACGTCTATCAATGTCTCCTTCTACTACATATCCTTTATAGAAGTACATGTGGACCAAGTGCTTTCTCAAGTTTCCTAAAAAATAATACTTACAGAAAGAAGCATACCCTAATTTACATATACTTTTGTTAATGTAAAATGTCTACCCAAAAATGTGAGAAGATAAATTGAGTATGATAAACCTGTCACTCAATATTTTTATATAGGTTACTTCCATAACATAACAAACTACAATTATATAATGCATGTATATACATATACAAGCAATGCCTTGTGGGTATTTTTACAACTGTGCATGATGTATGTCATAATATTTCCCGTATGGGTCTTATTCATACATTTAACTTAGCACATTATGTATGTTGGTTTTATAACTATATATAAATAAAAAAACCTAAAATACACCAAGATTCTTTACCAGCTATAGGATCTTGGTGTGGGATTAACTCCTTCAGTAGTCACTCTATATATCATCATGTGGTTCATCTTTAGGTTCCTGATGGTCTCCTAGTACATAAGAGTTTGATGTTTAACTAGAATTATCATGATTGGGTCTAGAGATCTACCCTATCTCGAACTACATGATCCAAGTGTGATTTAAGTGAAGCTCAATGCTATCATCTCTAAAAGATGCTTACTGAGTAAATAGTTATAAATTTCCCACAACCATCTCATTCATCTCCAATGGGATGATATTGAGAGTCACCATGTCTGAGAAATGTCTCCCAACTATAAATCACAAGGTACAATAACTTATTTCCATACCTTAGATAATGTCATTCTACATGCTAACTATTTTAGCATGTGGTAGTGGCATTATTGGCAAGCCCAATCAACATACTACGTCAGTGGTCACGCAGCCCGTTCTGATGTCCCCATCAAAAACAAGTCTAATGACACATCCCTTTGTAACAACTAGAATATTATGCCTGTAAGTTCTCACAGATCATAAGATAATATCTAGAGGTCTAGATGGTGTCCTCTGTCAAACTAGGAATTATGAATGCTAACTAGTACTTAGGTTATCAAGAGTCTTTCCTCTACCCACATTCCTCTTCTAGACCTCTACGGTGCATGTTCAAAATGTCACAACTAGAAATGTTCTACCACATATCCACATCTCAAGTAATGACTGCATATAGGACTAGATAAAGTATTGGGATCATCTCGATGGAATTTATTCTATTTTAAATCTTCTTCTAATTGATTAGAAAGAGAATTAACTTTCTACTAGAGTTTAATGATCCACTGATCTTGAGTGTGTTGACGGGAACTCATGTTCAACACCATGGTGTTTAGTTATGCTATCTATTGTGCCTATTTCCATCAGCATGACATAATAATTTGTATCATTGAGCCCAATATCAGTAGTATCATAGGCAACTACATCTATGGATATAAATCCATGGATTTAAGCTAGTCCTAATATCCACAAAAGGCAAAACCCACTCTAATACAAAATCTAACATATCAAAACAATGCCTACATAGAAGTTAGCCCACCATACTAACTACTTTGATACCAAATCTGATGTATCAGAGCAATGCCAACATAGAAGTTAGCCCAGTACACTAACCACTTAGATACTAAATTTGATCCATAAATTGACACTAATTTTCATGTAAAAAGTTTACCTTGGATCCTTATAGGTAATTTATTAAATATACTAATATTAATCTACAAAATGATCAACTTAAATGAAAATTAATGCAATAATACCAACCACATTGCACAAGAGTTGATTACAGAGTTTGGTAATGCCTACATCTTTGGGTTTGCTTATAGTATGAACTGATCCATTTTTGTGAAAAGTGAGTACATGGCAAATTCTCATAATTGTCAAATGTACACTTTAATATTTCTCACAAATTGGCAACAAAGCTTTAGAAATTTCTAATGAACCCACAAATAGACCTTCCACCTTAATGTTGTGCAAATGCACTCTCACAATTGTTCAAACTTTTGAAAAATTTGGGTAAACCCATGAACATATTCTCCACCTTATTGAACATGACCAGATGTATATATTTTGCCCTTCAAAGAATCCTAGTAAACCCATGAATAGATTCTCCACCTTCTCAAAAACACCTATGGATGTCTTATACTCAAAAATCTCACTTCCAGTCATCAAAATTAGTGTCAAATAGAATTGAATCTAGACATTCAACATGTGGTTGGAACTTTCTCATAAACTTAAAAAAATCTCTAGTTTACACCAAGAGTTGGAAATGCCTCTAGATGCCTCGAATTAGAGGAAGAACAGAAGTGGGTCCTTATGCCTTAGCAATATTGGTTGAGGAATCCATTAATTGTTGTTTAAATATAATTTAGTGGATTTAAATAACCACTCAAGCCCATGGGTGTAGCGGTTGGGCCTTATCCTTTTACTTAATAGGTCACTGGTTCCATTCCCATTGCCATAGCATTTGCTTGTTATCCACATCCCAAGTCCCACATTCATGGGATGATAGGATATAAAAGGCTTTAATAAAACTTATCCTCCATGATGTATTTCACCTCCACCACTTGCCTTTTAATAGAAAACCATTGGAATTTACATGGGATTGTAAGGTATGTGGTGGCATGTTGAAAGTATGTGGTGAATTCATGGCAGACTTGGTAAGGAATGTGGATGTCACGTTAATCTTGATCCCTTTATTGAGATTCAAAATCATAACTTGGCATTAGTTGGCATGGAACATTCTTTAGCATGATAAATAGTTACATGTAAATAAAAATTGACTATGTAAAAATATAGAGGTGGCAAGCCACATGGTGCCTTGAGGACCCACCACTTGGACCGATTCTCCATTTGTCACTTTTCAACATCCCACTGGATGGTCGAAAGCTCTATCGGTGGCAAGATCCCCCTGTGAGACAAAAGTGAACTCCATCAACTACAGTCCCCCATAACCAGACTTTTACCAAATAAACCTATCAAAGATGAAGTTGAGAAACCAAAACCAATATTTTTGCATGAACTAATTGCCACACATCACGTTCTCATTGGTCCATGTTTCTACCATGTCATCACATTGACTGAGTTTGACTGTAACTTTGACTATTCATATCTTTCATATACAGACTCTATTTTGTGAATCATGAAATGTGATGGAAATCTCTCAATGATCTCTTCACCATGGAAATAGTTTAGAAATGTTCCATAATAGTCAATTTTTATAGTTTGACCAGTTTTGACTAAAACTTTGACTAGTTGTACAAGCAACATATGAGCTCTTTTTTTGTGTTCTACATACCATTGGAAAAGTCTCAATGGGTTATTTGCAATGGTACAGTTTCCATTCTAATTTTTTACCTTATTTTAATTGACCTTCAAATTAATCCTCCCCACTAAGAAGGCTTTTGGTCCATCAAAAGTTGGTACCCAATTTGATCCTCTACAATGCCAGTCAATTATAAAGAATTATGACAGGTCTTTATCAATCTACTCAAGTTCTACAACTGCATCTACTTGGAAAATTTGATTGATCACATCTTCATCGCCATTGATAGCATCTACATAGAACTAGGATTTAGAATGTAGTGACTTTCTCTATTGCATGGCTTCACAGATAAGTCTAGTGATCTCTTAACACATCCATCAATGTCTCCTTTTATTGCATCCCCTTTACATAAGTACATGTTGACCAAGTGCTTTGTCAAATTTTTTTCAAAATAATACTTACAGAAAGAATCATGCCCTAATCTACATATAATTTTGTTAATGGAAAATGTCTACCCAAAAATGTGAGAAGATAAATTAAGTATGATAAACCTAACACTCAATATTTCTCTACAAGTGACTTCTATAACATAACAAATTACAATTATATGATGAATGTATATATAGATATAAATAGTGCCCAGTGGGTCTTTTTACAACTATGTATGATGTATGTCACAATATTTAATGTGTGGATCTTATTCATACATCTAACTTAACACATTATTTATGTTGGTTTTATAACTATATATAAATAGATAACCCAAAATATACCAAAGATTCCTTACCATCTATAAAATCTTGGTGTGGGCCTATCTCATTCATTATTCTCTCTAAAGATCATCATGCAGCTCATCTTTAGGGTCCTAATGGTCTCCTGGTACATATGAGTCTGATGTCTAACTCGTGACTGGGTCTAGAGATCTACCCCATCTCAAACTGCATGATCCAAGCGTGATCTAAGCAAATCTCAATGATATCATCTTTGAAAGATGATTATAGAGTGAAGAGATATAAATTTCCCAAAACCATCTCATTAATTTCCAATGGGATGATATCGAGAGTCACTATGTCTGAGAAATGTCTCCCGACTATAAATTGCAAGGTGTAATAACTTATTGCCATACCTTTGATAATGCCATTCTGCATGCCAACTATTTTAGCATGTGGTAGTGGCACTATTTTCAAGCCCAATTGATGTACTACATTAGTGGTCACATAGCCTATTCTGATGTCCCCATCAAAAACAAGTCTAACAACACATCCCTTTGTAACAACTAGAATATTCTACCTAGAGGTTCTCACAGATCATAAGATAATATCTAGAGGTCCAGATGGTGTCCTCTATAAAATTAGGAATTTTGAATTCTAAATAGTACTTGGGATAGTAGGAGTCTCTCTTATACCCATGTTCCTCTACTAGAACCTCTATGGTGCATGTTTAGGATGTCACAACCAGTAATGTTCTACCATATGTCCATATATTGAGCAATGACTGCATATAAGACTGGCTAAAGTACTGGGATCATCTCGATGATGTTTCTTCCATTTTGACTCTTCTTCTAACTAACCATATAGAGAATCAACTTTCTACTAGAGTTTAATGATCCACTAAACCTAAGTGCACTGATAGGCACTCATGTTCACCACCATGGTGTTTAGTTCTATTATTCATTATGCCTACTACCATCAACGTGACACAATCATTTATATCATTGAACTCAATATCAATACTATCATGGGCAACTGCATCCACAGATACAAATTCATGGCTTTAAGTTGGTTCTAATAGCCATAAAAGTCAAGAACTACTCTGATACCAAATATGACATATCAGAGAAATGCCTACACAGAAATTAGCCCAGCACACTAACTACTCTGATACCAAATTAAATGTATCAAATTAATTCCTACACAGAAGTTAGCCCAACACACTAACCACTCTGATACCAAATATGATCCATAAATTGACACTATTTTTCATGCAAAAAGTTTACCTTGGATCCTTGTAGGCAATTTATTAAATATATCAATATTAATCCACAAAAAGATCAACTTAAATGAAAAGCAATGCAAGAATACCAACCACATTGCACAAGAGTTGATTACAGAGTTCATCAATGCCTACATCTTTGGGTTTGATTATAGTACAAATTGATCCATTTTAATGAAAAGTGAGTACATGGAAAATTCTCACAATTATCAAATGGACACTCTAATATTGCTCATAAATTGGTAACAGAGCTTCAAAAAGTCATGATAAACCCACGAATAGACCTTCCACCTTACTATTGTGAAAATACAATCTCATAATTGTTTAAACTTTTGAAGAATCTGGGCAAACCCACAAATAGACTCTTCACCTTATTGAACACATCTAGATGTGTATATTTGGCACTTTGAAGAATCTCGGTAAACCCACGAATAGATTCTCCACCTTCCCAAAAACACCTCTAGATGTCTTCTACTCAAAAATATCACTTCTAGGTATCAAAATTGGTGTCAAATGAAATTAAATCTAGACATTTAGTATATGATTAGAATCAGCTCCAAAACTAGAACAAATCTTTAGTTTACACCGAGAGCTGAAAATGCCTCTAAATGCCTTGAATCGGAGGAAGAGTATAAGTGGATCCTTATGCCTTAGCAATATTAGTTGAGGACTCCATTCGTTGTTGTTTAAATATAATTTAGGGGCTTTATATAGCCACTCAAGCCCATGGGTGTAGTAGTTGGGCCTTATCCTTTTACTGGATAGGTCATTAGTTCCATTCCCCTTGGAATAGCCTTTGATTTTTATCCACATCCCAAGCCCCACATTCATGGGATGATAGGATATAAAAGGCTTTAATAAACCTTATCCTCCATGATGTATTTTGTGGCTTTGGCCATGTATCACCTCCACTGCTTGCCTTTTAATAGAAAACCATTGGCATTTACATAGGATTCCAAGGTATGTAGTGACATGTCAATAGTACATTATGATTTCATGGTAGACTTGGTAAGGAAAGTGGATGTCATGTTCCAATCTTGACCCCTTCATGGAGATTCACGAGCATAACTTAGCATTAGTTAGCATGGAACATTTTTGAGCATGGTAAATAATTACATGTAAATAAAAATTGAATTTGTAAAAATATAGAGGTGGCAATCCATGTGGTGGCTTGAGGACCCACCACATGGACCACTTCTCCATTCACCACTTGTCAACATCCCACTAAATTCTCCAAAGCTCTATCAACAGTAGGGTCCCTCTCTAAGACAAAAGTGGACTCTACTGGCTATGGTCCCCCATAGCTAGCCTTTTGTCAAATACACCTATCAAAGATGAAATCAAGAAACTAAAACCAATATTTTTTCATGAACTAAATGTCATGTGTCACGTTCTCATTGGTCCATGTTTCTACCATGTCATCATGTTGACTAAGTTTTATGACAACTTTGACTAGTCATATCTTCCGCATACAGACTCTATTTTATGAACCATGAAATGCACTAGAAAGATCTTGATTAGATCTTCACCATGAAACTAATTTTCAAATTTTCTATAATGGTCAATTTATATAGTTTTAATAGCTTTGACTAATTTTGACAAGCATTGACTAGAAGTTTGACTAGCTATACAAGGAGCATATGAGCTTCATTTTTTTCATTCTACATACCATTGGAAAGTTCTCAATGAGTTATTTGTAATGGTATAGGTTCCATTCTGATCTAGTACCTTTTCTAAATTGACCTCTAGATCAATCCTCCCCACTAAGAAGGCTTTTGGTCCATCAAAATCTAGTACCCAATTTGATCCTCTATGATGTCAGTCAATTTTGAAGATTTCTAATGGGTCTTTATTGGTCTACTTAGGTTCCACAACTACATCTTCTTGGAACAACTGATTGATCACATATTCTTCATACCTTATATTGCATGGCCATTGATAGCATCTACATAGAACTAAGATTCAAAATGCAATGCCTTCCTCTATTGTATGACTTCACAAATAAGTCTAGTGATCTCTTAGCATGTCCATAAATGTCTCCTTCTAATGCATGGCCTTTACAAAAGTATGTGTGGACCAAGTGATTTCTTGGGTTTTATATAAAATAATACTTACAGAAATAAGCATACCATAAATTTCATATACTTTTGTTAATGAAAAATATCTACCCAAAATGTGAGAAGATAAATTGAGTATGACAAACTTGTCACTCAATATTTCTCTACAGGTGACTTCCATAACATAAAAAAATACAATTATATAATGCATGTATATATAGATACAAATAGTTCCCTTTGGGTCTTTTTACAATAATTCATGATGTATGTCATAATATTTCTTGTATGGGTCTTATTCATACATATAACTTAACACATTATTTATGATGAATTTATAACTATATACAAATAGATAACCAAAAATACATTGAAGATTCCTTACTAGCTATAGGATCTTGGTGTGGGCCTGACTCCTTTAGTAGTCACTCTATGGATCATCATGTGGCTCATCTTTAAGTTTTTAATTATCTCATGGTATATATGAGTTTGATGTCTGACTAGAATTATCGTGACTGGGTCTAGAGATCTACCCTATCTCAAACTACATGATCCAAGTATGATCTAAGTAAAGCTTGATGCTATCATGTCTGAAATATGTTTATCGAGTGAAGAGGTATAAATTTTCTAGAACCATCTCATTTATTTCCAATGGAATGATATCGAGATTCATCATGTCTAAGAAATGTCTCCCAACTACAAATCACAAGGTGCAATGACCTGTTTTCATACCTCAGATAATGCCATTCTATGTGACATCTATTTTAGCATGCAGTAGTAACACTGTTGGCAAGCCTAATCGATGTACTACTTCAATGGTAAAATAGCCCATTCTAATGTCCCCATCAAAAATAAGTCTAGTGATACTGTAGACACCAAAATAGTGTCAACCCCCCTTGGTCCCTTTCTAACTTTAACATGCCTAACCTATACTTTATTATTTTAAAATAATTATTTTAAATTAATCATCCCCTTTAGACACCTCACCTTGGATTCCTTTCCCTTCAACCATTTATCACCCTATGACTAATCATAATTACCTAAGACCTATTTCAACTCTCCCACTAACCCCCGCGCCTAATAAATCTGCCTTTAGACCGTTCACCAACGACAACTGAACCTAGCAGATGGAGGAACAAGCAAAAGGCTAAAAATAGCTTTTTTACCCATTCTCTAGCTACCAACATCGGTCAATTGTCAGCCGACGCCAGCGGGATCACCGACATCGGTTACTTAAAACTAAATTATAACCTCGACTGGTGGCCCGAATGTGAATTCTCTTGCTCCCCGGATCTGAATTCTCTTGCTCCTCAACTCTTTGCATATCAAAGGTAGGCTTTGGGATGAGGCATCAGCATTCTATCATCACTCTTTAAGCTCTACAAAATTCTCTCCAAACATTGGATTAGAAGGTTGTACGAAGTCTCCTACATCAGCCGTAACAAGAACAAGTCTTCTACACTTCTCATTCTTCACCAAGAGCTAAGTATTCTTCTGGTTTATATTTCAGTATTTTTAGAGTGCATTGGTAATTAGTCCATTGGCTATTTTTGAGTACTATTGAGACCAAATCCAGCTTTCTTCTTGGAGAGGTTGAAAATCCCTTCTTTTATCCTGACCCATTTTGATAACCTATCCCCTACCTTTGTCCTTCCTATGACTCTGTCCATTATCCTGCATCCCTGCACAACCCTTTTGAATCTCCCAAACCATTCTATTGACCACAGACATACCCTGAAACCCATCCAAGGCCCATTACCCCTATCGACATCAACATCAAGGCCCATTGCCCCTACCGATGTTGGTAGCCTAACCAACGTCATCAATATTGACCAACCGATGATGGCAGATTAACCGGCGTCGGTGACTGTGAGAGGTAGATTACAGGAATCAGGTATGCATTATCTATTTCTCTTCTTTAGCCTTTCATTATCTCTCTTTCTAGCAACACTCTTTTTTCAAATAAGTGGACTGTCATCCCTCAAGGAAGTCTTTGCACTTCTAGGGCCGAGCTTTGCTTGGCAGTCCACCATATATCTATCTAACATTTTCTTTGTTTAAGTCTTTCTTATCTATAGGTGTCATCCTCCACAACCAAAGAGGAGCTCCTTCAATCATTTGGATATGGTGCGTAACTTCATCCGGGTATCATCTAACCCCTAACCTTTATCTTTAGTTTCTTCCTTCTTTTGAATGTAATAAACAAAAGCATAGAGAAACATTTTGGCATACCCGGTGGGACCCTGGAGTTTTCTTTGGGTTCATTCTTTTCTTCTAAAAAGCAAACTTTCATATAGGTGCATTAGGAAAAAATTATCTTCTTGCATCCTTCTTCTATCTCTTTATTTCAAAAAGAAATCATTAGCACAAGTTAAAAATAACTTATTTCTTTTTCTTCTTGTCACTTTTTCCCTGCATCTTAGAGTAGTGAAATTCATACTCTTAACCTTTTCCTCACTTGTCTGCATCTGAACAAAACATTTCAATTTGGCTTAAAACACTATTGCATTTCATTCCTTCTTGAATGCATATTTAGCCCTCACACTTAGTAATTAAAAATGCATTATGAATAAATCGTAGTGCACATATGTTACACATCCAGACCATAAGCACATCAAATTGAACATCTAAACATACCTGCGACAAGGCCTGGCTAGGATTTCATCACCTAGCAGATACCTTACCCTTCCTGGTAATCCTACTTGGACTTCACTACCAAAGGGAGAACCCACTCTGTTCTCTAGCAGAGTATAAACTATAGGGGAAGTATATATTAGCTAAGCGACCCAACTTGGCTCTGGGCTCGTGAAGTGAGGGGAGCAAGCTCCTAGCACCAGGCCATGTACAGAACCTAATACAGATTTTGAGCACCAAAACTTTACCCAAAACCAACCTTAGACTGCTTCTTTTAGTACCTATTCTAAAAACCCAATTCCCAAACATATTCTTCTAAGGCATAAGCCAACACGACTCTAAAATTTATTCTTAGGAATTTAACATTTAGAGGCTGCTTGCCTTCATCTACTTCTCTATTTTTATTTGGTTTTTTTGAGCTAGTAAGGACACATTATTCTGAGCTCCAAAAATAACTCAAAACTTTCTTCTTTCTTCCAAAAACTTTTATTTTTATGAGTTTCTAGAAATACACAGTAACCGACATCAGTTTTTCCACCGACGTCAGCAACTGATCATCACTGACATCGGATATCTGACTGACATTGGCAAATTACTTCACCGACATCAATTTTTCTACCGACATCGGTCACTGTCAAAAAAAATTCTTCTAAAATAGCAAGCTCAAAACTTGACTTTTTGGCTATCAAACACACATTCCAAAATTTTGAGACTAAAATATATAGTTTTTAGGACCTGAACACATTTTGCCTTGAATGGTTTTGACATGTAGTCAAGCTAAAACTCTTGTTGACCACGCAAGGCAACAACCACTTCCACCTTCACCTTTCATAACAAGTCCTCTAATGGAGTATCCTTTAGACACTGAGCGTACTCCAACCTCGAACCAACCACCTATTATTCCCACAGGGGATCAAGACTTTGAAAGGTTCATTGACCTCAATGTCAAAGCTCTTCAGCACTATCTCATGAGAAGTCAAATGTGAGATCCTTCAGGCAGCCCAATTTATGGGATGCCAACTTCCTTAGTTGAAATAACAATCATATCAATAGCCTCCATAACCCAACCCATGGTCACCCAGGCCATTACCTCAACTAACAACCCGACCATGACCAATCTTCAAAGTGTGGCCTCTCCTACTTCTAGACCTACCTCCATTAGGGTTTCTATACCCCCTCAACCACAAACCATTCAACAAAGTTCTACACCATTCTAGAACTTAATTGTCTCCATCCCACCTACTCTTACACCCATAAATACAAGAGTGACTACTTATCCTTTGGCTAGTGTTGCCACCATCCAACCACCTTTGGCGACATCGAGTCAAGTTGTGCCTTCTAGCTTTATGACACAACCACCCTTGACTTCAACATCAATCCCTATGACTATTTACCAATATGTTGTGCCTATACAAGCACAACCAACTATGTCATACGCTCCACCTAACACCTTCCAAATGCCTTACAACCTAGGGGGCACCCCACCTGCAAATCCATCAACCAATCTAATCAAGATGTTGATGGATAAGATGTCTAATCTTGATACATCTATTTTGGGTTCATGAAATATTCTCTCATATGAATAAATCTGTAATGAACCTATTCATCTTTCAGTCCCAATCTGACCATATCCTAGTCAGTGTGAACTTCCCAAGTTTACTCACTTTCAGAGTAAAGAGGAACCATAGCAACATCTACGAGCGTTTAGACATGCTTATTACCTTATAGCACATGATGATGCGTTATTACTGCGCACATTCCCCATGTCACTTTCTGGCACTGCCCTTGATTGGTATAGTTCTATTACCAGTCATTCTCTTTTTACCTTCACTTAACTATCTCAACTATTTTTTGACCACTTTTCAATCAACATCACTAAAAAGGTCTCCATCACAGACCTATATTCTATTAGATAATTTGACAATGAATCAATAGATGATTTTGTTGCTCGATGGAGAAGTTTAATCAACCAACTCTCCTTTTCTTTACCTCAACCTGAGCTCATTGAGCTCTTTTCACAAGCATGTGCCAAACACATCTCATCTACTTTGTGGGTCCAAACATTCCATACATTTGATGAAGCTTTCACCATGGCTAGGAAGCTTGAACTCTGTGTTGTCGAAGAAAACAAATTCAAACTGCGTAGTAAAAATACTAATGCAAAATCAAATGACCCTTCATCCAAATCTTCTTCTTCCAATTCCAAATCCAATGGATCGGCAAATGCTGTGGTACTTAGATCATCTTCTTCTACCATAACTAACCAGTATGAACCCTCTACATCACAAAGCATTATATGACAATTCCAACAATGATACGTACAGTGTCAATATACTCCAATAAGAGAATCATACACTTTCATGTTAGATAAACTATTAAAGAAGGGAGTCCTTAACCTCCCTCAAATTTGACCACCACCTCAATTTGATCCCTCACAAGCCATCCCAGCATGGTATAGGGAGAATGACTTCTGTAATTATCATCGTGTTAAAGGTCATGACACAAACAATTACAAAACCCTCAAGAATGTTATTCAAGATATGTTATACAAGGGGGATCTTGTCTTGGATAACCCAAATGCGCTACCTAGCCAAAACATAGACATCTTTAGACAACCATTCCCTAACCATCCCCCTAGCCAAAAAAACGTACAGACCATGGCCGATGACTCCCAAGAGTGTAATATACGCACGGTTGATATGGTTTCTCCTTTTATACCTAACCAACCTCTTCCATAGTCTGAAGAGGATAACCAACCTATTTCTCCTCCACGAGTAGAAGAACCTTCTTCTCCTATTAGTCCTCCATCCACACCCCTCTCACACCTAGAAGAATTTGCATTGACCTCTCTTATATTAGAGGATGCCTTGACAATACCAATGCCACTAGCCCCGCCCTCATCCTTCCTATTACCTATGGAGGATCATACTTTTCCCACTCTTTGATGGCAAGTAAAAGGTATGATCATCCCTGCCCTTTATCCTCTTGAGGAGTCACATGTTCCAATTCCTTCTCCACCAAGAGAAGAACTTGTCTCTTCACCTACTTCAATCGAAGATGATCCAGTAATGGCTCTCTCACACCTTTGGCCCAAAATCACTGCATCTAACACATTTCCTGTCTCACAACCACCCACATCTTCTAAAAAACCAAAGCCTCGTCCAACATCTTCAAAACCATTCTCTTGATTGGCTGAGAACTTAAGATTTCTCTATTTGAGGAACCTCAAACATGAGACATTGTGGGAGTGACTTGAAGCTCCTTATCTTACACATCCTACTTCATCTCGTACTATCAACCCTTTTACGGCAAATTATCCTAAATTCACTGACAAAGATCAAGCTTTTAGTTATAATAACTTAGAAGCTCAACCATCCACATCTAAACCTAAACCCTCATAAGCAACCACCACACCAAAATAGGTTAAATCTCTTGGTGTTCACCCCGTACCTAACCTCACTCACCCACAAGTGAAGGTAGACTTGAACCTCGCCCCCCATAGTAGTGGTCCTCACAATGTATTAAAGAAGGCTACTAACCACGTCAGAGAACTCCTCCCCCACCATCATCATTTCCTTCTATTTTGGACCCACACCCTTCTACCTTAATAGGAGTACTTCCTACTCCAACACCTAACAAAAACAAATTGCCTCCCCTACTACCTTTACCCACCAAAAATACACTTCCTCAAAAAAACTTGGCACCTCCCACTAAAAAAGTGTCATCTACACGAGTAGCCACACCACCAACTAAAAAGGTGGTACAAAAAACTCCCTCAATGACTCTTATAAAATAGAAGTTGTCAACATCTATTGCAACAACAAGTGTAGACCCATTAGCGGGTTCCTATGCTTCATTGCTTTGTTGATTGTTACAATCCTCTAGCATCACTCTCCCGCCTATTAAACCATTTCAATTACTCAGATCAAAACCATTATGGTTCGATGACACCCAAATTTGCCTATATCATCGCACACTTGGACATGACACTGAAAATTGTTATGTCCTTAAGGTTGTCATTCGCCAATACATGGAAAAAGACACCCTTCTTGTTGAAGATTCTTTTGACAAACCTTCGACACCTTCCCATACCTATCAAACCTCCTCACCTTCATCAGAATCCCATCATCAGACTATGGTCCCTTTACCTCCTTCCTCCCCTTTATTTGAGATTAACACCATTAATGTGGCCACCAGGTCACAAACATTAAAAGATAAAGGAAAAGAGAAGGTTTCTATTCCTTAGACATACCCATTTGTCAAACCTTCACAACCACCAAAACCCAAGATTTCAATCTTGGGTGCATCCCAACCTACATCTTCAGAGGTGATTCGTGACTCAATGGTGAAATAACTTCACCAAACTCCAGTAAAGATGTCCTTATATGACCTCATTCAAAGCTCTCCAAATCATCACCAAGCTTTAATCAAAGCTTTACAGGTGGTAGAGGTTCAACTCGAAGACCCTCAACCATTAGCTGCCTTAGTCCAATCATTACCCACCATCACCTCCATTACCTTTAGTGATTCTAAAATTCCTACCTCTAATCTGGAAGATCATGATGCTGCCCTTTTCATCACAGCCTACGTTGATCAAACTCAAATCAAGTGGGTTATGATTGATGGGGGTGCTATCATCAATATCATTTCCACCCATGCATATGACCAACTAGCCCTCCCAAAGAATTGTGTGTCAAAAACTGATGCAATTCTTCGGTCTTTTAACAATTCTACCGCCACTACCATTGGCATCGTTGTCTTGCATATTCGTGTTGGTCCACAAACAATCCCAAAACTCTTTTACATCATCGAAGGGGAGTTATAATACAACATGTTATTAGGATGACTTTGGATCCGTGCCATGGCCTGTGTCCCTTCTACATTACACCGTTGTGTCAAATTTGAACACGACGGTCAAGTCCATGTCATTCCTACAAACCCCTCCCCTTTCAAGACATGCAACACAACTTATCAACCCAATGATGTTCTCATTCCTTTAAAAACATCGACCCAAACACCACCTCCACCCGTAGAAGCCTCAACAAGTTTGCAAACGTCAATTACACCTACGCTTTCTCCTCAAGTGACCACAAAAGATCCTATGGAAGATACCTTCCAGCGGCTTTCACTTGGGGAGTAGCGTTTGTTGACCCTGAACATGTTCTAAACTCCTCAAGAATATGGACAACTTCATCATAACCCAAATTACAACCATTGCATCAGAATGGTCATCCCATATGGTCCTCCCAATCTTCAAACAAATCTCATCTATGGAGGGCTAGATCGAGCTCCCACTGATGGGAATTCTCTTTCATCACCCCAACTATTCATGTCTGACTTCTCTTTTTTTGGAAACCCAAACTTTTCTCATACCTATCTTTATAGGTGTGCATGGAAGGGCTTTGGCTTTGGGCGCTACAAATAAGGCTCCCACCAGCCTGTCAAACTACCAAATGACGAGACCATAAAGAATGCCAAGAAGTGACATGGCCTGGGTTTTGAAGAACCTACTGAAAATTCTAAAAACCATCACCCCGAACCTATCATAGAACAATCTCCTCCAACCTTGCCTATTCACCCACCTCACCTATGGAGTCAGTGGTCTCCATCCCTCCTAGTTTTTTTCCATATACACCATTCGCTTGGAAACCCTGACCTATCAACTAGGTGGGGTATCAAGGTCCCTTCCTCTCTTTTATCCAGACATGATAGATGATGAATCTTCTACCATCAACACTATCTAATGTGTGAATGATGATTCCATACTCACCTACATGGGTGCAGATGATTCCTTCATTCAACGATCCCTTCCTTTGAAAACATAGGTTATGTTAAATGAATCAACCATTGACATTAACCTCCCATCTTATGATATTTCTCACATTTGAAAGATTGGTCAATCTTTGGATGCCCAAGAATAAATCAACTATACCAAATTCCTTACAGATCATAGCAAAGCCTTTTCTTGGACCTATAGCGATATGCCCAACATCGACCCTAACATTGTCATTCATAACATCGTCACAAACCCAAAGGCTAAGCCTGTCAGGCAAAAGCTTTGCAAAATGCATCCTTGGGTTACACTCCTTGTCAAAGAGGAGCTTCAGCATCTTCTCTCCGTCTCCTTTATCCAACCCATTAATTATCCACAATGGGTGTCAAATATCATCCCTATCACCAAAGCAACTGGGGGGATCTGAATCTGTACTGACTATCGTGACCTTAACCTAGCCTACCCAAAAGATGACTTTCCTTTACCTAACATCGACCAACTTATTGATCTTACCACTGGTCATGAGATGCTATCACTCATGGACGGGTTTTTAGGATATAATCAAATCTTGATTACACTAGAAGATCAACACAAAACCACCTTCATCACCCCATGGGGGATATTTTTCTATAGGGTCATGCCTTTTGGCCTTAAAAATGTAGGTGCCACATATCAACGTGCCATGACCTACATCTTTCATGACCTCCTCCACAAAATCATAGAGGATTATGTGGATGACCTGCTTAGGAAATCCAAACTCTGTCATGACCATTTAACTATTCTCAAAATCATATTCACTCACCTCCTCCAATACAACGTTCGACTAAACCCCAAGAAATGTGTCTTTGGGGTTCTCTCAGGGAAGCTTTTAGGCTTCATCATTTCTCTTCATGGCATTGAGATTGATCCTGCTAAGATTCGAGCTATACTCGAGATGCTGCCACCTACCAATCTAAAGCAACTCCATAGCCTGCAAGGGAAGCTTCAATCTATTCATCGCTTCATCTCACAAATTTTTGACTGATGTCAACCCTTTCATCACCTCCTCAAGAAGGATGTCTCCTTTAATTGGGATGAAGATTGCCAAGAGGCTTTTGAGGTTCTTAAACGTTATCTTGTCTCTCCACCAGTCTTTATTCCACCTAAAGAGGACCAACCTTTCTATCTTTACATCTCAGCAACAAATCATTCTTTAGGTGCCATGATCGCGCATCGAGATGAAAAACATCATGAGTAGGTGGTTTATTATATAAGCCAAATGCTCATTGACTACGAAACTTAGTATTCTCATACCGAAAAACTTTGTCTGGCATTAGTCTTTGCCACATCCAAACTCTGTCATTATCTCCTTAATCATAAAACTTATGTCATCACTCATACTGACCCTCTCAAGTACATGCATACCAAGCCATACCAAAACCAACATATGGCTCATTGGCTCATGCTTCTTGCTAAGTTCAATTTGGAATTCATCTAACAAAAATCTATAAAGGGGCAAACAATTGTTGACCAACTAGCAGATGCCCCTCTACCTAACAACCAACCTTCTCATTGTGAATTCCCCGACGAATCTATTGCCACACTTTCCACTGATGACATCTTCTATCAAATGACAATGTTCTTTAACAGATCCAAATGTCAACTCGGTGGGGGTGTGGGGGTCATTCTCATCCCTCACGATAGTGAGCCCAAGCCTCTATCTTTTAAACTTGACTTCGAATGCACTAATAACATGGCTGAATATGAAGCCTTAATTTTGGGGCTTCAAACTACCCTTCTCTTAGGCATCAATACAATCAACATCTTTGGCGACTCACAACTAGTCGTTAATCAGATTAATGGTTCATACCTTTGCAAAAATGAAGTTTTGAAATGGTATAAACACCGTGTTGACACGTTGCTAGAGTCTTTCAACCATTATGTCTTACAAACTATTCCTTGCTCTACGAATAAGTTTGCCGACACTATGGCCTCTCTCGCCTCACGCATACCATCTTCATCTTCTTCTTCAAGAATTTATGTTATGGTACACCATTTGGTGTTGCTTTCATATGTCTCCACTAACATCAACTTTATCGGTACTATCAACTCTAATCTGTAAGATGTTTGGTATAAACAACTTGTTGACTACTTAACTTTTTCTATCGTTCCTCCTAATCTCTCTAGCAATGCACGATGGGCTTTTATCAAGATTACTACTTGATATACCATGCTAGGGTGTCTTCTCTACAAAAGAGGTTTCGATGGCCTCCTTCTTCGATGTCTAATGTCCACTGAAACATCTCATGCCATTAAACAAGTTCATGATGGGATTTATGGAGGGCATTTCAGTGGTAACTTGGTTGCAAAACGCATCCTTCACCTGGGCTATTATTGGCCCACTCTTCACCAAGATTGCAGTGACTATGTTCGGCATTGTATCAAATGCCAGCAACACGCTAACTTAATTCATGTCCCTAGCCATGCTTTACAAGTTGCTAAGGATTTCTAGCCCTTTTCATAATGGGGCTTAGATCTAATTGGCTAGATTAACCCTCATTCATCTCTCTGACATCAGTCTATTATCACCGTGACTGAATACTTCACTAAATGGGTGGAATTTATTCCCCTCATCTCCACTAAAGTGGACAAAATCGTCAACTTCATCAACAACAACATCATCTGTCATTTTGATGTACCCCACAAAATCATCACTGATAATGGCAAATCTTTCAAAAACAAAATTGTCCAAAAACTTTATGACTCTTTTGGCATCAAACTCAGCTTTTCCTTGCCCTATTACCCACAAGCCAATGGACAGGCAGAGGCTTCTAACAAAATCTTAACCAAAATCCTAATGAAGGTGGTCAATGACACTGGAAGGGATTGGCACATTCACATTCCCTTCGCTTTGTGGGCCTACCGCACTAGCATTCAAACCCCTACGGGTGCTACACCTTTCTCTTTAGTGTATGGAACTGAGGTCATCTTGCCTCTTGATGTACAAATACCTTCTCTATGCATCTCTTTGCATGACATACTTTCTAATGATGACTTTCATCAAGATCGGTTAGCTCAACTCGAGTTACTTGATGAACGCCGTCTTGCCACTCTTAATCATCTTCATATCTACCAAAATTGCATCAAACGTGCCTATAACAAAAATTTGAAAGAGTGAGATTTTAAAATCTGGGATCTCGTCCTAAAAAAAAACTAACACGTGACCAATATGGAAAGAAGTAAATGAGGCAAGTTTGCTCCTAATTGGCTCGGACCTTATATCATAACACACTAGTATGGATCAGGGACTTATCATCTGTCTTCTCTTGAAGGCTGGCTAGAACCTGAGCCCCTTAATGCCTTACATCTATGACCATTCTACCATTAATTAAGTACTCATTCACTTGATATTTAACTTGAGCTCGTCTCTTGAGCAATCCCTGTCATCTTCATTCCTATTCCTTTAACCCTTTTTTTCCTACAAACATTAGTTAATTTTTTTTGCATTAATGCTTTGTCCTACTAAAATGGAAAACCTTAAAACCTCTATAGTCTAGTCCATGATTAAAACTTCAGTCCACAAAACATTTAAAACTGGGATGCCTATTCAAAGGTCATAAAACTATAAATGTAGACTGTTCCCTTAAAGGACAGCTGCATAATTGTTGAAATTGATAGACTGCTCCCTTGAAGGACAGCTATTCAAAGACATTCAACCATACAAAGTAGAATATAGACCACTCCCTCGAAGGATGGCTATGCCAAAAAATTTCTACAAATAGCACTCTCTCAGAAGCTTCCCATATCAATCAGCTTCACATATGACCACAAAACAAAACAACATCCCCACGTAGACTTCCCGCATTGATCAGTCTACCAAAAAAAAGAAATAGACTAACAAACTATTAAGTCATGGACTTGCCTATAGTCGTGATTAGGGTCACCTATATAAGGGGTAAAGTTATCCTTGCTAAAAAGGGTTACGCTATCCTCACATCTCACATAATCAAACCTATTACCCCAACATACCCAAGGGATTTTGAGCTCACTTAACATCAAGTGATTTGAATACTTCTCTAACACAAACAATGGTCAATGATGTAATGGATGAATGGGGTTTTTGTTTACACCAACCCTATCTATGCTACCATTATGGTCCTTGTCAATGAAAGAGCACAACACCTTTCACTTCTTACATACCTTTGTCACATACAACCAAATCATTTTCTAAACCAAACCAAACCAAAACATGTTCTAACCATTAACACAACCTCATGATTTATTTAATGCAAATATCAATTTGTGTTATATAAATTATCATAGCCCATTCACATTAGTTTCTATGGAAAACAATACACATGCAAACTAACAACCAAACACAATTTATGTCAAGCATATATCATCACCAATACAAAAAGTGTTGAAGCATAAATAAACTCATTTCATTTTTAGCATACATCCATCACCAATATGGAAAATTGTTAGGGATGAAAAACCACAAAACCTATGTTACAGAATACACCATCACATAATATGGAAAAGGCTGTAACATCATCATACACTCATCATTTCAATCAAGTACCATTAGACATATGGGAAGTGATAAACCATTAACATGGCCAAACCAATTATCGACCTCTTTGACCCTTCCTCCCTTTTTCAGGGACAACTACATTGGCCTAAGGCTTTTAAAACAGGGGCTATGTAGGTAGCACTTAGTTGACATGGGGTCTTCTGAGGTTAGCTTGGCCATCCATTTGCCTGTTCGTCTCCCTAATAATGTTGGCCATTCATTTGTTCGTCTACCTGATGGACAAACCATTTCACCTTTAACCATGACTTAACCTAGTCAAACCCAAACCATAATCGACTCTCTTCTTCCCTTCAGGGAGAACTACATTAGCCTGAGGCCTTTCAAATAGGGGCTATGTAGGTAGCACTCAGTTGACATGAGATCTTCTGAGGTTAGCTTAGCCATTCCTTCATCCGTCCATCTAATGGACCAACTATCTATACCAACCCAAAATCATGACCAAATAATCAGCCCTGACACTGACTGAGTTACCTAAACTTCTCATGGGGCACATTAGAGATCACATACATCTCCCTGACCACAACACACACCACTTAAGATGACTTATATCTCAGCCTGACTTGACCAATGACCTTGGAGATCATGACTATCTCCTCAAACCATGACCACTTTTGAGACAACTTTTCCTTGGTTATTTTAATTACATATATGCTACCTCATGAATAGTTAGTAAATTGTATGCAACCCATATCATGACCCTCACACCTATTGATGGATCATGCTCAAGTTGATCCCTAATATTTGTGACATTTTTTATGTTTTCCAGGAGCACTTCTTGAGCCTGAGATACTTGGAACATGATGACCATCAGAGCTATAGCTTGGATCAAATAACCCAATCAACTATGACTAAAAGCTGGGGCCCAGTTACTTCAATTTTAGCAATCCTCGACCTTGCCTGTGACAATTTGACCTACCTATCATGTGAAGTGGTATACGCACAATCTCAACTATTACAGCGTTCACACTCCAACTTCACCATACCCATCCACTACCTATCAAATTGGCACTCGATATCAAGTTACCTTCCCTCAACTCTTGCTTTGAGGGGGAATACCTCATCCCATACTTGGGGCAACTTACTCCTATTTTTGTCTTGCAGTTCGTCAGAACAACTAACAAGACAAAAAGGGGCAAATGTAGACACCAAAATAGTGTCAACCCCCCTTGGTCCCTTTCTAACTTTAACATGCCTAACCTATAATTTATTAATTTAAAATACTTATTTTAAATTAATCATCCCCTTTAAACACCTCACCTTGGATTCCTCACCCTTAGACCATTTATCACCCTATGACTAATCATAATTACCTAAGACCTATTTCAACTCTCCCACTAATCCCCGTGCCTAATAAATTCACCTTTGGACCGTTCACCAATGACAACTGAACTTGGAAGATGGAGGAATGGGGAAAAGGCTAAAAATAGCCTTTTTACCCATTCTCTAGCTGCTGACATCAGTCAACTGTCGGCTGACAGCGGTGGGATCATTGACATTGGTTACTTAAAACTAAATTCTAATCTTGGCTGGTGGCCTGAATGTGAATTCTCTTGCTCCCCAGATCTGAATTCTCTTGCTCCTTGACTCTTTGCATATCAAAGGCAGGCTTTGGGATGAGGTATCAACATTCTATCATCACTCTTCAGGCTAAGAAACTCTACAAAATTCTCTCCAGACATTGGATTAGAAGGTTGTACGAAGTCTCCTACATTAGCCATAATGGGAACAAGTCTTCTACACTTCTCGTTCTCCACCAAGAGCTAAGTATTCTTCTGGTTTATATTTTAGTATTTTTAGAGTACATTGATAATTAGTCTATTGGCTATTTCTAAGTACTGTTGAGACCAAATCCGGCTTTCTTCTTAGAGAGGCTGAAAAGCCTTTCTTTTAACTCGACCCATTTTGACAACATGTCCCCTACTTTTGTCCTTCCTAAGACTATGTCTATTGTCCTGCATCCCTACACAACCCTTTTGAATCTCCCAGACCATTCTATTGACCATAGACATACCCTAAAACCCATCCAAGGCCCATTGCCCCTACCGACATTGGCAGTAAGGCCCATTGCCCCTACCGACGTCGGTAGCCTAAATGACGTCAGCAACATTGACCAACTAACGATGGTAGACTAACTGGTGTCAGTGACTGTGAGAGGCAAATTATAGGAATCATGTACGCATTATCTATTTCTCTTCTTTAGCCTTTCATTATCTCTCTTTATAGCAACACTCTTTTGTCAAATAAGTGGACTGTCATCCCTTAAGGAAGTCTTTACACTTATGGGGCCGAGCTTTGCTTAGAGTCCACCATATATCTATCTAACATTTTCTTTGTTTAAGTCTTTCTTATCTACAGGTGTCATCCTCCACAGCCAAAGAGAAGCTCCTTCAATCATCTAGATACGGTGCACAACTTCATTCAGGTATCATCTAACCCCTGACCTTTATCTTTAGTTTCTTCCTTCTTCTAAATGTAACAAATAAAAGCATAGAGAAATAGATACATCCCTCTGCAACAACTGGAATATTCTATCTAGAAGTTCTCATAGATCGTAAGATAATATTTGGAGGTCCGGATGGTTTCCTCTATCAAATTAGGAATTTTGAATATTGACTGGTACTTGGGATAGTAGGTGTCTTTCCTCTACCCACATTCTTCTACTGGAACCTCTATGATGCATGTTCAGGATGTCATAACTAGCAATGTTCTACCACATGTCCACATCTCAAGCAATGACTACATATAGGACTAGCTAAAGTACTAGGATCATCTCAATGGTGTTTCTTCCATTCTAACTCTTCTTCTAATTAATTAGAAAGAGAATCAAATTTTTGTTGGATTTCAATGATCCATTGATCCTAAGTGTGCTAATGGGCACTCATTTTCACCACCATCATGTTTATTTATGTTATCCATTATGCCTACTCCCATCGGCGTGACATAATCACTTGTATCATTGAGCCCAATATCAGTAGTATCATGGAAAAATACATCCATGTATACAAATCCATGGCTTTAAATAGGTCCCAATAGCCACAAAAGGCAAGAATTACTCTGATACCAAATCTAACATATCATAGCAATGGCTACATAAAATTTATCCCAACACACTAACTACTCTGATATCAAATCTGATGTATTAGAGCAATACCTATATAGAAGTTAACCCAACACATTAATCGCTCTGATACCAAATCTAATCCTTAAACTAGCACTAAGTTTTATGCAAAAAGTTTGCCTTGGATCCATGTAGGCAATTTATTAAATATACTTATATTAATCCATAAAATGATTAACTTAAATGAAAATCAATACAAGAATACCAACCACACTACACAAGAGTTGATTACAGAGTTTGATAATGCCTATGTCTCTGGGTTTGCTTATAGTGCAAACTGATCCATTTTTGTGAAAAGTGAGTACATGGTAAATTCTCACAATTTTCAAATGGACACTTTAAAATTGCTCAAAAACCAACAACAGAGCTTTAGAAAGTCCTAATAAACCAATGAATAGACCTTCCACCTTACTGTTGCACAAATGCAATCTCATAATTGTTTTAACTTTCAAATAATCATGGTAAACCCACAAATAGATTCTCCACCTTATTTAACATGTCTAGATGTGTATATTTGGCGCTTTGAATAATCCCAGCAAACCCATGAATAGATTCTCCACCTTCTCAAAAACACCTCTGGATGATTTCTACTCAAAAATATCAATTTCAAGCATCAAAATTGGTGACAAATGAAATCAAATCTAGACATTCAACATATGATTAGAATCGACTCAGAAACTAGATCAAATATCTAGTTTACACTGAGAGATAAAAATACATCTAGATGCCTCAAATCATAGGAAGAGAAGAAGTGGGTCCTTATGCCTTAGTAATATTGACTGAGGACTCCATTCATTGTTGTTTAAATATAATTTAGAGGTTTTATATAGCCACTCAAGCCCATGGGTGTAGCTGTCAGTCCTTATCTTTTTACTGGATAGGTCACTGGTTCCATTCCCCTTGGCATAGAATTTTCTTGTTATGCACATCCCAAGTCCCACATTTATGGGATGATAGGATATAAAAGGCTTTAATAAACCTTATCCTCCACAATGTATTTTATGGCTTTGGCCATGTATCACCTCCACCACTTTACTTTTAATATAAAAATGTTAGCATTTGCATAGGATTGTAATTTATGTGGTGGCATGTCAATAGTACATGGTGACTTCATGGCAAACTTGCTAAGGAATGTGGATGTCACATTCCAATCTTGACCCCTTCATGGAGATTCACAAGCATAACTTGGCATTAGTTGGCATGGAACATTCTTGAGCATGGTAAATAATTACATGTAAATAAAAATTGACTATGTAAAAATATAGAGGTGGGGAGCCATGTGGTGGATTGAGGACCCACCACATGGACCACTTCTCCATTCACCACTCTTCGATGTCCCACTAGATGTTCCAAAGCCCTATCGATGGCAGGGTCCCCCTTCGAGATAAAAGTGGACTCCACTAGCTATGGTCTCCCATAGTCAACCTTTTATTAAATATGCCTATCAAAGATGAAGTCAATAAACCAAAACCAATAGTTTTTCATGAATTAACTGACATGTGTCATGTTCTCATTAGTCCATGTTTCTACCATGTCATCACGTTGATTGAGTTTGACTACAACTTTGACTGGTCATATCTTCCACATATGGACTTTATTTTGTGAACCATGAAATGCATCAAAAATATCTTGATGATCTCTTTAACATGTAACTAATTTTAAAATGTTCCATAATGGTCAATTTTATAGTTTGACTACCTTTGACTAATTTTGACAAGTTTTGACTAGAACTTTGAGCAGCTGTAAAAAGAGCATGTGAGCTCTATTTTTTTGCATTCTACATACCATTAAAAAGGTCTCAGTAGTTTTTTTGCAATGGTATAGGTTCTATTCTAATCTATACCTTTTTTGAATTGACTTCAAGATCAATCCTCCCCACTAAAAAGGCTTTTGGTCTACCAAAAGTTGGTACCTAATTTGATCTTTTGCATTGTCAATCGGTTCTAAACAATTTTGATGGGTCTTTATCGGTATACTCAAGTTCTATAACTACATCTACTTAGAACAACCAATTGATCACATCTTCCACATACCTTCTATTTTTGCATGACCATTGATAGCATCTACATAGAACTAAGATTCAAAATGCGATGACTTCCTCTACTACATGGCTTCACAGATAAGTCTAGTAATCTCTTAGCATGTCCATCAATGTCTCCTTATGTTGCATAGCCTTTAAAAAAGTACATGTGTACCAAGTGCTTTCTCAAGTTTTCTACAAAATAATACTTATAGAAAGAAGCATAAGCTAATATGCATATACTTTTGTTAATGAAAAATGTCTACCCAAAAATGTGAGAAGATAAATTGAGCATGATAAACCTGTCACTCAATACTTCTCTACAGGTGACTTCCATAATATAACAAATTGCAATTATATAATGCATGTATATATAGATACAAATAGTGCCTTATGGGTATTTTTACAAATGTGCATGATTTATGTCACAATATTGCCCATATGGGTCTTATTCATGCATATGACTTAGTACATTATTTATGCTAGTTTTATAACTCTATATAAATAGATAACCCAAAATACACCAAAGATTACTTGTTAGCTATAGGATCCTAGGGTGGGTCTGACTCCTTCAGTAGTCTCTCTACAGATCATCATGTGGCTCATATTCAAGTTCTTGATGGTCTCCTAGTATATACGAGTCCAATGTCTAATTGAAATCATCATGACTGGGTCTAGAGATCTACCTTGTCTCAAACTAGATGATTCAAGTGTGATCCAAGTGAAGCTCAATGATATCATCTCTAAAAGATGCTTGTCAAGTGAAGAGATATAAATTTCCTAAAACCATCTCATTCATCTCCAATGGAATGATATCAGGAGTCACCGTGTCTGAGAAATGTCTCCCAATTGCAAATCACAAGGTGCAATAACTTTTTTGCCATACCTTGGATAATTCCATTCTATGTGCCAATTATTTTAGCATGTGGCAGTGGCACTATTGGTAAGCCCAATCAATGTACTATGTTAGGGGTCACATAGCCCATTCTAATGTCCCCATTGAAAATAAGTCTAACAACACATCCCTCAACAACAACTAGAATATTGTTCTTGGAGGTTCTCACAAATCGTAAGATAATATCTGGAGGTCCAAATGGTATCCTCTATTGAACTAGGAATTTTTAATGCTAACTGATACTTGGGATAGTAGGAGTCTTTCTTATACCCGCATTCCTCTACTATAACCTCTATGGTGCATGTTCATGATGTCACAACCAGCAATGTTCTACCACATGTCCACGTCTCAAGCAATGATTGCATATAAGATTGGCTGAAGTACTAGGTTCATCTCGATGACACTTCTTCCATTATAACTCTTCTTCTAACTAATTAGAAAGAGAATCAACTTTTGTTGGAGTTCAACAATCCATTGATCTTGAGTGCATTGATGGGCACTCATGTTCACCACCATGGTGTTTAGTTCTGTTATCTGGTGTGCCTACTCCCATCAATATGACACAATCATCTATATCATTAAGACCAATATTAGTAGTATCATGGGTAATTTCATCCACATGTACAAATCCATGGCTTTAAGTTGGTCCCAATAGCTAGAAAAGGAAATAACCACTCTAATACCAAATTTAACGTATCAAAGCAATTCTTACATATAATTTAACTCAACACACTAACTGCTCTGATACCAAATCTGGCATATTAGAGCAATGCCCACACAAAAGTTATCCCAGCACACTAACCACTTTGATACCAAATCTAATCCATTAACTGGCACTAATTTTCATGCAAAAAGTTTACCCTGGATCCTTGTAGGAAATTTATTAAATATACTGATATTAATCCAAAAAATGATCAACTTAAATGAAAAATAATGTAAGAATACCAACCACACTGCATAAGAATTGATTACAGAGTTTGGCAATGCCTACATCTTTGTGTTTGCTTATAGTATGAACCAATCCATTTTTGAGAAAATTGAGTACATGGAAAATTATAACAACTATCAAATGGACACTTTAAGATTGCTCACCAATCAGCAATAGAGCTTCAAAAAGTCTTAATAAATCCACAAATAGACCTTCCACCTTACTTTTGTGCAAATGCAATCTCACAATTGTTCAAACTTTCAAAGAATCCTGGTAAACCCACAAATAGATTCTCTACCTTATCAAACACATCTAGATGTGTATATTTGGCCCTTCGAATAATCTTGACAAACCCACGAACAGATTCTCCACCTTCCCAAAAACACCTTTGGATGTCTTATACTCAAAAATCTCACTTTTAGGCATCAAAATTGACATCAAACAAAATTGAATCCAAACATTCAATGTGTGCTTAGAACCAGCTCAAAAACTAGAACAAATCTATAGTTTACACTGAGAGCTAAAAATGCTTCTAGATGCCTTGAATCAGAGGAAGAGCAAAAGTGGGTCCTTATGCCTTACTAATATTGACTCAGGACTCCATTTGTTGTTGTTTAAATATAATTTAGTGGCTTTATATAGAAACTCAAGCCGATGGGTGTACCAATTGGGCCTTAGCCTTTTACTAGATAATTCACCAGTTTCATTCCACTTGTCATAACATTTGGTTTTTATCCACATCCGAATTCCCACATTCGTGGGATGATAGGATATAAAAGGCTTTAATAAACCTTACCCTCCATGATTTTTTTTGTGTCTTTGGCCATGTATCACCTCCACCACTTGCCTTTTAATAGAAAACCATTGGAATTTATGTGGGATTTCAAGGTATGTGGTAGCATGTCAATAGTATGTGGTGACTTCATGGTAGACTCAGTAAGGAATGTAGATGTCACGTTCCAATCTCGACCCCTTCGTGGTGTTCATGTTCATAACTTGACATTAGTTGGCATGGAACATTATTGAGCATGATAAATAATTACATGTAAATAAAAATTAACTATGTAAAAATATAGAGGTGGCAAGCTACGTGGTGTCTTGAGGACCCACCACATAGACCACTTCTCCATTCACCACTTGTCAATGTCCTACTAGATGCTCCAAAGCTCTATCAATAGCAGGGTCCCCCTCCGAGACAAAAGTAGACTCCACCAGCTACAGTCCCCTATATCTAGCCTTTTGTTGAATACACTTATCAAAGATGAATTCAAGAAACCAACACCAATATTTTTCCATGAAATGACTACCACATTTCATGTTCTCATTGGTCCATGTTTTTTCCACATCATCACGTTGATCGAGTTTGACTGTAACTTTGACTAGTCATATCTTCCGCATACAGACTCCATTTTATGAACCATAAAATTTGCTAGAAAGATCTTGATGAGATATTTTCCATGGAAATAATTTAGAAATTTTTTATAATGGTAAATTTTTGTAGTTTGACTAGATTTGACTAATTCTGATTCGAACTTTGACCAGCTATACAAAGAGCATATGAGCTCCATTTTTTGCATTTTGCATACCATTAGAAAGGTCTCAATGGGTTATTTGAAATGGTATAGGTTCTATTCTAATTTGTACCTTTTTTGAATTAACCTTTGAATCAATCCTCCCCACTAAGAAGGCTTTTGGTCCACCAAAATTTGGTACCCAATTTGATCCTCTATAATGCCAATTAGTTCTAAAGAATTACGATGGGTATTTATTAGTCTACTTAGGTTCCATGACTACATCTGCTTGGAATAACCGGTTTATCACATCTTCCACATACCTTCTACATGGTCATCGATAGTATCTACACAGAACTAGGATTCAAAATGCAATGACTTCCTCTACTACATGGCTTCACAGATAAGTCTAGTGATCTCTTAGCACATCCATCAATGTCTCCTTTTATTGCATGGCCTTTACTTAAGTATGTGTGGACCAAGTTATTTCTTGGGTTTTTGTAAAAATAATACTTATAGAAATAAGCATACCCTAATCTGTATAAACTTTTGTTAATGGAAAATGTCTACCCAAAAATGTGAGAAGATAAATTGAGTATGATAAACCTGTCACTCAATATTTTTCTACTGGTGACTTCCATAACATAAAAAACTATAATTATATAATGCATGTATATATAGATATAAATATTACATGTATGGGTCTTATTCATACATCTAACTTAGCACATTATTTATGTTGGTTTTATAACTATATACAAATAGATAACCCAAAATACACCAAAGATTCCTTACCATCTATAAGATCCTAGTGTGGGCTTGACTCCTTCAATAGTTACTCTATGGATCATCATGCAGATCATCTTTAGGTTCCTGATGATCATCATGTGGATCATCATACATGTGGCATCATCTTCTCCTTCTTCTCTTTTGCCTACTTTAGGTGTGCATCTATGACTGAGTCTTAGTTGGAGAAGCTCAGGAAAATGGCATCAGTTTCATCTATTCCCTCTTGTATTTTTGTAAATAGGTCTTCCACCTCTTTGATATTACCAACAAGCTCCTTCTGTAGCATGATACAGGTATCTTCTTCTTCTTCTTACACTAACTCATGTTTTAACCTTGGGAACATCTAATCTAATAGCACACAGATTCTATCAACCTTAAAGATGTTCTTAGTATTGATGCCAACTAGAAGAGATGGTTTGTCCATTTCTATGAACTCACAAAGATGTTGCAACTTGAATTTGATGGCCTACACTTCATCTTTGACTTTCTTATGGAACTTCTTCCATTTTCTCACCCTACCATCATTGATGATATTTCAGCATGAAACTTAAATGGACATTTTAATCAATGCATTCCTATATCAGACTAGGTTCATGACATGAGGTTTTATAAGAAGGGAGTCTTACCCCTCATTAGGTTCTTTCAAGCTTGAAGTAGCCACTCTTGGCACCTCAAAATTAGGCTCATATATATAATGATCAATTTCAAATGCAATTTATTTTCACATCTTAATTGTGGCATCTTGGGGGCATGATGTCATACATGTATATTTCATCATCTTCCCATCCCTCCTGTTCCTTCTCCATTATGCTCAACTTTACATCATCCTTCTTGATGATGTCCATCTCTATTTCTTATCCTTCCTCTTCACTGACACTAGTTTTCTCTTCAATGCTCTCCTCAGAGGACTCACATGCTTGTTCCTTAGGGGTTTCTTCCTTGAAATTTTTCCATTCATCTACTTCTTTCTCATGAGGTTTCTCAATACTCACCTTAAGGTAAATTCCTTCAATTCCAACATCCCCTTGTTTTTATTGGGGTTCCTTTGCTATCTCCATTTTTTTCTAAGGCATGAGTATCACCTTTTTTTTATTGAGGTTTCCCTTCACTACTCGAGTCGCCTCTCGTATAGCTTATTTTGCCTTCTTGGTAGGAGCACTAGATACTTTCTTGACTACTTTAATGTCTATTCCTATGCTTACGAAGACCTTTATAGCCTTTTTCTCTAATTTGGCCTCTTATTTTTCCCTAGCAAGTCTGCACTTATCTTCAAGCACCATCACCTTCTCAATGTCTTGCCCACTCAAGCTTGTTTTATTCCAAACCCTTCTCTTTTCCTCTTCTATTTGAAAAGGTAATGTTGAGGGTTCTTCACTAGATGAGGAGCTTGTTGGCTCCTCTACTTCTTTAAGCTTGGTGGTTGTGTCACTTTGAAGGGCCTACTATATTTCCTTGGTTCTTGTATCTTCTTCCTCTTTTATCTACAAGATATACATCCCTGCTCTTTCTTCTTTAGTCTCCTCTAATTTGAGCATGAGGGTCACCTCTTTTTCCATCTCTACTAGAGTTATAGTAGGGAACATAATGGGTCCCTTAGTCTTCTTTTTCTTTTGATTCTTGCTAGAGGAAGAACTCTCTAGCATGAAGGTTACATGATTCTTAGGAACTGGGGGTGTAATTTGTTATCCAGAGGTAATCTTCAACTTAATATGCTTTGTGATCTCTTCACATTTCTCTCCCCACTTCTTTTGGAGGTTCTTATCCTACATCTTTGATGTAGCCTTCCATTCATCATTGATTAGGAAGGGCTGATCATAATATTTTTCAAGATTAGTACCCCTCTTACACAACTTCATTTCATAATAGAGGTTGAATATTTGCCCATTTATTATCTCCCTTTGGAGGGGATAAATGTCTATCCTATCGGATTCATCCTCCTCATGCTCAGTGGCCTTGGCTTTGGGGTATATAAACTAGTGCCTCAACCTACTCTTATCTTGATCCATGGTCTTGACTAAGATCTCCATCTATTTTGCATTGGGAATCCTCCTTAGTACCACTATGAAATACTTGATATAAAATGCATAAGGTAACTTAAGCCATCTAGATAGGTTCCCATCTTTAAACACCAGATGCACTAAATAGAAATGTTACATTATGGAAAAGGTCATCATTCTTATTAGGTGTTCGGTAAGCTCCTAAGGGATGCACCATTAAATCTTTAAAACTTTGATGTACCTATTACACCACCATTACACTCTTATATTATAATTTTGTAAAAATCTAGGTAGGTAGATGAAGTATTGATACTTCATCACAACAGACTCATGGTGGGGTGGGAACACCCATAAGCTATCATCATCACTATATAACACACATATCTCCTCCATCACAATCAAGATTAGCATATAGCCCCACCTAAAGGTCTTAAATGATTTTTTTCACTCTTGTGCATTCTTAACAATCTCCTCAATAATAAATTTGGGGATGTTGAAATTCACCCCTTATGCCATATGGTGGGTAATGCATAAGTAGGTCTTACTAATGTTAGACCATCGACTACCAAGGCATATTTTGGAGCTAACCAAGCATGTTATTTCCCTCATGTCAAGGTCATAAATATACTTGATAGGGAATGCAAACTCTGACTTAAATTAGCTTAGGAACTTTGTGACCCTCTCAACCTCCAATTCATCTTCCATCATTTGACAAAGATTTTCCCCTACACCTAGGAGTCCTCTGATTCTACTAATGAGGCATGTCAAGATCCTCATGCACCATCCTGTGAAGTAGATTTAATCGCCATGTATGTGTGAGAAGAGGAATTATTCCAATTCTTATATCTTTCCAAAGCTTTGCATCTCAAATAATTGGAGTGTTCTTATTATTGCCAGTTTGTCTCAGATGGAGATGTTGAAGAGTACGGCACTCACCTTAATCTTTTTCCTTATGTCAACCATTCATTCCTAATTTAGTTATTTCATGTTGTTTCCCTTTCAATGGTTGTAATCTTTCAATTTACACATGTGTGTAAAGGATACCCATTTCACCCCCATCATGACCTATATGGAGACTGCATCTCTCTATAAGTAAGCTTTGCACTTACTTATAGGTCTATCACCATAATGCTAGTTCCTTATACTAGTTATACCTCTCATTTTATGGTGGTTGCTTCTTTCACTATCTACACTTTCTTGGCATCCTTCTACACCTTTGGCAGACCTTTAATTAATGTTTTCTTACCAATTTTGAACTGACTCCTATTAAAACATGGTTGGTTTATATTTTATAAGCCCTAAATGGTGTTTGGTGCTTCTTCACAGTCACAAAAATTATGACTATATCTTCATCTATAGAGCTTCATGTATTATTAATAGTGGCCTCATCATTATATATAACTTCTCCTACTCTATTTCTCTCACAATTTTTCTCCACTCACCTCTTATTCAATTCCAAATGGAATGCAATATTACTATGGCCTAACCATTCTCATTTGGGGGATGTGGATGCTCTGGTTCTCTATGGTAGTGTCTTTTAGTTTTTGGTGGCTTTGGCTCTATTCAAATCTATGTTTTGGTTTGAATTCACACAAGGTTTGAAACCTATTCCAGATTGGCATTCACCCCTATATACTTTATTTTTAGCTACCTCATTAATGGCTAATGATTAATGGCTTGGTAGTGCATGGATTTCTTAAAATATATTAAACCTATGAAATCTATAAAAAAATGCCTCCAAATTCTCATTTATTATGGATCTTGGTGCACATCAGCCATTGGGTGGGTGCCAGCTATCTTGATGATTTTTCTCTTATGTTTTATTCACCTTGGTGTGACCTTTTCCCTTCTTATGGTAACCTAGGTATAGTGGTTCATATACATAGGATTCAACTTCCTTAGTTCCATCTCTTCTTCATGTTGTGCTTCCGTACAAGCATGCCTCTTTTTCTTGGTCAATTTCTATGCTTTCATGTCTCTTTCTTTGGCCTTCCCTAACCCATATAAATCCTTGAAGGTCCTCTAGTGCTTCATTATCTCTTTTTGATTTCTTGCGCACTAGCATCTTATGCACCTCCCTTGGTCAAATTATACTCATAGCTTTCTTAATCTATAAAAATTCATGTACCCATAACTTAGGTGTCTAGACTCAAGTGCTTTAGAGAGCATCTATGCTCGACTCAATTGATTGGATTTATGATCTAAGTTCTAGAATAGGTCTCTGGTGGGCTTGAAAGGGCCACACTTATTCACCTAACACAAATGAAACAACATAAGGAAATATTTGTCTTGTGCCAAATTTTATAATGGTCAACACAAAGTAACCAACTTATGATTGGGAAGTTGGTGTCTGGTAGTGCAAGAACCATCCTAGTGATTATAGGGTTTTAATCTATTGTCATTAAAATTCCTAGGGAGTATTTCATCCATCAACATGTGTAGCTTACAACACCAATATCCAATATCTTATGGATGATATAAGGTCCTAACCACCTAATCTATAATTTTGTTGGGTGATTGAGGTACTTTGAGTCATATAGTAAGACATGTGCACCTTTGATAAAAACCTTGAGCTTGATGTGCTTATCATGCCATAGATTCTAGCATGCCTTTTCTATTTTCTAGTTCTATGTTTCCTGGGTATATGTCTCATCCAACCACTCGAAGTCTTCCAAGAGTGTGTTTAAAGACTCTTGGTCATTCAATCAACCAATATGCATGATATACAATGAAGGCACTATAAATTCCATAGGTAAAATAGCTTATGCACCAAATACTAGATGAAATGGTGTAGCCTTGTTTAGGTGCTCCTATGTAATATGATAGGCCCATAATACTGCTAACACACATTCATCCCAATCTTTGTGACTATTATTGCATATCGTTGTGAGGCATGTTCCTAATATCTTATTGAATTCCTCAATAGTTCCATCTACTTGGGTATGATGAGGTGTCATCTTATGGTGCACCACCATATATTTAGTCAATAATATCTAAACAATTTCATTTCTAAAGTTCATGCCATGGTCACTAGTTAAACTAAGTGGGCATCTATAGCGACTAATGATATTCTCCCAAATAAATCTTGTGATTATGGAAGTTATACAATATTTATTTTATACCACCTCAAACCACTTGATGAAGTAATCTATAGCCACTAAAATGTATTTTGTGCCTATGTACCTTACCATAAAATTAATAGGCCCAACAAAGACGATGCCCCATTTTTTAAATGGTTCATAGGCAATGATGGGGATGAGAGTCATCTCATCCTAGTGCTTTGGCTTGCCCATGTGTTGGTAGATGTCACATGCTTTGGTGTAATATTTTACATCTTAGAATAGGGTTGGCCACCACAATCTTGATTTTAGTACCTTACACATCATAGCATCTCCAATGTAGTGGCCTCTAGAAATCCCCTTATTCACCTCTTACAAGATTGAGTCCCATTCATGCTCTAGGACAAATCAACATAAGACTTCATCATGGATAAACTTGTATAGTTCCCCACCAATGATTTGAAATGAGATAACATAAAATATGAGATACTTCTTGTATATACATAATATTTTCACACTTTTATTTATTACTGACACTTTGTATCTTGCAGGAACCAATCGATGCTCAATCTCTCTAAGTGCATGCCTTAAGGGGTGCATCAGGAAAGAGATGGGTATACCTTTGGTGCTTCATAATATTTTTTTTTCCTTTTTCCACTTGATATCTACACTCTTGCCTCCTGAAACCTTGAACCCTAAGCTTATTTATCTGTTTCCTATCTATTCCCACCATTTGTCATGTTTTATCCCTTATTTCTTTCCTTGTTTCCCTTTTAACATTTTCAGTAAGCTAGGTTGACCTAGTCAACCTAGCTTATTCTAGGAATACTTTGTCTTTCCTTGTTACTTTGCATCTTGGTTGACCTAGTACAAACTTCAGGCATTATCCCAATAATGTGTTAGGTCAACTTGGTCAACCTAGCATAATGGACATGTCTAAAATTATTTAGGGTGAAATAGTACTATATATACAAGGTCATTATTTACCATTTAATAAGAGAGTTGAATTAAGTGAAGAATTTCAAATGAACATCTATTTATTGACCATTCTACTTGAGGAATAAAGCTTTAAGATTCAATAATTTCTTTTGATGCTCTGATCTTGTCTTGTGAAGAAGTCTTTTAGATGCTTATGTAGGTCATGTAGCATAGAGGTAATTTATCTTGGTTATCCTTACAAGCCACAATAATATCTTATGAAGCACCATTAGCCAAGGGAGAGGTTGAGACTCGTTAGGTTCATCTTCAAAGGTAAGTATTCCCAACTTTATTTCTCCTTTGTAAGAGTAGATAGATAATGCAGTATGTATTCTTCTTTCCCATGTATTATGATTATGTATACATTGACAGGAGTATATGTCTCCTATACATGTTTCTTTAAGTTGTTATTTACTTTTTTTTTAACCCCTACTTTGTAACATAATCTTTGGTGAGTACTAGATTAGTTTACTTTTCTTATTATTAGATTAGTTTACTTTACTGTTTATTATCATAAGTGAATATAGAAACCATAGGACTCTTTTAGGGTTGTTGTGTGATTGTGTTAGACTGTAGGATTTGGAACCCCACCTAACATGATGTGTTATGATATATGATACAAGTGATCCCCTTATTGGGTCTAGTGGATCCTCATATTGGTCATGCTCCTACTTAACAAGTGTATACCCCAATCAGAAGTGTAGGTGTGATCTATCTTATCTAGTCCAAGATTAATTCATGTGCATCATGTAATTTTGATTCCATATATTCTAGTGAACCAAATGTGAATCAAACCCTTATAGGGTTTCTTTCACTTATTCTATTTATTTTTTCATCTTTTCTATCATATGTTTTGACTTACTAGCTTGATTCTATCAGCCTAGCTATTTTTATTTATGTGTAATAATAGGCAACTGGATCAACTAGCTCAACCCCACACGGGTTTCCAACATTTTGTAGACTTTTTGCTCAACCTAATAGGTTGACTAGGTTCACCTAGCACATTTCTAGCCACTTTGTAGTAGGTTCCTATTTAGGATTTACAGTGCAAGTTCCAAGTTCTAGATTTTAGACTTTCAGATTTGTAATCTAGTCAACTGGGTTAACCATCTCAACTTAGCACATTTATCAACATCCAATTCAATCGAGTAGATCGATTAGGTTGACTTAGCACACTTTTTCAACTTTTATAGTAGGTTCTTATCTCACTTGGTCAACCAACTCAACCTAGTTCTATAGATTGGGCCAATTCTCTCCAAGGTTATAGGTCAGTTACCTATTCTATTTTCATGTCCAAAATACTAAGGTTAGTTTCTATTTCTTTATTTCTACTCTAATCTATACTTTTCTTTCAAAATTACTATCTATTTACATGTACCATTTGAATTGGCCAACATCAATTCAATTGGCTATGTATTTCATTTTAGTATCTATTTTTATTGACTAGACATAGACATATCTCATTTCAATTTTCACCTTTTTATCAATCCTTTCTCTTTTCTTGTCTATTATGCTACGTCAACTAGCTCAACTCTACACTATCCCAAGCCCTACTTTCTATTGTTGTCAATTGTACTAGGTCAACCTGATTGACCTAGCATTTTTTATAGATCTTATGCAATGTAGTAGGTTGACCTAGCATAGTTTTTAGGCCTTCTTTTCTTTTTTATCAGCTTTTGCTCTCTGTACTAGGTCAGGTTTGTAGACCCTATCTAGATTTATTATCCTTATTTTTTACTAGATCAAATAGGTCAACCTAGCTTGATTTATGTCACTTTTTAAATCCTTTGTTTTCTAATCTTGCTTTTTTCCTCTTTCATCATGGATTTCCTATTGGGTGACAACACTAAATCTCAAATAGCAGGCGTGATGGAATTCACCAATCCTCATAGGGTTTCCCATAGAAAAAGTAGAGTTCCTTTTGGAAATGCTAGTAATGTCCATATTACAACTCACAAAATGGACTATGGGTTCCCTCATGATGCCTATTTTCAACATAATCCTTCTTTTCTCCTAGAAAACTAAGATAAGTTAGAGTATAATCCTGAAATACTTTTCTTTATTAACTAATTTCCCCAACATAAAGGGAAAGATCCATCTACTATTTACAATCTCATGAATAGTGGTCAAGACAATCAACCTCATTCACCACATTCTACATTATTAAATGGATTTGGTAGTACTAATTTCCTTGCTTCACAACCTCTCCCTTCAATCATGACCTCTTCTCACACTTCACTTTCTTTTGTCCTTTCTTCTACCTCTATGACTAGTATCTTAACTACCATGGCTGGTTCTACATCTAGTGGACCTCTCTTAAGATCCTCTATCCTTAATCCTTCCACTAGTTAATTTTTTACTACCCAAGGCACTCATGCTTCTAGTGCTTCTTCTTCTCTTCCATTCACTAGTCCATCTTTTTCTACACAAGCAAGCTTTACCACTAGTGCCTCTCATTCTCATCATTCATCTCAAGCTTTTAACAACACCAATAATGGTACCCAAGCCACTAATACCAACACCAATTTTTCTAATAATGTTAGTCAAACTCACCAACTTCTATTGCAAACTCTCAATCAAATGAATGCTTTCCATACCCATAACATCTATCAAATGATGAGAATGTAAAATCACCTTCTTCATATTAAAATGAAACTACAACCAATGGCTTGGGGCACACATAACCAAAGTGTGCCTCCCCCTCCTATTCGATATTATCAAGGTAATATTATTCCTCAACCTCCTTTAATCAATAAAATTGTCAAGTAACTACAAAATTAACCTCTCACTACTCAAATTGCTAACATTTATATAGGAGGTATAACACTTACAATCTCTTATAATGGATCAACTGATCCTTCTCTTCATATTAAAACATTTAAGAATATTTATAAATATTGGGTTAAATTAAACACCTTTTTTGCTACCAAGCTCCTTGCTAAGACCCTCATAGATGATTCCTTAGATTGGTATAATCAACTTAGACCTGATTCCATTCCTAGTTTGGAGGATTTAGTGAATGTTTTAGTTCAAGAATTCTAAACTAGTGATTTTCTTTAAAACACTTTGGCCCATTTCATCAATTGCAAGCAAAGAAAAAATGAAACCAGTCAAGAATATTTTAAATGATAGAAGACTTTATCAAATAAATGTGAACACAACATGGCCAATGATAATATTTTTCATCTCTTTACAAATTTTCTCTATCCCAAATTAAAATATCAAGTATGTACCCTTTCTCTACACACTTTTTAAAAAGCTATTGATCAAGCTAAATGACAAAATTTCCTTATGCATCAATTCAAACCACCCCAACCTTCCATAGGTTCTCATATATTACTTAAAAATGAAAACCATAATGTTACTAGTGATGGTGTTTTTGATTCATATGATACCATTCACCATGTTCAAACTACTATTCCTACCCCTTCTTCAGAACCATCTTCCTCTTCTCAACAATTTACTAATCCTCATTTCTTAATAAATAACATTAATGTTCATTAATCTCTTTCCTTAGCTAAATTGCTTAAACGTCTACCTAGGCCTCTTCCTTATGAAATTGACCCTACTCATCCTATGAAAACCTGGTATGATCCTAGCAAGTTTTGTTAGTTTCATGCTATTTGGGGTCATTCTCATGAGACATGTAGATAGCTTCGTAATTTATCTATGGACTTTCTTCTTGGACCTAATTTTGACTATGATTCTATCATGTGCCAATGTCAACAAGTTTATAAGCCTGCATTCAAAGAATACAAAAATCATGATAAATCTCAAGCCTTAAATCAAAAAAATGATCATTTAGCTATTTATTAGGATCCTTTACCTAATCATCAACCAATTCAAGAAAACCAAGGCAAGCCCATCTCTTGCATTAATAATGTAGAAAGTCTTGTGGAACCAATTTTTGAAGAAAATGTGGTTAGAATGACTAATATGAGAAGAGTAGTGGCTTTCATCAATTTTCAACATATCTACACCTCACCTCATTCTCAAGCATACCATGTTATCCAAGACTCTTTTCCAACTCATTTAAATGAGTTGGGGAAAGAAGATCTTATAACCTTTGATGAAGATCCAACTTATGATTCTCCTTTAGATAACACATCCCATGCTATTTTTAACACTTTTCTATCATCTTCTCCTTCCAATGTTAATCAACCTCCTATTAACACCTCTTCTACTCCTCAATATCAATTTGGACCTATTGTTTCATCATCTCAACATGATTTACAACCTACTTCTAAACCTTCTCATTCTTATCAACATAAATTTCAATACTCTTTGGCTTCTCCCTCTGAAGACCTCCTTAACCATTACACACCTATAAGTGGGATCCCATTACAAAGATCACTAATATTCCTTCTCAAATACCATTTCTTTAACTCATGAGGAAATATCTCTATCATTAGAACCATATTATGAAACTATTATTTGAGATGAATGTCACTTGTCCTCCCTTAGTAGGATGAGAGGCAGCCTTATCTCATTCTGAGGATACTATCTTGCAACAATGTGAAGAGATGTCCATCAATGTTGATAAAACTATCAAAACTTCTCTTTCATTAAAATTTCCCATCACATCTATGATTTTTGATGATATTCTACTTCATGCAGATGATCCTCCCCTATTTATTAGCATCCAAATTGATGATATCCAAGTTAAGCATGCTTTCATTGAAGAGGGTTCTAGTACTTGTGTTGCTTCTCTTAATTTCATTAACACCCTTGGATATTCTAAATGAAATCTTAAATATACATGTATCACCTACCAAGGATATGATAGAAGTAAAATTCCTCCTCTTGGTGTGTGTGGCTTCCCATTATTGTCCCACATATCACCATTCATGTGAAGGTGATGATCTTTAACTTTCCTTTTTCTTATAACATCTTGCTTGGTAAGCCATGGACTCATCGTATGTGAGATATCACTTATTTTATCTACCAATGCATTAAATTCCCTCATAATGGATCCATTTATAGGATTCAAGGAGATACTAACCCTTGAAATTTTGAACAATTCCAAGATCGTGGTGTCTTTGAGATTTCTACTCTTGAGCCTTTACCTAGCATTCCATTTTATGAGTCATAACATCTAAATTTTCCTATCAAATCAACTAGAGGATACAATGGGAATCCTAAGCTTATTGGTAATGTTCCTCCCAAAATTTTAGACTCTAATGATGATGAGTCTAATGAGATTAATCTCAAGATCAAAAATTATGATTTCATACCTCATCTCATCTCACAACTTCCTGCTTCCTTACAAGATCATTCTTGCAAACCTCCTTGTGATGACATTCTTGTAGTATTATCCAAGACTCATCATTATATTCACCATTATTCTTCTAATGACAAATCTATTCTAACTTGTGTCATCAATATTCATTCACTTGATTATGATGATAGATATTCCTTAGATGATCTTTTATTAGGCGGTCTTGTCCAAGCCCATGATGTTGAGATTGTGTGTTATAATTCTTCTTTAATTTATTATTTTCATGAATCCTCTCATGTTTTGAATTTTATAGTTCCTATTTTTATTTTTATTTTCCTCTTTATCACAAAGTGGAGATGGAACCGACACCTCTAGTTTCTGAGGAGCCTCGTAGGACTATGCTCATGGATCTTGCTATGACTGGCCCTTACTATTTTTTTAGGTTCCCTAAATCCCATAATTGGATTACTCTTGAGGTTAGTCCTAAATTATTATACATTCTATTGATCCTAATCCTCCTATAGTGGAACTTATGTCAGAACTAATTATTATTGCTTCTTCCACTATTGGTAAGCCTACTCTTGCTTCTTTCACTAGTTCTCTTCCTGTTAAGACTAGTTTTATTCATTCTCCATCATCACCTCCTCTTATTGATGGTTTTTTTCCTTTACCTAATATGGATCCTTTTCTCAACAAATGGGTTGATGATTCATCTCCCTCTTCTTCCACACTTATTACATCTTTTCCTGTGAATGTTCTTACTAAACACACTCACAAGCGTATATGTTGCTTTCATGGGATAGATACTCATTATTATACCCATTATCATAAGTTGTGATAATATATTGATACCTTCCATCCTTATTCCCAATCCATAGACACTACCATACCTCCTCACAAGATTCATCCTGACTATATACTTAAGTATGGTGAGAGGTATTATATATGGCACTAATGTGGCACACATCATACTTTTCATTATCGTATCCTTCAATAACATCTTAGAGATAATCTTATAGTTATCCTTGGACTAGATACTATTCCCCCCATAGGTCATTATTTCAAGAAGGTTCCCCTTCTTCTCCCATAGTTACACCTCTTATGGTTCCTTTTATGCCTCCACCTATGGTTCCTTCTCCACCTATGAACCCTCCTTCACCTACAGATCCTTCTCCACTGATAATTCCTCATCCTATAGATCCTATTCCCACACATTATTTTGATCATCATTTTCTTTATTTCCTTCCTAAGCATGATCTAATGAGTATTCCTACTTTTTAAGTTAGGGAGATTAGAAAATAAGTATATACCCAGTATTCCACAAAGATTGATGACACATTAGCAGTAACTCATATCCAGCTTCATAGAGATTTATCTGATGTCTTGGATAATGTACATGCATGGTAATTTTACATTTATATTTGGATTGGATGTACACTCCATTTTTATTTCTTTTTCTATATCTGATTATATCATTTGACATTGTGTCAAATTCTTTCTTATCTTATATCATTATCTTCTTTATTATACTATATTTCTTGCTAATTTTATATTCTATCTTTTTCACATATGTTTTTTCTTCCTTATCATTACTTTATATTCCATTTTTATTCGTGTTTCATCCCTTGGATATTTATTTTTTGAGTTGCTTTGTAAGATCATAGAAAGGACCTAATAGATCCTCACAAAATCACAATATTTAGCTTGTTATTACCTTGTATTTCCATGATTGCTTATTTTCTTATCCTTTCTTTTAATAGATAATTGTCATGGTGACTTAGTTGTATTTACCCTATTCCCTTTGTTTATTTTCTCTTTTTACCATGTGATCAGTTAGAAAATAATCTTTCTCATTATTATTTCCTTTTATTGATCCACCTTTGTATCTCCTTTTTCCTTTCTTCCTTTTTTTGCAAACTAAGCATATGGACAGTTGAGATTTGAGATCACATACTTGTTCATTGTCAATCCTAAGTGTCCTAGTAAATATTTTGTATTTGGTTACTTAGCTTCCTTTAACCTTAGTGTATATCTCATTCATGTTTATCACTATCTCTCATGTTTGGTCATTCCAAATCCATATGGAAGAGGAATCTTTAAAAAAAACCTTCAAAATAAAGTTAATAGCATAATCATTTAAATAAAAGGCAAAAATATGCAATATTCTTAAAATTCTAATCACACTAAAAGATGTGATTCAAACACACCTCCTATATCTAATATTATCTCAAACTCCACAGTCAGCTTCACATAGAGCCAAAGTCCTTTGGGGTGTTGTAGGCCAATAGATTGGAATAGGGGAATTCAAAAAAATATTTGAGTGCTACCCACTTTCTCACGTAAGTACCCAATTTTCATAGTAGACTGACAGCTCTATAAGGGGTCTTAAAGAGTGAGAAACACATCATGGGAAGGTAGGTCTATTTTACTTTTTCAATAGACCAACCTACCTTCATGAGATGATCTAAGTAGTGTAGACTAGGAATTTGACTCAAGAGAAGATGGTTAGTATTGTTTTAGTTCCAAAATGAAATAAAATTAAAGGAAACACACTAAAAAGCATATATATCTAGGCCTATACACTAGGTAGAGCTTAGTAACAAACATACATATGAAAAAAACAACTAAAATGCAAAGAAAAACTTCCTTCACCTTCTTTGAATGCTTCAAATAGCTTGTTAAAGTGGCTTGCTAAGATTATGCTCAATGAGTCTTCATCAAAGGAGGCTTGGTTATCACCTCTTCTCCTTGGCACCTTTGTGATGGATTTATCTTTTTCTCAACAATTTGGATTGAGAATATTAATTTGCATGAAGCTTTGGAATCAATTCAGCATTGTAACTTTGCATTCTTCAAGCTTAAAATTCAATAGGCAAGGCCTCCTATTTATAGATTTTATAAAATGATCATAATCAACCTAAACCATTTATCTCAAGATGAAGATGTGTGGATAAGAATTTATTCAACTTTGGAGGCCAAATTCAATTAATGCTCTCATAAATATTTGGGATAGAGGGGCATTAAAGAGGCATTGAGGGTCTTAATGAGGCATGAGGTGGCTTAACCTTGATATTTTATGTATTTATGGCCTAGGGTGTCTTTCCAAGAAATGATGTCATTTAATGATGTAGATATTCAATATTCATTTATAAAAACAAATATTCAAAAATCTCCATGGAATTATCAATTAGGCTCATGATTTGAATTAATTAGCTTTAAGCATGATTAGTCACTTTGATGTAAATTTTGGCCATTTGGTGCACAAATTAAACAAATTGGTCAGAAATGTCTCATTATTGGCTTGAAATTTGACTAGATTAGAATTAAGATGCAATGTCAGATGCATTAGATTCATTATTCCATTTAATATGTTACCAACACAAAATAATAAAGGCATGTGTCTTGTGTAAGAAATTTGTTAGAAAAGAGCAATCTAGAGCACCAAGGTGCAAAAATGTCATTTTGACTCATAATGATCTAATCAAAGTTAGATGATTCATAAATTTTATTGCCCCATTTAATGATACCTTGGGAAAAATTGGTACTTGAATATAAAAATTTCAACTCTTTTAATATATTTTAGTGTTTTTAAGCCAAATTGTGCACTTTGGTAGAAATTGGTCAATAGCCTAATTGGAGGTTATCGATAGCCAATTTTAGGTGTCTATAATTTACCCATGTTTAGGAAGGAATTGTAAACTATAGGCATATAAATGTATTCATAGATAATTATTAAAGGCATGTATTCCAAAAAAAAAAATGATGATTGAAGAAAAATCTCCAAAGAGTGTTTGGGAAGCCTAGGATGATGCCCCCTTAAGGGAGTGGTCATCACATGTGTGGATGGATGGTCCTTCAAAAAGAAACAAGAAGAAAGGTGGGATTAACTTGTGGGTGAGATTATTCCAAATGACAAAATGCTTTCATGCATTGATTTAAAAAGTATTGATTTTCCCAAAGGTGATTATAATCAGGAATAAAATTCAAAAATAATGATTATCCCATAGGTAGTTATAATCATTAATAAGACCTAGATTATTTTATAAATATGATTATTTGATATGGTTGTGCCCCAGTTAATGTAGATTATCAAGTATGACTCCAAGATATAACCTAGAATTTAGATTAAAGATGAGCGGGTGTAAACATAGATGTGTTGGTTTAATGACTAAGAAGCCGCAAACAACTAGGCATACAAGGATGCAAAGAGTGATGAAAGGGATGGATATAAGAATAATATTTATCATTAGAAAAGATTTATTTGTAACTACCAATAAAGAGATACTCATCCTTATTATCAATAATACAACTAGAATAGTTAATGGGTTGATTTGATCAAGATGGGATGGGAGGATTTGCCAAGGTGCCAAGGAGAAACTTATATGGCTCTATTGCTTATAGACCTTATTAAAAATATTTTTTGTTGTAGCATATGATGGTATGAATCATGATAGAACACCATGAAGACTTGGCCTAAATATGCCTAAAGACTAACTCCTAATCTAATAAACACTTAAAAATAATGCACCAATGATAAAAAACCATGATGACAATGTTGATGAATGAATATGGATAGACTCAAGAATAATGTGCTCAAGGAATCACCCAATGAATACATATAAACTAAGTTAAGGAAATTGTCCTAAAATTAAACAAACAGGTAAGCAGACACATAGAAAACACACAAACAAACAAACAACTTGAAATAAATAAACAAATAGAATGCCTAATAATAAAATCAAAAGAAAACATCCTAACAATAACCATGCCCCAATAAGTTAGATCGAGGATAGCTAACTAGGCTTAAATAGGACAAATATTTTTGAGTTTTTAAAATTTTATCAATGTTTTTGGCATTTTGAGGTATCTTAACTCATTAGAGAATGACAAGATACCTACTTATAAAATGACAAGAGCATTTGTCTTAGGTTACTCACAAAATGATGAGAGCACATAGAAAGGGGGGCTGAGGTAACCTCAACATGAATTTAGCATGGGCCATAGAGTCCCAAAATGAACTCAAGTCATAGTAATTCCATCCACATAATAGGTAAAGAGAAAATGACTAGGTCATAATAAGTTCTCAAATCTAGCAAATGGCCAATCAAATGAAAATAGCAATGGCAAGGTGATGTAGCAATGCATGATAAACAAATGTTTCCCCTATTTTTCTCATAAGTGGTTATAACTAAGATACAATGCATTATATCAATGATACTAATTTTCTTATAGGTGGTTATAATTAGTAGTAAGACCAGTGAAAGACTGATTTGCCCATAGACAGTTATAATTAGGCTCACATAAACAAAATTGATGTAGGATGGAAAATGAAAGATATCTTGCCAAATCAAATATCACACTACTTTCATAGACTATCATCAAAACATATATTTTATTGATTATTGAAACTTGATCAGAAACCCCTCATAAAAGTTTTGGAAAGAACTAAAGTAACTAATATCAAAATAAGATTGGATAGGATTGGCTAAAAATAAGATTTTGTCTCGATAGGAATGATATGGTAAGACAACATGGTATTGCTCTAGGATAATGATAAACTAGTAAGATGTATAATGATAAATAAAGATGTTAAGAGGGTTTCCCCTAATTGATGGGGTGAATGGTAGGATATGCGATAATGGTAAATAGGCATGGCATTCTGAAATGGTATGGTACATGTTTTTGGCCTGGGTGATTGTTGGTTTTTGATGTGTTTGGCTTGGGTATGGTAAAATGGAATATTATTTTATTTTTATTATTGAAGTGGAGATGCATGTCCCGATCAAAAAATTTGACAACTAGAATAATCAATCATGTTAATTTCTACCCCACACCTTGTATGAATAGTTGCTCTGTTAAGAAGTGGTTGTTAATCTAGATGTCAAGAATGTTGTTATAATCTTCGTTGGTCATTGATTCTAATTCCTTCAAGTGTCAAGACAAGGTATATTTGTACCCTCTATAAAGGAAATTGCACCTATGGATGGTAAATAGGGATAAAATTTGGATGATAAGTTTGTTTGTGAAATGGAATGGTAGATGATAATGGAATGTGTAATGGTTGGGAAATAAATGAAGACTAGAAATTTCAGTAATAGGTAATGTTTTTGATGTCAAATTTGATATAATTTTGGATGTGGTGGGGTTGAAGACCTCTAAATATTCTCTCGATAGGACTACCATATTTTTCTATTGTTTGATCTTGAGAGTAGCTACCATCTGATTAGGTTGTAGATTGGAATATATTTTGATTTGATCTTTGATATTGTCTTCATTAAATAGTAAATAGCTTATGTACTCAGCTATTGGTTCCTGAAAGAGGTTTCTACCAATGAAGTTGTCTTGATTATCCCCTAACATCTTTAAGAAGGTTTCACTAATGAACATTGACTTTTGACTTTCACTATCTTCTAGGACCTCTAAAAAGGTTTCACTAGAAGATGTTAATCTTGAAATTTGATTTTCCTCTAACACCTCCAAAAAGGTTTCACTAGGAAAGTGTTATTCTTCTACATGAATTTAGTTTTGGCCTCGTTGTTGCTCTTTAATTGCTATGTAAACATGGATGTAGTTCAATAAAATGTGATTCTATTAGTCCCAATCGACACTTATGAGATCTAGAATGCCAATAATATGGTTATGTTTGTTGATGGGAATGGAATGGGGGATAGCTACACAATCCTTGTAAAAGATGCTAGGAAAAATTGTGGTGATGCTAATGTAATCATCCTCAAAAATCATAGAAATATCACAAATGTATTTAAATTGATCTATGAGGCATGTGTAACCAATGTTGTAACACTCACAAATGTATTCTATATCCAAATTTGATTCTGACACAATAAAATTTGAATCCAATGTCAAGACTAATGTTGATTTTGATTATGATGCTAAATTTGATGTTAGTTCAAGAATAGAACATGATTCTAACTTTGATTCTTCATTTGATGGGTACTATGTTATAATGATGTCTTTTTTAATGTTTGGTATTGGACAAGTAACAGGCTGTGATGGCATAATGGGCTCCACAAAAACTAGTTTGTTAGAGTAAGACTCCTATAGGATGGGAAAAAGGTCAAGAGACAAGTCCTTAAAGACTAACTTATCAAGAATAGGTTCTATAAAAATAGGCATATGGTTGAGGTAATGATTTACCTAAAGGTGGTTATAATCGTGAAGAAGTGACTTAGCAAAGACTGGCTCATCAGAGTGAGACTCCTCAATGATAGGTATAGAATTAAAAGGTGATTCATCATAGGTTGACTTATCACAAATGGTTGGTTCTTTTGGCCTTAGTTTCTAATAAGTTGGAAAATACCAGTTTTAAACATAGCTTGGTCTTTAAATGATTGGATCGATTGAGGGATTGATGGGATTGGAATTAGATAAGGAATGCATTGTGGTTGGATAATGGTAGGGAATTGGGGAGCGTGATTTCTCACATGAGCCAAAGGATGAAGTCCTAAAATAGTAACAATAGGGTAGCATGGAGCTTGATTTCTCTCACAATACAAAGGATGAGGTCCTATAATGATAAAGGGGAATTATAAATCTTGATTTCTTGCACAATCCAAAGGATGAGGTCTTAAAATGATAAGGCCAGGGCATTATGTAACTTGGTTTCTCAAACAAGCTAAAACATGAGGTCCTAATATAGAAATGGCTGGGAATTTTAGTCCAAGAATAAAAATGGTACAACATGATGGAGCTTGATTACTCACATAAGCCAAATCATCTAAGTCCTCTTCATAAACCATATCATCCTAGTAGTTAACTTGATTTGGATTTTATAAATTTTTACTATGTTTCCCATATGGAGTACTGTAAGAAGAATAATAAAACTCTTTAGAAAATCTATCTTTGTAGGGGTTTATAATAAGATTTTGTGCAGCCATTCTATCATAACTTGGATTGTACGTGACTCCACCATAAGTGCATCTAGACATATCTGTATAAATTATGAAAGCTCTAAAATAAAAGGATTAGAGTTCTACAAACTCTAAAAGATGTGTCTAAAGGACAAATGGTTCAAACTTGGTCTAACTAGGTCAAAGGATATAGTTGTATCTCCAAAATAGTTTGAAAATGGAGTTGTATCTCCAAAATGGTTTATGTTAAGACTTGGCATAAAATATTCTAAGATCAAATGTCATACACACAAAAGGTCAAGTGTCTGAATAAAAATCAACATGTCAAAGGTCTAGTCCAAAGTGTTCCAAATAAGATCTAAACTAGGAAAGGGAAAAGTTGAATCACTAGGTCTTTTGTCCAAACATAGAGTCAAAATCTAGGCTCAAATAGGTTGTGCTATGAATTTTAACCAAACAACATCAAAATCTAGGATAAAATAGGTTGTGCTATGGATTTTGTCCAAACGAAATCAAAAGCTAGGCTTGAAACAAAGGATTGTTTTGATTTGATTTAATCTAACAAGTTTGGAAATAACTTTGGCATAGATCTAGCACATGGAATTAAACATAAACATGATCAGTTAGCATAATACATAAGGCAAAAGGCTCTTGGATAAAATATTGTGTTCTCCAAAATAAAGTCACAAATAATGATGAGAAAAGGCACTGAACAAACAAATAATCAATAGTCTTCAAATTTGGGTAATCGATTAATTGAAGTTATGTAACCCAAAAGAGAAATATCTATGTATCAGATATCCCTATTAATTGAGGCCTAAACATAAATCAATCAATGTTTTAATCCAAAATTGACAAGGTTAATTAAAAATTTAACATTAAAGACTAGGATTTGACCAAACAAGATAGACAAGATTGGACAACATGACAACACATAAACAAGGTCCAAATGGCATATGTGACATGGTTTGATAAAAAAAATTGGCACAATGGTAGAAAGGTTTTGAAATAAATTGAGTAGCCTAATGGATAAAGCATAATGGTGTTAGCATGCTTGAATGATGTGATCAATGTTATGTTTCAAAGACTCAAAGGCAAAATGGTTTGACATGTTTTAGGTAGCATAATGTTACCCTCCTCAACTCAAATGACACACACATAAATAAGTTTATTAAAGATTTCAAGGCACAAGTGTAGTGTAAAATGGCTAGCATAACACCTTTTTAGATAAAAGAGTGATGTATAAACAAATTGGTTTTGACATGGTTTATAAATAAATAAATAAGTTTTAGTCTCAAAATATACCAAAAAATAAGGAAAAACTGACAAAAATACATTAATTATAATCACCATAAATCTTAACAAGGGTATGGCAAAGTGGGTTCGACTAAGACTAATTATTTTTCAAATTTTTATAGATGGATCAATTACATAATGACTTTTATGCCATGATGCAAAATAAGTGCACTTTAATTATGTGTCTACAACACTTGACTTGTTGTAAAAGGGTTTTGCCTTTTTTGAAACTACTGCATCCATAACTTACTCAGTGTAGTGTGATGTCCAAAGTTCAGATACATCTCGTGTGATTAACTTTAACACTAGAAGGTGGTTTAACCACTTAAGCCTCCAATCCTAGTGGGGGTGATGAAATCGATGTCGAGAGATGAAACCCTGTGTCAAAGCTTCCTTATAGAACTTGCGGGAGGTAATGAAGTCCCCCTCACAAGACAAGTTTGTATAAAAAAATGACTTAAAATAGAAATAATTTATGGTCACCTCAAGATCACCCAATACTATCGTGAGTTTTTGGGGAGTGCTTTAAACAACATTCTTTTTTTGATTTAGACTAGGCATGTTTGCAATAAGGATGGTGCTTTTGATTCTAAAAGTTCCCTAAAGGGGATGGATGGAAGAGAATACATGTAACATCCTTATTTTTTCCAATCAAACACTAAGTTAAGCAACTATTAAAAAAAAATTGGACAAAAGATTTTAATTTTAAACACCAAATGAAAATTTGGGTGGTGTTCTTTTGACCCCTTGTTCTTAAGCTGTAACTTTGAAAGCACAATTATCAAAGCATTCACTTAAGAATATAAATTTTTCATTAATCCCTAAAATGAGTTTCATAATTAATTTTAAACATTCAAATATGTCTAAATAGCATGATTTATTACTCTTGTTGATCGGCGATGGTTATGTTAACCATCAACGGTTATCTATCTACTTAAATGCACCATCCCAAAAGCAAATGTGTTAGATTAGAAACATTTAAAGATATTTTCAAAATTTTGTGAAAAAAATATTTAAATTGAAGATAAACTAATATCATATTCTAAAAATATAGAATAAAATATGTGGTTTTAAAAAAATCATAAAAACTAGAGTCTGTATGACCCCAAACCAAGCATTTTAAAATAGCCTATTAGCTCTCAAGTCTATGTTTTTAAGAAAAACACAATTACCATTGATGGATATACCTACCCATTTATGTTTATACCTAACCATTGATGGTTAAAAATAACCGTCAGTGGTTGCACTGACCATCGGCAATTGCATTGACCATCGACGGTTGACTGTGTAAACCCATGAAGATAAAAACCTGGCCAAGCCAAATTAGAAAATCACTTAGAAATATTTTTAAGCATCAAAATTTAAATTTTAATGTTTACTCATGATCTCTTTCATATGTGGGATGAATCTTGTCCCATCGAGCATGCCATTATGTAGACTAAGAATTTGACTCAAGAGAGGATGGTTAGTATCGTGTTAGTTCTAAAATGAAATCACATTGAAAGAAATACAATAACAAGCATACATCTCCAGGCCTAGACACTAGGGGGAGCTTAATAGAAAACATACATATGAAAAAACCATCTAAAATGTAAATAAAATCTTCCTTCAACTTCTTTGAATGCTCTAAATAGCTTTTTGAAGTGGCTTGCTCAGATTGTGCTCAATAAGTCTTCATCAAAGGAGGCTTGGCTATCTCTTCTTCTCATTGGAACCTTTATAATGGATTTGTATTTTTATCAACAATTTTTCTTTAAAATATTAATTTTCATGAAGCTTTAGAATCAATTCAACATTATAACTTTGCATTCTTCAAGCTTAACATTCAATAGGTAAGGCCTCCTATTTATAGATTTTACAAAATGGTCAGAATGAATCTGAACCATCCATCTCAAGATAAAATTATGTGGCTAAGAATCCATTAAATTTTAGAGGCCAAATTCAATAAATTTCCTCATAAATATTTGGGATAGAGGGGCATTAAAGAGGCATGGGGTAGCTTAACCTTGATATTTTATGCATTTATGGCCTAGGGATGTCTTCCCAAGAAATGATGTCATTCAATGATGTAGATATTCAATATTCATTTCTTAAAACAAATATTCAAAAACCTCCATGGAATTCTCAATTATAATCATTATTTGAATTAATTAACTTTAAGCATGATTAGTCACTTTGGTGCAAATTTTGGCCCTTTGGTACACAAATTAATCAAATTGGTTTAAAATGTCTCATTATTGGCTCAAAATTTAACTAGATTGAAATTAGGATGTAATGTCAAATGTGTTGGATTCATTATCCCATTTAGGATGTTTTCAACAAAAAATAACAAAGGCACGTGTTTTGTGCAATAAATTTGGTAGAAAAAAGCAATCCAGAGCACCTAGGTGAGAAAATGTCATTTTGACTCAAAATGATCTGATCAAAGTTAGCTACTTCATAAATTACATCTCCCCATTTAATGATACCCTAGCAAAAATCAACACTTGAATATAAAAATATCAACTCTTTTAATACATTTTATTGTTTTTAAGCTAAATTGTGCACTTTGATATAAATTAGTCAAAATCTTGGTTGGAGGTTATCGGTGGCCAGTTTTAGGTGTCTACAAGTAGCACACTTATCTACCTATAAAGCTTTGTGTTTATAGGGAATAGGATTCCTTTGTACATAGACAACCACTACTCACTTAGTGTCTTCTCATGTTCTTAGTATGCCTCTTATCTCCTAAGGTCTTCTCTTAAGATGCCTAAGTCTTTGCTTTTTACACTCCCTTTTTCATTCCCTTTCCTCATGTTTCCTCTTGAGAAATATTGTCTTGCTTTTTAATCACACCCCTTGGGTTTTTATTTTGTGAGTTGTAGCATAAGACCACAGATAGGACCCAATGATTCCTCACAAAATTACCATTCCTTTTGAATTCTAATCTAATATTATTATTCTACTTTCCAATTCTATTTTGTCATCCTTTTGGATTTTTCATTTATGAGTGTTTTATCCTATTACCCTTATTCCCCATGTAATTGGTTGTTCATGCTTATTCCACCCCATGTGGTGTTCCCTTCATTGAGTTATAGTGTAAGACCATGGATAGGACCTGGCCCTCATAAAGTTTTGCAACAATCAAATCACCATTAACTTACATGTGTCAAGTTTGAGATAAGATTCGATTGATTATGAAGTTACACATCATTTGAAATGCTTCCCAGCTTAAACTAGTATGTTTTATGCTTACTTCATTTTTATTTCACCTCTTATTTTTTGAGTGCCTGTAAGAATTCAATCATTTCTTTAATTTTTTCATACTTCCCATCTTGAATTAGTGTGATAAATTTGAGACCAAATTTTCATTGAATTTTCATTTATTTTTCTTATCTTGTGTGACCTTATGCATACTTTCCATTTTATTACTTTGTTTTTCATACTTATAGTATGATTTTACTTGTTTTAATTTGGTGCAAAAATCTTTCATCTTTGTTTTAAAAATAAATCACCTTTTTACTATCTTGTTTTCTATTTCTTTGTTATTTATACTTAGTCATTTTTCATGTTATTATGCATTTCCCATATTGAATTAGTGTGTAGTGCATTTTTGATTGATTATATTTTTCCAAATCTTTTTTCTTATTTCTTTTAATCATGCATGTGTTTCTCATAATGCTAGAAAATAAATCACATCACATATATTTCCTATAACATATACAACAAATCTAAATACATGTGTTAGAAAGAAATATATCCAAAGCATCGACATACACAACCAATAAAATGATAAAAATATACCCATTGTAACCACATACATAATCACATCAGTAAGCCAAAATGATACATCATATATATACAACCATAAGCAATGCTCTAACTCTAAGGTTGGGCTTCATCCTATCTATCTCATGGCCTAGCCACGCTACCTACTAAGGCCTCAATCTAACTCATCTAAAAATTACATTATAATAAGGTACTTTGATATCTCGATCCCATCCTGTACATGTGTTATTTAAACTTGTGCCTATACTAGCTCGATCTAGGTTGTTGCATGTGCCTACATCAGCTGGGTCTACATCATTGTATATGCCTACATCATCTATGTCACTATCTCTAGATGTGTATCTCTCTCATCAGCTAGGTCCTACTAGGCCTACCTCTTTCCTACACCCATCTCTATTAGTGGTTATGCCCTCTCTCTTTGTATCTATATCTACCTCGTGACCTCTCTCGCTAGTCTAAACTAGCTTACCTGAGCTGGGGTAGATGCTACACTCAGATCCTCTAGTGTCATGGGGTCGTATGGCTAGAAAGTCTCATATAAGATGTCATGGAGTGCTCCCCAAATTAGGGAACCCTATCTCTCCTCTTCTTCCTCAGGCACACCTATAAAATCACACCAAATGGATATTAAATCACTATCATATATCACAATATATATCTATCTATCTTTCAATTCAAAGCTTAAGTAATAAATTAATCATATTTTTCTTACCTAACTATGTCTCGACTATTATGGTCTCACCATCCACATGACCACCTAACATAGTCTCCCTATTTTCACAACCTCCTAGTACCTCCTCAACTCAAACTCGACTATCATGGTTCATGTTCATCTTACCCTATGTCTAAGTGGTCTCTCACTCATCTATGTCTCCCATGGCTCCTCTACTGACTCATCAAGGATGATGATGGTCTCAACTCTCTCCTTTTTCCTCTATTGATACTATGTTCTCAATGGTCGTATTTCATCTCTCTATATATCTAGTGGTGTTACATCTAGTATCACTACCTGTACCTCTTCCTACTCTACCCCTCATCATACCTGACTAGTCCATGATCATTCTTAGTGTGGCTGTAGTGTTGGCATCACTATCAATAATCCAAATCCCCTCTTCCCTCATAGCTTCCTCAAATTCCAAGTCCACTGCTCAAGCATGAGTATCAGTGTCATTAAATGAGGTGGACCTATCTATCTTGGCACCCATGCCATTGAATGTGGCTCTCTCCATGTATAGTGTTTTATCACCTCTCTCCTCTTTAGCATTGGTCCAACTATGTGCCATCTCTCCCAAGTAGTTGCTAGTTTCTCATATGGTCACCATACTATGTCAATGCATCTCACCATCTATAGTGTTCGCACATGGGGCATAACCTACATTATTTGGTCCCCTCTCCATCTCCTCATTAGAGGTGACCTATCATCGACTGCATGGGGAAACCCAATTAGATGATACATAGGAAATCTATCATATATCTATGATTTTAGTAGTATGATCAATCCCATAGTATTTTTTCCTCTAACCAGCATTTCATATAGATCATACACAAGCTAGACCCAAATGGTAGAGCCTAGATCATATATCACTCACTCCTCTAGCATCATCCTACTCAAGGCTACCATGTATAGTGGTACCTTACAATCTGACTTATGATAGAACACCCATTATCTCATAAATCCTATCACCGCCTTTTAAATATCTAGAATCTATGATATATAGACATCATCTGTTCTCACTCTCCACCCTAATAATATCATCTCTAAGCCTATAGCCCAAATGGGTAAGGCTCTCCTCTCATCTCTGCTATCTGGTATCCCTGTGGTCATGGGTGCTCCTACCATAGGTAGCCTGAGGATGGCATGGACATCCTCTAGTGTGATAACCACCTCTATCACATCCCCATCCACCTCCCATCTGAAGGTGTTAGTCAGTCATTCCTAACAACCAAGGAACATGACTAATAGGTCTATGCTCAAGGGTATCCTACACATATTTGCTATACCTCCTAGACTTATGGATATCAATATGTCCCTATCTCCATCTATCATTCTCTCTAACAAGTCTATTAGCCAAGAGATGTGTAGAAATCTCTAGAACCATCATCGTCTATGTAATCAAGAAACAACAAAGGATGTATTATTTCTTCCATGTCATGTATAATCATAATACATTCTTTATACATTCTATTTTTAATCATAAACAAGTATAATTTATTCATTTTTATCTATTTTAGCCTATTTTGGTCCCCCATTGCCCTTCTTTATTCATTTCAAACCACGCTATCTCTCTTTCAACTTTTTACATGCTTTTTCATGCTTTCTCTAGTTCCTTGGTCAACCTAGTTTGACCAAAAATTTTCCTATTTTTATCCACATTTCTTATTCTCTTTTTTCTGGTGCTAGTTTCTATTTTGGCCCTTACAAACCAACAGGGTACCCCACACTAGGTTTTTGGTTCCAGAATGTGCTAGGTCAACCTATATCCTCTAGGTCGACCACATGGATTTTACCCTGATTTACTCTACTAGGTCAACTCGGTCGACCTAATAGGTTTTAGTGTGTCAACCTAGCATATTTTTCCAAAAACTTACCTTTTTTTTGGATTTTTCCCTAATTCCTTCTAACCCATTTCCCATCTTCCCATTTCCCTCCCTTAGAATCTAATTATGTTCATTTTTATCATATATAAATGCTTAAAATTAAATTTTAACAAAATTCACTTAATTCATTTCAAATTTCAAAATCTGGCTTGAGATTCTTAGATGCATACCTATAGTGCACCCGCTCTCGCTCTTGGATCTCCCTCTCATCTAGCATGTCATTCCCTCACCATTATTACTTGTTTTCTCTCTAGAGCTCTTTTTCTATTATCTTACAATGCAAAATAACAAAATTAATTCTCTTTTTCATATTTAAAACTATTTTTTTAGCCATTCAAATTCTTCATTTATTTTCCTTTAGATTCCTTCTTTTTCTCATATCTTTTTTGTTATTCATCCATTTTTCAAACTATAAAATGTATTTGATTCATGATGACATAGAGATTCTTTTCCACTATTATATTCCTATCTTCCAAAAATTTCAAATTTGGCTATTTTTGCACTAACTTCTATAGGTTTGCCTAGTGTGATTTACATTAGACACCTTTAATTTCTTCCAGTTTTCTTCTCTGACACTAAGGTAAGTTAAAGGTATGTGTTTTTCAATTCTATCCTTTCATTTATCTTATTTTCTTCTTACTACACTTTACTTAGTATCAACATTATGTGTCATCATGTTTTATCCTGAAGCACCATCTTGTATTGTACTTATGTGACACGTGATGAGCTTCATCTGGGGCATATGTATACACATAATATTTTCACACTTTTATTGATTACTAATTCTTTATATATTTTAGGAACCTACTCAGTCTCAATCTCTCTAAGTGCATGCCTTAAGGGGTGCATCAGGAAAGGGGTGGGTAGACCTTTCGTACTTTATAAGATTGTTATTCCTTTTTCCACTTATTATCTACACTCTTGCCTCCTAAAACCTTGAACCCTAAGCCTATTTCTCTCTTTTCTATCTATTCTCACCATTTTTAATGTTTTATCCCTCATTTCTTACCTTGTTTCCCTTTTGACATTTTCAATAAGCTAGGTTGACCTGGTTGACCTAGCTTATTTTGGGGATACTTTGCCTTTCCTTGTTGCTTTGCATCATAGCCAACCTAGCACAAACTTTAGGCATTATCTTGATAATTTGATAGGTTGACCTAATCAACCTAGCATAATTAACATGTTTTAATGTATTTAGGGTGAGATACTACTCTATAAACAAGGTCATTCCTTACCATTTAATAAGAGATTTTAATTAAGCAAAGAAGTGTGAATGAACATCTTATTATTGACCATTTTACTTGAGGAATAAAGATTTAGGGTTAAATACCTTCTTTTTAAGCTCCAATATTATCTTATGAAGAAGTATTTTGGATGCTTAGGTAGGTCATGTAGCCTAGATTTGATTTATCTTGGTTGTCCTTAAAAGCCATAATAATCTCTTGTGAAGCACCATTGGCCAAGGGAAAGGTTGAGACTCAGTAGGTTCATCTTTAAAGGTAAGTATTCCTAACTTATTTTCTCTTTTGTAAGAGTAGATAGATAATTTAGTATGTATTATTCTCTCTCATGTATTAATATTATATATACATTGACATGAGTATATGTCTCTTATACATGTTTAGTTTAGTTGTTATTTACATATTTTGTTTTAACCCCTACTTTGTGCCACAAACTTTGGTCAGCACTAGATTAGTTTAATTTTCTTGTTATTAGACTAGTTTACTTTCTTGTTTATTGTCATAAGTGAACATAAAAACCATAGGACTCTTTTAGGGTTGTTGTGTGATTATGTTAGATTGTAGGCTTTGGAACCCTATCTAGCATGATGTGTTGTGACAAATGATACAAGTGATCCCCTAATCAAGTCTATTGGATCTTCATATTGGTCATGCTACCAAATAACAAGTGTATGACCCAATCATAAGTTTAAGTGTGATCTATCTTATCCATTCTAGGATTAATTCATATGGATCATGCAATTCCAATTACATGCACTTCTTCTCCTTAGTCATCATGGTCTAGGGCATAGATATAGGTGTCATAAATGTGGTGATCTCCACCAAATATTTTGGGACATATTAGACCCTAAAAAGTTATGCATCAAACATATCATCCTTAATAGGCATTGTAACATTTTCAGAGTTGATGTGGGATAGATGGTCTAGGCCTAAGTTTTATTTTTTAGGATTTACTCCAATAGAGAATTGGAATTATTGAAATAAAATAATCCATTAATAAATGTGCCCATGCAAATTAGGCTTGTTCACCAATTAATTAAATGCCTCCTTATCAGTGAAGAAGATAAAGGGGGTCACCAACAAATATTATCAAAAACTTTATAGGGCATAGAGCATGGCAAGTACCTGACACTCAGTTGTGGTATAGTTTTGCTCTGAATTGGTTTGTTTTCTACTTGCCAAATAAATGAGATGATCCATTTTTCCTTCACCTGGTTGTGTTACAATGGCAATGATTATAGTACTAGTTTCATTGACATGGACATAGAATGGAGTCATCCAATTGGGAAATTACAATATTGGTGTGCTTGTTAGTTTGAGCTTTAGGGTCTCAAATACATCTTCATGTGCCATGCCCCAATAGAACTGGCCATCCTTTCATAAGATCTCTTCTAGTAGTGCTACAATCTTGGAATAGTTCCTTATGAACTTCTTATAGTACCCATACTGTCTAAGAAAGTCATGAACATCTTTCTATGTTGATATGGTTTAGAGCTAAAGGATGATTACAATATTTGTTGGCTCCATGAGCAAACCATCCTTACAGATGATGTGCTCGAGCAGACTTCCAAATGAAATTTAAAAACATACTTATTTAAGTTCAAATAAATTTTCAATTGCCTACACTTTTCAAACATAAGGTGAAAATTGTCATAATGATCCTTCAATAACCCATAAATAGTCCAATCATCTAACTATACTTGGAGGAACTTATGAATGAAGTCTTTGAAAGTGGTGATCACAATAAAGAGAACATGGCTGGTGCATTCTTCATCCCAAAGGGCATCATATTGTAATAAAAACAAGCCCATTATATCACAAAGTTATTTTTGGGCTTGTCCTCTTCCTCAATATGGACTTGGTGGTATCCTGAAAACCCATCAGTAATGGTGTATATCTTATAACCTATGATGCCATCTAAGACGTAGTCATTGAATACAGTTAGAAAGGGGTCAGTTATTCAGATGGCATTCAATAATCTATAGTCAACACAAATCCATATGCACCCATCCTTTTTTATGCTAATGAACATGGTGCTAACCCATTTTTATTCTTACATGGGGTAGATAATTCTTACAACTAGCATATCATCAATCTCTATCTTGATTTTTGTGCAAAGATTAGGGTTCATCTTGTAAGATCACTTATTGATAGGTCTTATGTCATCCACTATCTTGATGCTCATCTTCCCAATATTTTGGTGTGTGTCTTCCATATCTCTATAGTTCCAAGGGAATAAGTCTTGGAATTCATTTAGGAGGTCCACAATACATGCTAGCTCCATGTCAGACCAATAGGTGCCTAGATTAGCAATCTTTGGTTCCCATTCTGAGCTAATATCTACCTTTGTGGTTTTTAAGATTACACAACAGGGTTCATTATTCTCCTAGTACAAATCCTTAACCTATCTATTTCCCTCAGTCATTTATATCTGAAGATGGGTAGGGTCTTCTTCTTCTAGGATGCTATCCTCAACTTTGTGTACTAACTTTCTTTTGCCTATCAAATTCTTTTAGTTATGTGCCTTCCATATTTCATCATCTTCATCACTAAAGTCACTATTAATATTTTTATCTTTGAAGAAGGATGGGAATTTTAACCCCTTTCATCAAACATTTATTTTAGTTGTTCCTACAATATTGTAGTGTCATCAAACATTGACCTTTAAACTACCTATAGTGGCTCAATCAATTTTTTTTTTAAGAAAAGGAGAAGGTGTGAACAAACCACTCCTTAAGGTCATCCCAATTAGCTATCTCAAGATGCATATCTTTTAAAATTTACCATGCTCATGCCTAAATCTTTAAGGTACTCTTAGAAGGTGTGCACCAATAGGGTTTTTGGAGAATTTTCACCATAGATAGTCCATGTTTATTCACAAAGGTACACATGCACTATGGGGTTAGAGTCGCTAGAGTAGGCTAACATGTCCAAGTCTTTATTGTTCTTTCTAAATATAGTGTAAATGGTTACCTTAAAATATTTCCAAATTGGCAAGCTAGGATTTTACACTACCCACCAAAGAGAAACAATGATCGTCAATGTATACACTAGTACACCTATTTTATCGACCTCTTTTAGGATGCTTGATTTAAGGTCACAAACATAGTCTTCCACTGGATTACTCCTTTCATATCTTGGGAGCAGTACAAGCTTACATTTACTTAGGTGAAACACTCTCTTTCCTTTCTTATTGGCATAAGGGACCCATATTTTAGAAGCACAATCAATCTAGACCCAACCTACCTTTACTGGTTTTGGCACCTTCATGCACACCAAACAGGACCTTCGACCAATGGTCTCATATGCTTCTTCAACCCATAAATTATAAGAAACATTGGTGGTATTTGAGTCTGATTTTCCATCTTCCCAAGAGAGGACTCCTTAACCATTGGGGTCTAGAGTCTTGGTGCCTTGCACCATGATATTAGAGTTGTGGTTGATCTCATCCTCAATGTTTATACTCTTGATATAGGGGGTCCTTGGTCATTTGATATGGGTATAACTACCCTCACTTTTCCATTATTAAAGGTCATGTAGTGCCTTTTGAATTGCATAACTACATTATTTTCATAACACCATAGCCTTCCTAGAAACATTGGGTACCTATCATGTTCTGCTAATTTGATGCCCATGATATCTACAAATTCACTTTTCAAAATTTTGATAAGTTGCATCTAGGTCTTATTAGCCATGAAGATTACATAGGGGGAAGGCCTCAAGGTTGGCCTACCCATTTTTTCCTATGCATTCTTGGTCAATATGTTGACCTTGGTGCTTGTGTCTACAAGGACCTCACAAAAAAACCATCCACCAATGGTGGCATCTATGAGGAGTTCTTGGTCATACTCTACATTTTGTGTATATCAAATTTTTTGTGCCTTATCCATGTATGGTGCAGTGACCTTAACTTGATTTTGACTAGCACGTTCCAAGAGTAAGTTCTTTAATAGGGGAAACATTCTTTCTATTTGTAGGAGGTGTAGGATCTTAGTTAATTCTTGTATCTCAACTTCCTAGTTGTCTTATTCTTTTGAGAGGTAGCAACATGTGCTTCTAGGCCTAACACTAATTAGATCTCCCTTTACAAGTTTTGGATTATACTAATGGCCTACTGTAATATATAGTTTTGGTGCATTGGGTTTGGGTAAGGCACAGCTTTGGGTTCAGGCCACGTTATACACTTAGTGCAACCTTTATCCCCATATTATATGCATAATTCAAGTATTGGTGTAACTAGAAGCTGAGTGGTGAATCCAATACAAGTAGTTTCTTGCACCTTGAATGTCTCTGTATTGTTTGTTTACTTCCTTGGGTTCCATTTTTATGTCTTTGGCTTGCACTTGATCATTCATGTGCCCTTATCTGTGACAGGCCTACTTTGGGTCAATTTTTTATATAAATCAAGGCATTCTTAGACCTTATGGGACCTTCAATAATACCCACATGTAGGATGTGTAAGGCATTCACATTGATAATTCTCTATTGAGACACACTTATAATGTGAGTGTGGAGGTAACCTTCTACCACTTTATCCTCCACCTCACCCTTTGGTACCTTGTTGCATCCCAAAACCTATGTTTTATTGACTGTGTTAGTGTCCAAAATTACACTAAAGTAACTAAGCCCTTGTTAAGTGTAAATGACTATGTCCTTAGCCTAACTTTTGTTTCCAAGTGTTCCTTTGGAAGGTCAAGTGTATGTAAAAATTGGCTAAGTCTTAATCTGGTCCTTACCTAGTGAATGTGTCTTTTCCTTAGACTTTTTCAATATTTTTTGCATGAACACAATGTCTGACAGAAATAGGTCTTTGGGATTTTTTGTCTCAGATAAAAAGTTTGAACACTTATTTTCATCAGACATTTTATCTGCTACAAAAATTCCAAAGGAATTCAATGTCTTGATTGTTTTGGGCTAAGTGTTTCACAAAAGATCTGAAGGGTCATTTATTTCAAAAAATTTGTCCATGGTAAAGTCCGAAGGGCACTTACCCTTTGAGAATTTTTCCCACACAAAAATCCCAAATGAAATCCTTTGTTTCATAAAAGGTACAACATCTTATTTGTTTTGGACTTTTGGCCTATGGCAAAAAGTCCGAAGGGCACTTTACCTTTGAGCATTTTTCCTACAAAAAAATCCCAAAAGAATTGTAATGTTATTTACTTCGGCCAAAGGTACTTCCAAAAATCCTGAAGGGTCATTTCCTTTATGGATTTTTTCCTTTCAAAATTCCTGAAGGGTCATTTCCTTCAAGGATTTTTCCCTTGCAAAATTCCTAGAGGGCACTTTCAAAAGATGGAGGACACTTTCAGAAAGTCTAAAAGGAACTTTCAAGAGATCTAATGGACCATTCCAAAAGGTTGAAGGGCAATTATGTAGAGTAGGTACTCTTGAAAAAACTTTTGAAGCATATGCTCAAAGGTACCAAAAGGTACTTTTAGCAAAGTTGATGTGGATTAGATGTCCTATTTAATTCAAGCATTTTGACCAATCAAAAAGTCTAAGAAAATTACATTTCTTTGGGAGAAAGTACCAAGTTCAATTTATGCAAGAAAAATGTTTTGGATAAAATATTTGAAACAATTTACTTGATGAAGACACAAGGATCTAAGTCTCAATTATTTTGGCAAAAGTGCAATGGTCTAATTCCTTTAGTAAAATTATAGAGACCAATTTATTTGAGGAAATTGTTTCAGATAAAATGTCTAAAATAATTATTCTGACAAAGGTGAAAATACAAAGGCTCAATTCTTAAGGTAAAAGTGGGAAGTCAAAATCCTTTAGGGAAATTATTTCAAAAATTTTGTTTGAAACAATTGTCCTAATAGAATGCCTAAAATAATTATTACAAGATAATTGTGCTAAAGAAGATCCAAATAAGAAGTGTTGAGGATAAACAGAAGCCAAAGACAAAAGGCTTGAGAAAATTATTTCAAATATTAAAGGCCCAAAGATGCAAATATGAATGCCAAAGACAAAGACTCAAACCAACTTGCCATGGAAAAAAGTCCCCAAAGAAATAATTTTGAATTACAAAGGTGACAGTTTCATGGATGTCTTTTGACATGCACATAAACATCAACTTTAAGCTACAAAGACTAGCCATTGGGATTCAAATTTCTAGGACAATCACGTGAGCATCAATTTCAGACCCCATGAAGTAGCCATTTGTTTTCAAATGGAGGTAGATCCACTGACACACATTTGTACAGAGCAAGATGATCTAACAATGTGCAATCAAATTTGAATAGTCAAAGGAACCCAAGATAAGTAGAGGCATGAAAAGTATCAAGATTGTGGGGAATTATTTAAAGTTTGAGCATGTTCTAAAGATCTGATGATATGAGCTAGTAGTTGACAGTTCAACAGGACTCAAGATCAAGTGAGACTCTTCTACGTGGCAGGAGGGAGATCAAAGTAGTAGTGATTGTTGATAAGGTCACAAGAAGTTTGTAGGACTTTCAAATGGCATATCCTTAGGGCCAAGTAAAAGGCAAAATCCAATAATTCTCTACCACTCAAATCATGATTTGAAAAAGTTCATTTTCTTTCCCCATCTAGATCTAATGGTGCATAGCCAAGGTTAAAAATTTAGGGATCCTATAGGAAAATGCAAAAATGCCAAATGGCACAACTACGTGCCACAAAGTTAGAAATTGAGCATTTCATGTAACATCTATGGTTTATGTTTTCTTAGGAAAGTATGATCTAACAATGTGAGCTTAGGTGGAATTTTTAAATGGGTTAGGTTACATGAAGAAGTGACATGTGTCCCATTTGGACCCAGTCATTTGACGTAGTCACTCTTAGGTCCCATAAATACCTAGTTGGATGTAATGTGGCATGCCATATGTTAGTATGTGGTAAGATTTGGTTTAAAATCTAAAATTGATGGCTCATTCATGGATGTGGCAATGATTTCAATGTGCATAAGAACATATAACCATTCAAGAGAAAATATTTCTAATTATGATCATGGATCATTTTTTATTTCATGTCACAATCAGAGCAACTCCCAAGCCATCATTGTAGGTAATGGGTTTTCCTTGGAATGCACTAAGAAGAGATTTCATGTCCATAAGTATCCATGATTTGAGTAATAGGAAAGCATTTCCACATAATTTTCACATGAGGATAAAATCTATTTGTATTTTCAAATGATTTTCTCCCTCTAAATGTGCAAGTGAGCAGTCAAGAACATCTCTAGGTGGTTGTATATGATGACAAATAATTATTTGGGCAATCATTATGAATTTTACCATCTAGATCATGAATTTTTTAGCATCTTCAGTCAAAATATAAAAGGTTTTTTGCAAATATTCATCATTCCTTGCAAAGGTGGTTGCAACAATGATTCTTTTCTTATGAGTGGATGAATATTTCAAGTGTGGCATGGAATATTTTCTAGCTAGAAGTATCTTGGAAAACTTGAAGGCTTGTTATGTAATTTCACAAGTTATGACCAATATTTCTAGATTCAAAAATGTATAAATAGGGGTTTTATCCTTTATCATAAGGTTTTTGTTGGTTATTGTAGTTTGTTTTAGGCATCCATTTTCCCTAAGTCTAGTTTCTACAAAAAATTTATGGGATCAATTATTGTGTGTAGATTTATCTCCCTTACTAAGGTGGTTGCATTTTTACATCCACTAGCAAGCTTTAAGAGCTTGTTTATGTCTCCCTTGTCCAAAGAGAAATCTCACCATGCTTATCCCCATGGTAGCATTTTTAAGTGTTGATGTTTGTAATATTTCCTTTCAAGTCACTAAAAAAAATTATGGTTCTTTATTATATCTTGTTAATGAAATGCAATAATATGTTTTATAGTTTATGCTGATTGGATATTTTGGTCTATGTTCATTATCAGTTGTCATTCTGAGTATGTATCTAGGTTATAAATCCCTTTCTATAGTTATATTTGGAAATGTGTTGGTGAATACCTTTTAAGGTCACCTTGGATTCATGAATTTAGTAGGAGAAAGTATTTAAGATTCTAGTTTCAATATATGTTGTAGGATTTGTGAGACATTTAGTGTTTCCCATTATCTTGCATTTGTATTTTTTTGCATCTTTGCTAAGAAATAATTGTCATGAAATTATTCTGGACATCTTATTGTTTGGAAGCCACCATCACGCCACCCTCCATTTTATAATTAACTATAAACTCATCCTACCCTAAAAATAATATATCCCATGCATACTATACATATTATTTGTCTTGAAAACACATAATATCTCACCTATTTGGAATGTGTTTGTAGTTTTTACTTTAAATCCTAGTAGTACAATCTTTTATTTAGTCCCTTTATTATTGAAGATTCTTCAAAATGAAGATTACAGTCCTCCCCTCATCTATTTGTAGTAGCTTGTGTATGACATAGAGTATTTATACATTTCATGTGACAACCCTTCATGGGTGAAGTGTGAAAATTTGGTTATGCTCTGGTCATATTTATCCCTTGTACCAAGAGTCCCCAAGGATATTGAATTGTAAAATCCCTCTATGTGATCAAGCTACCCCATAGGTTCTCTCACCTTGGTTCATGTAGAGCCAAAAGTAGTAGGGGGCTAACCATGTCCTTTGTAGGTGCCTCTCGATCATTTTATCTAGTCTAGTATATTCTTAATACCAAACCCTTACTTGTCTATAATGAAATTCTAGTGGGTTTCTCATCATTATTTTTCATTTTATTCAAGTGTGTAATGTTAGGTTAGAGGGGTGTATAACTGGGAACCAACACTCTTCTGACATCATTGTCAAGGACTAAATTGAACTTCCAGTCACTTGTGTTACTAGGAATTATTACAGAGAGCCAGACAAATGAGTATTTCATCTTGTGAAGTTCACTATTATTACTACATTGATCTGACTATCTTGGTTGTCAATGTCATAACACTCCACTGGGGATGTGCCAAGAAGTTTCTAAGGTTTGACAATTTGACTTCTATTGATTATATTGAAAACAACTATTAACATTACATGTTGAAAGGTGTTTTTCCCCTTTTGAACATTAGTTTGAAAATTTTAGTGTCTTTGTCATCTATCTCATTAAGCTTCAACAAGTTTAATTTCATTCTATATCACAAACAGTTTGTCAACTATTATATTCTACAAGTTTGATTCTAGTGGTGACTTTGAATTTAATTTCTAGTTTCAAGAAAGATTGGTGCCCATTCTAAATATTTTTTTAACTTTCAATTTTGAGTATTTTCTTGTTTTTAAAGCTAGAATGACTAAGACATATTTCAAAGGTGACCCATCAAAGAGACTTATTCCACCGTTAGGTATTCCTCAAAGAAGAAGGGGACAAGTCTGGAAGCCTGTTAAAGGGAAAAAATTAGCTACTTAGGACCATCAAGGTCCTAATAATCTTGAAATCTTTGTTAACCCCCCCCCATCATTAAGGACTATCACAACTCTTCTACTAATTCTAAAACACATAGTTTTGTTTATTTTCTAGCTCCTTCTCAACCAGCTAAATCCCCTCCCAAGTCTGATCCACCAAGTCCACCTCATTTACCCCCTCATTTCCCTTTGACATTTGTTCTTGAACATCCTATTAAACTAATCATTAGGTATAGGGACCAAGAGAAGAATGCACATCCTATATTTTTCATTCCCAAATTTAGACCTATAAATGTTTATGAGATGGAAGATGATCCTAATGAAGTTAGGAAATACCTCCCAAAATTCCAAGGGAACAATGTAGTGAGCGGTGATCAGCATCTGAGGGCCTTTCAAAATATCATTAAAGATTATGAGGTTGAGTATGAGGATATGTGCATCAATTTATTTATGTACACACTAGAGGAGGACACTAGCGAATGGTTTAATTCTCTTCCTATTAGATGTATTAATTCATGGGAAGAGATGCAAAATGTTTTTAGAATTCATTATGGTACTAGGATTGATCCAAGGATTCTCTTGGTTGAATTTGAAAATATCAATAAGAATCCTAATAAGTGTGTGCAATACTTTAACACTCATTTTAACAAGACCATGATGTGGCTACCTAAAAATATCAATCCCAATGACACAATATGCTTGATAAAGTATTGTGATGTCTTTGATAATAAGGTTGCATATTATTTGAGGGACAAGGATCCTACTAACTTGTAGTTGGCATTCAATAAGGCTATCAAAATTGAGAACAACTTTAAGGCTATGGGAAATCCCTTGAAAAAGTGGGATGATGTGAAACTGGTCAATACAAAAAATACATACCCCAAAAAGACATCCAACTTTGAGGAAACTATTAAAACTTTGGCCTCTACTTAAAAAAAAAGTCATACAAGTTATCTAGGGCTAAAAAGGGGGTCCCTTAAGTGTCTACCAACTATGAGAGAGCTCCAAATCTGAGTCAAGCATAAAAGAGGCATGTTTTTCATAATAGAGATAATGACATAAGAAAGAGACCTACACACAAAGATAGGATGGATAGAAACCATAATAAAGGGGATGGAAATGAGGTGCATGTTCCTTTAAATGCCAACATAAATGTTGTAAATTTTTATTTAGACATTGATTGGTGTGATAAGTGCTTCCTTCCATACCCTCCATGTGATATGGTTGAATAAGTTGATGAAGATCTAGATGCATCTAAAAATTCATCATCTAACTATGATATTTTTATGTTTGATTATCAAAGACCTCAAAGTAAATCAACTAGCTCCATGAAATTGCTAGATGATACTATTATTAATCAGTTTTGGGGCATTATCAAATTGGACAGTGTCCCAACTTTTGACTTTACTTATGATGTTAATGTGGCACAAGCATATGAGTTTCCTATTTATGATTTTGATCTCTTGTACTCTATAATTATCAAGAAATATCCTAGGGTAATTTCATTACTTGAGGACAAGAAGTTGTTAATTAATGCATTAGCCTGCCAAAATAAGGAATACAACTTGAGAAGCAGGCAAACAAGCATTGTTCCTCAAAACATTACCCCTACAAATTTAAAGGTAGGGAATGCAATCAAGGAAGCAAATAAATATATAACAATCCTAGAAGCTTCTAATATAGCACCTATAACCCAAGATGCTAAGCTTAGAGGTGCTCTTACTAGGAGCAACAGAATGCCCATGTTGTCTAGTATCCCCAAGGATGCTAATGAGCTCAAATAAAATCTAATTTTTAAGGTTGTTGTCAAAATTTCAACTCCACCCCATCCTACTCCACTTCTGACCTTGAGTGACTATATTCTATTTGAAGGTGTTTTTACCCTTCCACCAAATATGCCTCTTCCTTAGTATAATGTGTGTGATATGGCTCAAGTGTTGAGTCAAATAAAAATCACCGTGCCACTTGTTGAGTTATTGAGAATACCTAAACATAGGAAGATGGCCTTTGAATATTTAAAATTTGGTGAAAGGTTAGCTACTATTGAATTCAAGTTACCCCAAGCACCCCCAGAAGAAGATGAAGAATTAGAAGAGGTTATTGAGACTTCTCCAAAGGTATATTTGGGGACTACATTAGTGGAGAGTCAACTGAATGTGGATCCTTTTTATAAGACCCTACTGATCAATGGTCTAGTTGTTCATAACTACATATTTAATTCTTGAGATTCTTGTAATATGATGCCCTTAGGTGTCCTCAATGATCTTGGAGTGAAGATTTGATAAGTGTTATTCCATGGACTCACAAGAGGTTTCAATTGTTAGACAAGTCAAGGGTTTGGGGATATAGTTGGTAGTCCATCCTGGTAAGTACTTGAACACAGACATGGTATTTGTATACTACCTACCTAAATGGGGGATGTTGTTATCACATAAATGTATTATGAGCATGGGTGGAAGTGTGCAGATGGACCTTTCCTAGACCACCATTATTTTGGAAGGCGAGATGGTTAGATCTTATAGAGAGCCAAAGATGTTACATGTGATTAAAGATCTGAAGCATGCTCTCAATGAAGTGTTATACACAGATGTTGAATTTGGAAACTTTGTTGGGAATGTTGATACTAGTGAACAACCTATTGTTCTTGATGTTAAGTCTGATAAAGAAAATGTGGTTTGAAAGATGTGTTTTGATGAGGCTTGCCCCAATCTTGGAAATGGATCTAGGGTTATCTTCTATGCCCTAATGATAATTTTTTTATGTTTTCTTTCCATCTTTATTTTGAGTGCACTAACAATACTAGTAAGTACGAGGCACTCTTTCTTGGTCTAAGGATTGTCTATGAATATGGAATCAAATGCTTAATTGTCAAGGGTGATTTTGAGTTAGTGGTAAAGAAAGTCCATAGTACTTTTTCCATAAAAAATAAAAGGTTAAAATAATATCATAATGTTATTTGGGACTTGCTAGAGTTCTTTGATGCATTCAATATTTATTATCATGATATGAGTATTAACCAAGAAGTTTATGGACTTATAGAGCTAGGTGCTCAATTTGTAAATTGCAAATATGAGCCCTCACTATTAGTATCAAGTGGAAGTGCTTTTCAAGCCTTTAATCCCAGATAGTGTTCATCATTGGTAGGTCTTTCATGATGATGAATAGGTTAATAGTTTTCTAAATTGTGAAGCTAAGTTCCATGACCAACTCGTAGAATTAGACTCTATTGTCTAGGTCAGTGATGGAATAGAAACCTTATTTGAGAAGGACATCATTCAACTAAAGACAAACACTATCCTAAGAGGACTGGGTAGTTTAGAAGCATCTTTTGATGGAGTGGATAGGATCAAGTCAAGAGACTTTTTCATCTCAAAGGACATGACTAAGTGAAACTTGAGTTCTCATGAGAATCTAAGAAAGGTTTGGTTGGGTAATCACTTAAGTGTAGTTGAGAAGAAAGATTACATATAGATACTAAAGAAGTACCAGGATTTTTTAGCATGGTCTAATTCTGAGATAAAAGCATATAGGGAAAACTTGTTCCAACACATCATCCCATTACATCCTAATATAAAACATTTTAGGTAGAAATAGAGACCCATTAACCCCATCTTGGCCACCAAGATGAAGGATTAATTAAAGAAGTTAAGGGACAATGCTATCATTTAACCCATCATGTATTCATAATGGGTTGCAAATTAGTACCCGTAAGAAATAAAAATGGTGACATCCACTTTTGTGTGGATTTTATAAATCTAAACAAAGCTTCTTTAAAAGATAATTATCCCCTACCTAATATAGAGAACATGTTATAAAGTGTTATTGGATCAAAAATGTTATCCACATTGGATGGATTCTAATGATACAACCAAGTTATGGTGAAGTAATTTGAGAGGTCCAAGACTGCATTCACAATGCCTTGGGGCACATATGTATATATGAGGATGCCTTTCAGGTTGATGAATGCTAGTGTAATGTTCTAGTGAGATATGAATGTTATTTTTGTAGGGATAATTAACCAGTTCATTGTTGTGTATCAAGATGACATTATTGTGTACTCCAAAACTAGAGAAGAGAATTTAGAGCATCTGGAAAAGGTGTTGATTAGATGTAGGCAGTTCAACATTTCACTTAATCCCAATAAGTGCCACTTTGGAGTACAAAAGGCCAAGTTGTTGGGATACATAATGTCCAAGGATGGTGTCATGATTGATCTCAAAAGGGTCAAATCTATTGACAAAGTGCCTATCCTACAATCCAAGAAAGGAATTCAATCTTTCTTTGGATAGATTAACTTTTTAAAGAGGTTTGTGTCCAATTTTATAGATATCACTTTGTGTATTACTTCAATTTTGAAGAAGGAATAGACCATAAAATGGGAGAATTCCATGCAATAATTTAGTGACATCAAGTGAGCTTTAATTCTACCCCTATTTTGACCAGTCTTAATTATATAAAGTCATTCTAGATATTCTCTTTTACATCGTACAATACTATTTATGGTGTTATGTTGAAAAAGAATGAGGATGGTCATGAGTAGTCCATAAATTAATTTATCAAAGCTATGCAAGGACTTGAACTAAATTACTCCATCATGGAAAAATAAGCTTTTGCTCTTTTGAAGGTTGTAAAAATGTTTAGGCCATATATTTTAAGTTTTAAGATTATTTCCTATGTTCTGTACACCATGGTGAAGGACATTTTAACTTAGTTTGAAGTATCCAGAAAGAGGTGTAGGTGGGTCAACATGTTATAAGAGTATGACATGGATATCTAGACCACCAAGTTGTTAAGGGTAATGGGTCTAGCCAAGCTGATGGTTGAGACCAATTTTCAAGTTGTTGAGGTAAACACTGTTATTTTTAATGTTGATGATTCCTTGAGTCAATTTAACATGTCTCCATGGTATAGAGACATTGTTTACTATTTAAAAAAATTAAACTATCCCCATGACTTAGATAAGAATCAAAGAATAACTCTTAAGCTTGTGTCTGAAAAATACCTCTTGACTAAGAATGGACTAGCATGGAAGAATCCAGATGGAGTTATCCTAAGATGTGTGCTAGAAGAACTTACCATTATCCTAATTGAAGACTTCCATAGTGAAGTTTATGCTGGCCATTTTTCACCTAAATTTATAGCTCATAAAATTTTGAGACCTGGTTATTGGTGGACATCATTATTCAAGGATGTTGCTCAGATAGTTTGAACATGTGAGAAATGTTAGCACTTTTTTAGGAGGATGAAAGCTTCAAGTTCTCTTCCCTTGTATCCTGTGACAATTGAAGGCCCATTTAGATAATGGGGAATGGATTTCATTTATCATTGATTCATCAAGCACTAGGCATAGGCAGATACTATTTACAATTGATTACTTCACCAAATGGGTCAAAAAAATCCTACAAAGAAAGCAACACACCATGTAATTATAGATTTTTTGTCAAATCAAATTATTTGTAGATTTGGTGTGTTTGTCAAGATAATTGTTGATAATACCTTAAGCTTTAAATCCATAACTTTAGTGGCATTATTCAAAGACTATGGGATTGAACTAAACTATGCTTCTAACTACAATCCTCAAGGGAATCAGCAAGCAGGATCAAATAACAAGAACTTGCTCAAAATCATTAGGTGAACTTTGGAAGTAAATAAGAAGTGGGATGAATAGCTGAAATTTGATTTATGGGATGACAGGATCATGCCTAAAAGAGATACAAGTAGAATCCCTTTTGAGCTTATTTATGGATCTCAAGTAATTTTGCCTATGAATTTATAGCTACCCACTTATTAGCTCATACAATAACTATATGATGATGAGTAGATCTACCATTATGAAGGTAGCATGAATCAAATCATTGAGCTTGATGAAACTCAAATATAATCTCATGAAAGACAGCTTAAGTTCAAGAAAAAGCTGAAGAAACTATTTGATAAAAAGGTCACTCCAAGAACTTTGTAAGTAATTAATTTGGTTTTACTTTGGGACAACAAGCATGAGGAGAAAGGGACACATGAAGGAAAACATGGCAAGTTTGATGCCTTATGGATGGGTCCCTATTTTATTAACTACCAAATTGGGGAGCATACTTTTTTCTTGAGAGACCTAGATGGTGAAATATTGTAGCTACCAATCAATGAAAGACATCTAAAACACTTCTTTGATTAAGTCCTTAACATGGGTACCATATTGTATAGTGTTTTATTGCTTTATCTTTTTGTTGTTTTGTTTCCCCTCTACTTTGGGATTTATTTGTATGGTTTCCCTCTATGTTTTGTTGTGAATTCATTTACAAATCCTCCTAATCTATTTTTTTAAGTCTACCATGATTTGTTGAAGCCTTCATGGATGTTTTCTAAAAATTACTATTTTTTTACTATGTACCCTAATGGATTGGCACTTGGTCTTACATTTAGTGGTTCTTTGTGTGCCCACAGGAGGTATGCATCCCTGAGTGAGAGTAATTATTAGTGCCCAAAATTGAAATGAAGTAATTAGGTCCTTGTTAAGTGTAAAAGACTATGTCTTTAGCCTAACTTCCATTTATAAGTATTCCTTTCGAAGCTCAAGTTCATGTAAAAATTGGTTAAGTTTTAATCTGGTCCATGCCTAGTGAATGTGTCTTTCCCTTAGACTTTTTTTATATTTTTTGCATGAACATAATCTCCAACAAAAATAGGTCTTCAAGATTATTTTTCTCGAACAAAAAGTCTGAAGACTTATTTCCATTAGACATTTTGTCCACTACAAAACGTGTGAAGGAATTCAATGTCTTGATTGTTTTGGGATAAGTATTTCATAAAAGATCTAAAGGGTCATTTGTTTTGGACTTTTTGTCCATGAAAAAAAAATTTAAGGGCATTTTCCCTTCAGGCGTTTTTCCCACAGAAAAATCCCAAAGTAAATCCTTTGTTTTAGAAAAGTGAAACATCTTATTTGTTTCAAATTTTTGATCCAAGGTAAAAAATTCCATTGGGCACTTGCCCTTCAAAATTTTTGCCTACACAAAAAGCTCTAAAGAATTGTAAGGTTATTTACTTCAACTAAAGTTACTTCTAAAAATCTTGAAGGGTCATTTACTCTGGGGATTTTTCCCTTGAAAATTTCCCTAAGGTCAATTTTAGAAGATGGAGGACACTTTTATGAAGTCTGAAGGGCTCTTTCAATATATCTAATGGACCATACCAAAAGGCCGAAGGGCGATTCTGTAGGGTAGGTGACCTTGAAAAAACTTTCAAAGGGTATGTTCAAAGGTCCCAAAAGGTAATTTTGGAAAAGTTGTCGTGGAGTATGTTGTCCCCCAAAAATATCACTCATTTTTGGGACAACATTTGAACTATTTTGGTCTTACAGAATAAAATTGTCTCTTCCCTTAATGAAATTTGTCTTGGAAATTAAAATTCCTCATTTTTCAAGCTTCTTAGGAAACCTACAGACTCTACATGAAAAAAAATCTATGGACTCTGCAGGCAGGTTCATTTCTACAGGTTCAAAAGGCTTCTGCAGGTGGGTTCAATCAAAAGAATCAGTTTCCAACACTTAGTCATTTTTGGGATTCAACACCGTGGTTCAATCAAAAATCTCCATTGGAAAGCATCTAAGCAAGAATTCAGCCATTGAACCGTTGAACCTTGAACCATTTTGGTTTAATGGGTTCAACAAGTTCAAAGGTTCAACGTCATCGGCAAGAGTTAAGCGCTTCATCAAGGTTTAACAGCTTTAAAACACTTATCAAAGAGAAGAAGGATTGAACCATTGAACCACTTTGGTTTAAAGGTTCAATGAGTTCAAGGTTCAATAGGTTCAATGCTTTCAGTTTAAAAGCGGGTTCATTCAACAGGTTCACCACATTTGGTTCAACAGTTGGTTCAAAGCTTGGTTCAATGGTTGGTTCACTCAGTTGGTTCAAAGCTTGGTTCAATGGTTGGTTCACTCAATTGGTTCATCACCTTGGTTCATCGCCTTGGTTCAAAGGAGTGGTTCAAATACTTTGGTTCATTCAATCGGTTCATCAAATGGTTCAATGGCTTTCAGTTCATCAAATGGTTCAAAGCTTGGTTCATCGACTTGGTTCACAGCTTGGTTCAAAGCTTAGATCAAAGCTTGGTTCAATCAAATGGTTCATCGGGTTGGTTCAAAGGATCAGTTCAAAGCAAAAGTTCAAAAGAGCCTCCCGAAGGACAAGTGCCCTTATGAAGGGCACTTGGTCGACAAAAGCACCCTTCGAAAGGGTCATTTTCAAAGAAGCCACAAAGGTAAGATCTTTCAAAATTTTGACTAAGGCAAGAAATAATTATTTCAAAATTTTGTCTAAAGGAATTTAGGAAAGAATCCATGAGTAGAAAAATCCAATAGGAATTTCTGAAGGCAAAGACAAATCGATTGGGAAATTTTCCATAGACTTTTTGTCTGCAGGAATTATCGGCAGGAAATGCCCACAAAGAAGCTTGGGGAAAATGTCTATAGAAAAAGTCTATGAGAATGTCCACGAGAGACCCCAAAGAAAAGGCTACCGAAAGACCCTGAAGGGTAGGTGCCCTTGCGGGGGACTTGTTGATGCAAAATATTACACCCTTGGCAAGAGGTTGAGCTCCTACCTTCTTCACACAATAATGGAAACTCCCCTCTCGCCTGTGGGACTGGTGAAGCTGGAGGGGAGAGTCTCTAGATGAGAGCTATCTCCCTCTGATGTATCTTTTAGGCCCTGGTTTCTCCTACTGCTAACAAACAAAATGTAAAAGGGGGGATGAAAAGGGAGAGAGAGAGATGCTTAAAATAGAACCTAACCTAAAAAGGGAAAAGGGTGATACACCAAAAAAATGTGACCCACTCAGGCTTGAACATACACTTTTCATTGAGAACTAGCTCCCATACACTTCATCTATCATGAGAAAACCTTCTACATAAGTGGATCAGGGGTCCGTGGAGATATAGGGAGGAAATAACTACTAGAGGCATTCTGAGACGCACTGTAGCAGCCTATCCACTTCACCTACACTCCTCTAGGGACACTTCTGATAGACTTGTAAAAGGAAACTTGAAAATGCACTAGACATGCTGAAATCATTTTACAAAAGCATTAAGAAAATGACTTAACATAGAATTAAATGCATAGACACATGCTAAAGATGCAAAACTTAGAATGGAGGTAAAAATGCTAAGTTTTGATTGAAGGTAAAATCTAGTAGCTCTACCTTACAAGCCTGAGAGATTTTTGGGTAGAGTTTTGCCTTAAGGTTGAGAGTAGATCCCTTCTCAAAAGAGAATTTTACAATTTATAGAAAGAGGAAGAGAAACTTGGCACTTCCTGGGAAAGATTTTGGCACTCATTTTCTATCAGTGGCCCATGTGCGTTCTGAATCTTAGGAAGAGGAAACCACTGTTACTGATGTCATTCTTCTGGAAGAGGCCTAATGGAACCATGCTATACAATCACCAAAATTGACTTTGGTGTTCAAACATTAATGTAAGAGCATGGCCGCACCTCTTTTCTACAAACAGACTACAGTTTGTCCCCTCATCAATGCCAACTACAAAAAATAGGTTACGTCGCTCATCTGTAATAACTCACCTTCCCTTTGCCACTTGGACACTTTGTCTTTTCTACTCTTTGTCTTCTTCCTACTCTTTCAGCCCTCGAGAGTGATCTTTTAGTGGGTCGCTACGCTCCTTGGGGCTCTTTCCATGATTTGGCACTTAGGCAGTTCAAAAACAACATCTACTTCACTATGTTAAATATGACGTTCACGTGACTGTCACCCAACAGTTAGTTCATCTGCTTAAATCTGATGGCTTTCGAGACATCACCATAGAAATGAACAAATTCAAGCAAAATCAGAAATTGAAATGGCCTAGAATAGCAGGGACAGAAGGGGACCAATTTTTGGCCTGTTGGGCAAAAAATGGTCAACAAATTAGTGACTCCCAGGGGAAGCATGCCTATTATGCTTAAAGACCAGTTGCCTTGTAGTCCATTGGGCATGGAGTCAAATGCAGCTTGAACAAAGGTTAGCAACAGCCCCAAAAGATCCAAGAATCAAACATGAAGCTTTTTACCCCACATGCAAAGGGAAACACACAAGGCTAAAAAACACTACCTGTGTAAACTGCACTTAGGGAAAGCAGGAAAGAAAACTGAAAGCAAACTACTATATACAACTAACCAAGAATGTTCACCCCCCTCCTGGATCAAAGGGAAAATTTATTAAGTCCCCTTCCTAGCAAGAGGACTTATGGTGCCAGGCAAGTAGCTGAATGAAAAGGAGATTTGGTGACTTGCTCCTCTTGCCTATCACCTAGTTTAGCTAGTATCTGAGTGGATCAGATTCAAACATGCATCCAACATACATGTATTCTTCTTGTCCCTAAAGGCTTGTTGAATGTTGGTCCTTCATGCTAGTGCTCTTCACCAAAAAATTTGTGGCTGCTGGCTCATCGCCATAAGCCCTTTGATATGCACATTCCCCTTGCAGTGCATCATGGTCTGACTTGTTTCCTTCTGCCTCATTACAAGCTCTGTCAGACTCATCCTCTACTTCCTTTTGGCTTTCTTGAAGAAGGGTGACAATTGTGATGTATGAAATGGAATCACAAACTGATTGCTCATCCCATAGAACATTGCCTCTTTTTTCAAAGCTTTCTTATTCAAGGCATTCCTTCAGGAAGACAGACCTTTCCTTTTCCTCCTCAAAGATCAGGGTCTCTAGATTTTCAAAGATATTTTCCTGGTCTTCCTCTAACTCAGGCTCTTTAGCATAGTCATCCTCCTCATCAAAAAAATAGGAAAGTTCATCGAATAAAGGGGAAGAGAGCTCACCATGCTTTTGTTCTTCCTCGTATTGCTGGAACATCTGCATGTATGCATGACCTAAGTCTTCTCCATTGCTGATGATGCCTTCACAAAAAGCCTCAATGATGATTTCTTCTTCATTTTCGCTCATGACAGCCTCTTAGGGAACTAAAAATTAGATCTTTTGCTCCTCACTTGCCTCTTACAAAATAGGTTCCTCCTTGAGAAGGGATGAAGTAGAAAAATCGTGTGGAAGAAGAGGCAGTACTTGAGCTAGGACCGAATGATTCTCCTCCTTCCACTTGGTCAGCTCTTCTTCTATATCAGGTGTGGCCTGATATTTCTCTTTGAAATGTGTAAGTGGGGTGTGTTCAAACATGGAATGTGTCGTTGGGTCTGAACCATCAATCACACACTAGCTGGGAAATCTCTATTTAGATTCCAACTCTATAGTTCTCCTAGCCAGATCTTCTTGGAAGAGCTTTTCTTGGAGGTCATCAGCATTATCATGAGTAGAAGCAGATTCATCTTCTTCAAGGTTTTGAGAAAAACCTTTCTTCTCCTCCTTTTTGCCCCATGATTCTACTATTTTTCCCCAATTTAGGATCTTAGAATTGGAATTTTGCTCTTGTAAATAGGCAGCAACTTTGTCTTCTCTAAGGTCCTGGGGATCCTCCACGAGGTCTGGAAGTTCTATCTCTCTTTCAAGAAGTAGTCTCATTCGAGCCTCTAAATCTTCAATTTGCTTGGCTAGATTATCCTGAAAGAGTCATTCTTAGAGGTCACCAGCATCATCCTCTTTAAGGCTCTGGGCTAGTTCCTGGCATTCCTTCCTCCAACTTGGAATCTGCACATCATGTTGAAGGACTTGGGGAGGTTGAGGAACGCTAGGAAGAGATCGTTGATGCACTGAAAGAGTCTCTAGAAGAGGGACATGCTAGCTCATGGTATTCCCCCCAATGGAAGACTCACAATATAAGGAATTAAGAAGATTGATCTCTATGGGGGGTTGTTCTAGTTCCCTTTGATGCTAGAAATCCAAGCGCACGAGATTGAGATTAGATGCATTAGATGAGCTGGAGTGGGCGAGTGTTATCTAATAGAAAGGATTTGGTGCAAAAGAGGGGGCTTTATTTAGAATAGGAGGGGGCACACAAGGCTGACTGCCTTGAATAAATGAATTTCTCTATTTTGCTACCTCCTCCTCCATGGATTGCAAGGCCTGTGTTTGCCTAAACAAACACTCCTCTTTATACGTCAGCTCCTACTGATATCTATACTGCTCCTCTAGTCTATTAATCTCCATCATTTGCTTCTTAAACTCTAGGGCTACTTCCCTTATCATTTAAGGTTAACTAGGAGGGTTGCTTGAGGTGATTCTCTAAAAATCTTGAGCTTGATCATAGTCATATGAAGGAAAACAAGACCCATGATTTTGAGCAAAGGAATTATACATACAAAAATGTGATTTCTCAATGGCACCAGGCTGCTTAACCAGCTGATTCAACTCAGAGTTGCCATTGGTGTTTGATGCAAAGCCTCTAAAGGCTGGTCGATTAAAGAACACACCAAAAATTCTTTAACTCTTTGCACACAACTTGTCCTAGTTGGTCCCATCGGGCATGCCAAAAACTGTTGACACAGAATATTACACCCTTGGTACGAGGCTGAGCTCCTGCCTTCTTCATGCAATAATGAAAACTCCCCTCTCACCTATGGGATCGATGAAGTTGGAGGGGAGAGTCTCTAGATGAGGGCTAGCTCCCTCTAATGTATCTTTTAGGCCTTAGTTTCTCCTATTGCTAACAAACAAAATGTAAAAGGGGGGATGAAAAGGGAGAGAGAGATGTTGAAAATACAACCTAACCTAAAAAGGGAAAAGGGTGATACACCAAAAAAATGTGACCCACTCCAGCCCAAACATACACTTTTCACCGAGAACTAGCTCCCATACACTTCATATGTCATGAGAAAACCTTCTACATAAGTGGATCAGGGGTCCGTGGAGATACAGGGATGAAATAACTACTAGAGGCATTCTAAGATGCACTACAATAGCCTATCCACTTCACCTACACTACTCTAGGGACACTTCTAATAGACCTGTTAAAGGAAACTCAAAAATGCACCAGACGTGCTAAAATCATTCTACAAAAGCATTAAGAAAATGACTTAACATAGAATTAAATGCATGGACACATGATAAAGATGCAAAACTCAGAATGGAGGAAAAAATGCTAAGTTTTGATTAAAGGTAAAATTTGGCAGCCCTGCCTTACAAGCCTGAGAGATTTTTGGGCAGAGTTTTGCCTGAAGGCTGAGAGTGGATCCCTTCTCAAAAGAGAAGTTTACAATTTATATAAAGAGGAAGAGAAACTTGGCACTTCCTGGGAAAGATTTTGGCACTCATTTTCTGTCAGTAACCCATGTGTGTTCTGAATCTTGGGAAGAGGAAACCACTGTTACTGATGTCATTCTTCTAGAAGAGGCCTGATAGAACCATGTTATACAATCACCAAAATTTACTTTGGCATTCAAACATTGATGTAAGAGCATGGCCGCACATATTTTTTGCAAACAGATTACAGTTTGTCCCCTCATCAATGCCAACTACAGAACATAGGTCGCGCCACTCATCTACAATAACTCACCTTCCCTTTTCCACTTAGATGCTTTGTCTTTTCTGCTCTTTGTCTTCTTCCTAATATTTCATCCCTCGAGGGTGATCTTCTAGCGGTTTGTTGTGCTCCTTGGGGCTCTTTCCATGATTTGGTGCTTATGCAGTTCAAAAACAATAGCTACTTCACTATGTTAAATTTGGCGTTCACGCGGTCGTCACCCAATAGCCAATTTGTCTTCTTAAATTTGATGGCTTTTAGGATGTCACCATAGAAATGAATAGATTCATGCAAAATCAAAAAATGAAATGGCCTAGAATAGCAGGGGCAGAAGGGGACCGATTTTTGGCCTGTTGGACAAAAAATGGTCAACAGGACTCTTGGCTGTCAACTTAAAGGACACTCCCCCAAAGCCAAAGGGTCACCTTCCCTTCGGGAGGATACAAAATAGGAAAGCCAAAGAAGGACCAAGGGGTGACGCACCCAAAGATGTCAAATTCAATAATAGTGAACTAATCATTGAAAGCATATTAATGGGTGCACGAACGTCAATTTCAAAGCTCATAAAATAGTCATTGATCCTTGTAATCTACAGACCTAAATGCATTCACAGGCTTTAAAGCCAAGACCAATAGGAAGTGACTAAGGAGTAGAGCATCAAATTGAATCAAGGACCCGATTCACTTAACTAGAAAAAGAGGAACGATGAAGAAGGATCAGATCACCAGTGGACATTGAAAGATGCAAACTTTCAATAGCGTGACTTGTTTCTCTACATTGAAAAAAGTAAATGGGTAAATGCCCCTAAATTATAGCCTATCTTCTTAATAAATTTCAATGCAACATGATGTGTTATAGGTCTTGAGTCCTTCTTGAAGAGGTTATATAAGGGACTCTCTTTTATTGTAAATGGATCTCTTTTTAACAATCAAAAAGGAAACTCTGCCCAAATTGAAAGGCATTACTGAGACTTTGAGCTCAGATTGTTGATCATATTTTGTTATTGGAATAAGAAATCAAGTGATTTTTCAAACTTTGTGCTTTGATATCTTTGTTGTTGGGGAAACTATTCTTATGTCTTTTTCCTTAATATATTTTCTATTTCTTTAATTCAACAAGCAGGATTAGTGAAAATAGTCAAGAAGGTGTCCTGAAGTCAACTGTGGAGAGACTTTGTGCCCCCATAATTGCCTTTTAGTGTGTTTTCTTTTCATTTCTATTTAAAGAACTTTGGGATGACTTTGTGCCCTCATTGTCCTTCGTATCTCACTCTTGGGCAATTTAGGTGGAGACTTTGTGCTACATCTTGATTTACTAGTTACTACGTCCTTGGTTACATTTTGCAATTACTACCTGGAGTATTCTTGTGGCTTGTTGATAGTACTTCTAAAAGAAGAGGAGTGCTTTCTATCATTTTCCTTGAGTTTCTCCTTTGATCTACATGGATCATCTCTAAAAAAAGAGAGATGGATGGTTTGTCCTACCCTTGAGTATTATTTTTTATTTATATATATATATATAGGGAACCTCTCCTTGATGAGAGGAGAGATTAGTCCCTTTTTGATATAGTAAACCTACACATTTGGATGACTAATCTTCTTACTTTGGCTAATTAGACCTCTTTTTTTATCAGTACGTTGATCGACAAAATATTCAACCAACAATTTTTGACAACTTCGCTGGGGATATACATAATTCTTTGCAATTTAGAACCTCAAGTTTTAGATTGAAACATCACCTATGTCTTACCCATTATCATTATAACCCTTATCCATTACAAAATCTGGTGACTCCATTTCATGTCTTACCCATTATCCATTTATAGCCTTACCATCTTCCTCCACCTCTGTTATTTTATCTAGTATGTAAAAACTAGAGTTGTTGGGAAAGAGTGCGCAGTTTAAAGCCTCAAGCTTCAAACTGAAGCAAGGTCAATTTTTTTCCATTTTTGTTTCACAATCTAGCAAATTCAAGGTATACACAAAGCCAAATGTCTAAAGGTATTGTTGACCCTATATTCAAGTTGGTACAACAAAGTGATTTTGATATGTTTCCTTCACCATCTCATCTCCAATGAACCAAGAGCTTTCTTCCTACTAAAGTCAGATCCCCATTGCCAGATGAATTATCTACTTCTATTATTGATAAAGTTTTGCCAATAATTACCCCTCTGAGATTTGTTATCCCTCCTTTTCATAATCCTATAATGGCAATTCAAGGCCCCTGGGGTAATGCTTTTGGTCCTCTCAATCTTACTCCACCTCTACATGAGCTTCCATGTAGTTCAAGGAAGAATTTCTCCAAATTCTATGGTGATGAGAAAGTTCATCCTAATGAAAACATTACAGCCTTCAACATAGCTTGTGGAGTAAATAGAGTAGAATTTGAAGATATAGCAGTCAGGCTATTTGTAGAAACATTACACGGTGCTGCTGCAAATTGGTTTTATCATCTACAGGCTCGGTCAGTAACTAATTGGAATACCCTAAAAGCTAAGATTGAAGCCAGATTCAAAATTTTAGAAGATGCACATGCACTTTTAGCTCAACTTACATAGATGAAGAAAGAGCCTCATGAACTAATGAGGGACTTCATAGCCAAATTTGATAAACTGAGGAATAAAATTCCTGTAATAGCTCGACCTAAAGCTGAGAATCTCAAATGCTTCTTCATTAATTCTCAGTTACCTAAAGTAAGTTTTCTTTTGAGACGTGTTGGTCAAATAGATCTTGATGTAGCTCAACTTTTACCCACTGAGGTAGAAGATGATCTCATCTTAGCATGGAAGATAAGAAGAGATCCAAGCAGAAATAGATCCTCGTCATCTTTTGAATATTCATCTACAGGCACCACTGATCCAATGGTGCAAAAGCTAGCAAATGAATTACAAGCCTTGAAAAGACAAATGGCACAAGGAATGTCTTCTACTCCATATAGAGATATGCCAAGATGGACATTTTCAAATCAGTCATATCAAGGCAATGCTGTCAGGAATCAAGGGCAGCTAGATTGTCTTCCTCCCCCACAAGGGAAACTTGCCCTTGAAGCTCCTCCAACCAACTCAACAGTTGGATATTTGGAAACAAAACATGCTTTCCCTTTCCAACCTGAGTTTGAGCAAGAAAATGATGTTGATCTCCTTATAAAAAATCAAGAAGAATCAGCTAGTGACTCCCACATTGGTTTCTTGAATTACTAGGATGAACCCAAAAGCAAAGGAGAAGCTATTGATAGATCATATTTAGTGTTTACTAGGTCCAAGAACCAATCAGTCCAAAAAGTTGTTAAAGGGAAGACAGAGGAGCAACCTCAACTAGCAATTACAATTTTTAAGCGTGGAACCACTCTGCCTTTTCAGTCAAAGGATCCAGTGATCACCCAAAAGGTAAATACATCAATTTCACCTTAACCTTATACTTCAATTTCACAAACTAGCCCTCCTCCCATCCCTCCTAAAACTCAAAAGGTTGAAATACCCTCCTCTATACCTAGCTTAATTTAGCCATTTGACATAGTTGATCATGTCAAGAAGACCAAAATTCAAATGTCTAAATTTGAATATTTGCAGTCCAATCCTGATCAATTGGATAAGTTGGTCCAATGTGTCAAGAACCAATCCATCGCTACAAGACAAGAGGTTAATAAAATAACTCTTGATTCCCCAAAGAACATTCTCATTTCAAATAATCTTTTCATTACTCCTCCAACTACCCTTAGGAAAATAGAACCTTTCTATGTTTCCTTATTGATAAATGGTTATCAGTTCAACAATTGCATCATTGATTTTGGGGCATCTAACAATGCCATGCCTGCTAAATTAGCTGAGTCTCTAGGCCTCATACTGACTAAGACATTTGGGAGATGTTTCTCCATTGAGAACAAGCAAGTAGCATTATTGGGGCAAATCAAAGATGCCCAATTTGCATTTGTAGCCTTTCCAGACAAAAGAATCAGGATGACTATCTTGGTGGCTGACGTACCAGCATCTCATGGCATTTTGTTTGGATGAAATTTCTGCAAGGATGTGGGAAGAGAACTAAGCATGGACTTGTTTGAGGCAAGGATCCATGTCCAAGGCATAATGAAGAGATTGCTCCTTGAAAAGGAAGCAAAATACATGGTCACCCAAACATCAGCCCCTACAGCACAAATTCTATTTGAGTCTTCAGGTAGGGGTAATTATTTCTTGACCACAAAGGATGTTCATATTTCTACAGATGAAAGTCCTGTAGCTGAAAATCTAGGAATTGTTTCAAACAATACTTCAAGAGAATTGGTAGGGTGCAGTATAAATAAGGAAGGATCTTCCATCTCTAATGAAGAAAAATATGATAGGATATTAGCTTCTGATGATGCTTGGATCCTGGAATCCGATGGCAGCAATTCTTTCACCAAAGATGGAGTTGGGACTATGTTAACATCTCCTCAAAGAGATATTCTTCCTTCATGCAATTTGCAATTCAGCAACACCAACAACACATCTAGATGCCTCTGTTACTCGGATTGAAGATTGTTCAAGATGAAGAAATCAAACTCATTCACATCAAAGGAGATGTTAAGTTGATAGTTTGTCAGGAGTTTGATATGGACAATCTAATCATGTGCTGGACTGAACTAGAAGAACAACCAATTATAGTAATGGACCATGCTGCTGCAAATCAAAATCAGGCAAAGGAACCCTTTGCCAAGAAAGCAAGGAGTTATGGATTTCAAATTGAAGACCACATCCTGCCATGGGACAAGAAGAAGAAAAAGCCAAGAGGAAGACTCAAAAAATTGGTTTCCTGGTGGAGATCTCTATTCTCTCGTCACCGTTTCTGGGGGCAAAATGTTTTCCTACTGGTTTACCAAGATGGCACACTATTTTCACTACCTCTCAGGAAGCAACATCTAAAATACTTCAATTTTTGAAGTATCAAATCATTTCATCTGTATATATGTATATCTATAAAGTTTTTAATTCTATTTTGTTTTGTTTATTTTCATTTTTGATGCCTTTCATTTCTGGGTAACATGACTCTGTAGCCCAATGGTACACATGAAGACACTGGAGATTCTAGAATCTACTCCCTTCAATTCTTTTTGCAATTGATAGAAGTTTCCCAACTGGATCCAGCTGTTGTCCCCCAAAAATGTCACTCATTTTTGGGACAACATTTGAACTATTTTGGTCCTAGAGACCAAAATTGTCTCTTCCCTTTCTGAAATTTGTCTTGGACATTCAAATTCCTCATTTTTCAAGCTTCTCAAGAATCTATGGACTCTACAAGAAAAGAAAATCTATGGTCTCTGTAGGTAGGTTAATTTCTACAAGTTCAAATGGCTTCTACAGGTAGGTTCAATCAAAAGATTCAATTTCCAACACTTAATCATTTTTGAGATTGGTTCAGCACCTTGGTTCAATCAAAAATCTCTATAGGCAAGAATCTAAGCAAGAATCTAGCCATTGAACCATTGAACCATTGAACTTTGAACCATTTTGGTTCAACGAGTTCAACAAGTTCAAAGGTTCAATGTCATCAGCAAGAGTTAAGCACTTCATCAAGGTTCAACGGCTTCAAAACACTTATCAAAGAGAAGAAGTCTTGAACCATTGAACCGTTGAACCATTGAACCATTTTGGTTCAAAGGTTCAATGAGTTCAAGGTTTAATAGGTTCAATGCTTTTAGTTTAAAGGTAGGTTCATTCAAAAAGTTCAGCACATTTGGTTCAACAGTTGGTTCAAAGCTTGGTTCAACAGTTGGTTCATCGGCTTAGTTCATCACCTTGGTTTAAAGGAGTGGTTCAAATACTTTAGTTCATTCAATCAGTTCATCAAATAGTTCAATGGCTTTTGGTTCATCAAATGGTTTAAAGCTGAGTTCATTGACTTGGTTCATGGCTTGGTTCAAAGCTTGGTTAAATCAAATGGTTCATCAAGTTGGTTCAAAGGAGCGGTTCAAAGCAAAAGTTTAAAAGTAAATTGACTTGGAGATTCACACTCTCTGGAATATGTATGTTTATCTTGACAAGAACACCTATAGGGAGAAGCATGAGATTGATAAGACCAACATCAAGGTTAAGTATACCATAGTCTAAGAAACTATTCACAATCTATTTTACATGTTGTAGCCCAAGAATAAGTCTTCAAAAGGCATGGAGCATGCAAGGGAAAAGCTTCCACCTATACCACATATTAATAAAAAGAAGTAGGATGGGCATGATGTGAACATATTCATAGTGATCATAGATTGATTAAGAAGGTTTTAATGGCCTTTCTCAGGCCTAGAATTATGGTCTAAATTGTTGGTTGAATATTTTGTCAATCAGCGTACTGATAAACAAAATAGGTCTGATCATCCAAAGTAGGAAGATTGGTCAGCCAAATGTGTAGGTTTACCACATCAAAAGGGGACTAATCTCTCCTCTCATCAAGGGGAGGTTCCCTATAGATATGTTATATATATATGTATGTATATAAATAGAAAATAATACTCAAGGGTAGGATAAACCATCCATCTCTATTTTTTTAGAGATGATGTGTGCAAATCAAAAGAGAAATCTTAAGGAAAATGACAGAAAGCACTCCTCTTCTTTCAGAAGTACCATTCAGCAAACCACAAGAATCTTCTTGGTAGTAATTTTAGAATGTAACCAAGGGTGTAGTAACCAACAGATTAAGATGTAGCACAAAGTCTTCACTTCAATTTCCCAAGAGTGAGATATGAAGGACAATGAGGGCACAAAGTCATTCCAAGGTCCTTTACACAGAAACAAAAATAAAACACACTAAAGGCAATTGTGGGGGCAAAAAGTCTCTACATAGTTGGCTTCAAGACACCTTCCTGACTACTTTAACTAATTTTACTTATTGAATTATAGGGACAAAAAATGTATTAAGGAAATAAACATAAGAACAGTTTCCTCAATAACAAAGTTATTATAGCATAAAGTCTAAAAAGTCACTTAATTTCTTATTCTAATAACAAAATATGATCAACAATCTGAGCTCAAAGTCTTAGTAATGCCTTTCAATTTGGGTAGAGTTTAGTTTTTGATAATCAGAGAGAGAGCTCCTTAAAACAATAAAAGAGAGTCCCTTATATAACCTCTCCAAGAAAGACTTGGGAGCCTTAGCACATCATGTTGCATTGAATTTTTTTCAGAAGACATGTTGGAATTTAGGCACATTTACCCATTTGCTTTTCTTGAGGTGGAGAAATGAGTCATGCCATTGAATGTTCATATCCTCCAATGTCCACCTAGTGGTATGCTTCTAGAAACATATCTGATGCGTGAATTTTTTTGGTCCTTCTTCATCGTTCCTCTTTTTTTGGTTATTTCAATTGGGTCTTTGGTTCAATTCGATGCTCTATTCCTTAGTCACTTTCTACTGGTCTTTAGTAATTGATGTGTGGCATATTCTACTACAAAATAGATGAAGACACATGGCAGATTTTGTAGGAATCTGAGAGACACTTATTGAAAGAGGCTTTGAAACCTATAAGAAACTCAAAATGTGGGCATAGACACTTGTCGCATTCCGTGGAGTTACAACAAAACATGTGGCATCTTCTATTTGTCTTTTGAGAATCCCATGAAGGTTGACACTTAGCACGCTCTGCTTACATTAGTAGCTTAATGGAGGCCCACCACAATCCTTACTTAACAAAGAGATCAAAGGAAGAAATTGCAGATTTTGACACGTGGTAGCTTTCGCCGAGCTTTAAAGAAGACACGTGGTGTTTTTCGCTGCTTTGAAACTGTGTCTCAATATATGACACATGGCGGCTTTTGTTGTATTTTGAAGATGACACGTGGCACTTTTTGCTATGAATTTTTGAGGAACACGTGTCAACTTTTATGGGTTTTCTATTTCTTCAGACTTTTCCTTCAGAGAAAAAGTCTGAAGAAATTCTTTCGAACAATTTATTTGATGAAATTGTTTTACCACAGGAACTTTTCCAAAGGAACTCCCTTTGCTCTTTCAGCCTTTGAATTGGTCCATTTGTTCCCTACTTGTCCTCTGTAAGGGTTGTTTGAGCTCCAAAGTGACCTTTTGAGTTCTTGCAATGGTCCACTTTAGCTTTCGAGTGCCCTCCGAAAGGGTTGTTTGTCCCTTGGTTTTGCCTTAGTTGATTTTATATAAATATCAATAAGTGACACATGGCAGCATCTGCTATGAAATAGGTGAGGACACATGGTAGCATCCACTTAACTTATAGAGGATTTTGGATGCCTTTTGAGTGTCCCATGGAAGATGACATGTGGCAACTTCTATTGTATTTTGAAGATGACATAGAACCATGCGAGACGCATTTGGATTCACATAGACGATGCCACTTGGCATGTTCCACTAATATAACAAAGGACACATGGCAAATTTTGTAGCTCTTAGAAATAAAGTGAAATTAGGCTCAGTAGATGACACTTAGCAGCATCTACTGGGCTCTGTCGAGCTTTTATTTTAAGCTTTTGTCTTCAGGTTTTTGCCACAAAAATTCCCTTCACAAAGGCACTTGTATCTTTAACTCTTGCAGCACTCCTTTAAACCTATCACTTGAACCAACTGATTGAACCAACTTTGGTTCAATAATTCAATGGTTCATTCCCTCATTTCTATTGACCTCTTAAACCAAGTTCTTTGAAACAAGCCTTGTTGAACCAACCACCGTTGAACCTGTTAAACCTTGAACTCATTGAACCTTTTAAACCTGTTGAACCTTTGAAAAAATAGTTCAAGGTTTATTGGTTCAAAAATTTCATAGAAGCTTGTTGATAGATTCTTTTGGTTCAACCAATGTGTCGAACTAGTCTTGAAAATGACTAAGTGTCAAAAACTTGTTCTTTTGATTGAACTTGCCTGTAAAAGCCCTTGAACCTATTGAACCATTAGACCTTTGATTGAAAAAGCTTGAAGAATCCCAATTTTGAAAGCTTAGAACAATTTTTTGAAATGGGAAGAGATATTTTGGTCTTGCAAGTCCAAAATAGCTTATATGTTGTCCTAAAAATGAGTGACATTTTTTGGGTACAACAGTTGGCTCCAGTTGGGGAACTTTTATCAATTGTAAAAAGAATTGAAATGAGTAGAATCTAGAATCTCCAGTGTCTTCATGTGTACCATTTGGCTATGGATTCATGTTACCAAAAAAAAAAGGTTCCAAAAATGAAAATAAACAAAATGAAACAGAACTAAATACTATACAAAAATACATATGTACAGATAAAATGATCTAATACTTCAAGAGTTGAAGTGTTTCAGATGCTACCCACTGTGAGGCAGAGAAAAGAGTGTGCCATCTTGATACTTCAGTAGAAATTTGTTTTCACCATTGTGTTGATGAATTATAAACGAGCCTCTCCAAAGGGAGTCAAACTTTCCATGCATCTCTTTCGGTTCTCTTCTTTTGTCCCATAGCAAGACTTGATCCCCAATCTAGAAATCACAATTTTTTGCCTTCTAGTCAAAGAGTTTCTTTACCAGACTTTGATGAGCAGCAATTCAGTCCACCACCATAGTTCTCTATTCATCTAGGTTAGTCAGGCACATGATTCTCTTATTAAGAGGGCTTTCATATGTTTGATCTTCAATTGCCTTAGCCAATTTCAAGGCTGGAAATTCTAAGGTGATTGGTATCTCAGCATTGATACCATAAAGAAGTTGGAAAGGAGACATACCAATTTTCCTCTTTGGTGTGATTTTATATGCCCATAGAGCATCAACCAATGCTTTATGCCATGTCTTTTGATTGTCATCTACCAACTTCTTGATGATAGTTACCAGGTTCTTATTGCTTGATTTAGCTTGTCCATTCCCTTGTATAAAATAGTCATAAGAATGGGAGAGTGTAATCCCATAATAGAAATAAAATTATGTAATCTCCTGGGAAGTGAAACAAGTTGCATTATCAGTAACAATCTTGGTTGAGACTCCAAACCTGAAAATGATATTCTCCTTGAGAAAATTGCATACAACTTCTAAAGTAGCATGCTTGGTTGGGATTCCTTCTACCCTCTTGGTGAAATAGTCAGTTGTTGTAAGGACATAATCATGTCCAACACTTGAAGATGGGTTTATAGTCCTAATAATATCAATTACCCATTGCTGAAATAGTTCTTCTATGATCACTGGTTTGAGACGCAGGGCAACTAACTTGGGTCTTCCAACAAATTGTTGGCAGAGTTCACATTTTCTCACCCACTTGTATGCATCTTGGAAAAGGGTTGGCCAGTAATACCTGGCTCGCAAGATTTTGTGAGCAGTCACAGGAGGAAAAAAATTTCCTCCATAGGCTAGATTGTGGAAAGATTTCAAAAATTGGATTTGTTGCTCTTTGTCTACACAGCGAAGGAATACTCCATCTAGGCTTCTCTTGTATAGGTCTTTGTCTCAAAGGACAAAATTAGTAGCTTTTAATTTGATAGTTCTCCTTTTTTTTTAAGATAAATGAGCAGGACATTCACCATAAGTAAGGAAATGAGCAATACCTGAATACCACTCATTGGTAGTGGAGACAAAAAGGAATGTTGGTGTGTCTTTCACTTCTGCTTCTTCATGCTTTGTATCTTCTAACTTATTATCAGCAATTAATTGGCATAGCCCTTTTCCCCTGACCAGCTTTGTTGGCTTGATGTCTAGATCAAACTCCTAGATCTTTGCAATCTAATTACCTCTTTTTATTCCAAACTCCTGCTGAGTTAGTATGGACTTGACTGTAGTGTCAGGGACCAAGGCAATAGTGTGTGAATTTAGGATATAAAAGTAGAAATGCTTGGTTGCTTTCACCACTGCATAGGCATGCTTATCTATGTTTGAATACTTCATCTCATAGGCTTTGAGAGGGAAACTCATGAAAGAGATAGGAGATTTCATACCTTCCTTATCCTATTGAACTAGAATTGTTGAAAGCATGTGTTCAGAAGCATAGCTATATATGATGAAATCTTTGTTGTAATCCAGACAAACCAAGGTAGGGGCATGGGCAATGGCAGTCTTGATATCCTCAAATGCTGAATTGCCTTCTTTAGTCTAACTGAAAGTGTTCTTCCCTTTCATCATGTTCACAATGTGTCTAGTCTTCTTAGTAAATTTGGAGATGAACCTCCGTAATAAATTCACCTTTTCAAAGAAAGAGTGAATAGCATTTTTACTTGTAGGCAAATTAAGCTCTTGAATAGACTTGACACTATCTGAGTCAATCTTTATGCCTTCTTTAGACACATTGTGTCCAAGAAGTTTCCCCTCTGTTACTCCAAAAATAGACTTCTTAAGGTTCAAGGAAATACCATTCTGGTGGCAGCACTCCAACACTTGTTACAAGTGGCATACATGATCAGAACATTGCTTTGAAAAGATGGTCAAGTCATCAAGGTATACCACAATGAACTTACCTATCTCATCTTTGAAATCCAGGTCCATTGTTATTTGAAAGGTGGCACCAGCATTTATTAATCCAAAAGGCATTCTTTTATATGCAAATGTACTCCAAGGTGTGGTGAATGCAGTCTTGTGTTGGTCTGTTTCACCAACTTCAACTTGATTATATCCTGAGAAGCCATCTAGCATTGATAACACCTCTGAATTTGTTACTGTTTGAAGCACTTAATTCATGATTGGCAAAGGATAATTATCTTTCAAAGATGACTGATTTAAATTCTTGAAATCCACATAAATGCAAATTTTGCCACTCTTCTTCTTTACAAGCACTATGTTTGTAATCCATGTGGAATGATGGATTGTGAAGATTATTCTAGCATTTAATATTTTTTATATCTCAGATAGAATAGTACCTGATATTTTTTTATTGTACTATCTAGATTTTTGCTTATAAGGTATTGAGTCAACCTTGAGAGGAATGTCATGGTAGATTTCATTAGGTCTGAGAGACTTCAAGTCATCATAAGAATATGCTAAGATGTCCATGTATTGACGGAGTAAAGTGGTGAACTCGAATCTTTCTTTAGGGGTGCAGCACTTACCAATGTTAACCATCTTGGGATTTTATTTAGTAGTCAAATTTATTTGATCAAATCCCTGAGAAAAGCTTGAATCTATTTGTTATTGTTTGATGAATCTATCATGCTTGTCAAATAATTTCTCAAGAGAAACCAGGCCTTTGGAAATTTTATTTCCTTTCAGCTATAAGAATTCTTTATTTATATTTGAAATAGATTCAGAGGCTGATTCATACTTCTGAGGTTCACTTCCTTCAAAATGTAGTTGCTCAAAATTGTCTTTTCATTCCAGGAAGGTGATGATTTGGTGATCATCATTGAATACTTGCCAATGATCAACATTGTCAGGAACACTTGGTCTAAAGACTAAATCAATAGTATGCCTATCTTCTTTGAAATTTGAGTGAGGAACTAAGAGAGTTCCTAAAATAGCAAGTGTCTTAGCTCTATCATTAGATTCCCTGGGTATGGCAGAAATGTTGAAAGCATCAAAGCTTTCAATTAGGTCCTAGACTAGGTTGCAGTAGTGGTGCAATCTTTCATTCTTGGTTTGATATAGGTTTCTCACTGACAAACCACTAATTCAGCATCCCCTTTGGCATGAATAAACTTGATGCCTTTGTCTTGAGTAACCTTCAATCCAAGCAACAGAGATTCATATTCAGCTATATTGTTAGTGTTGCTAAATTGTAATTTGTAAGATGAAGGAAAAATATCTCCTTGAGGAGATATTAACACAATCCCAGCTCCTGAACTGGTAGAGGAATAGTTGCCTTCGAATTCCAGAGTCCATACCTCATTAGACACTGATTTTTCTTTAGATTTTCCTTCATTAGAGAGGGAAGATCCTTCTTCATTTGTATTGCAATCTACTAGTTCTTCTGCTATTCCAATTGAACTAATTTTTGGGTTGACACTTTTAAGAACATTATCAAATGCTTCATGAACTTTGTCTATAGATAGAAATTAGTTACCCATACCTGAAGATTTAAATAGAATTTGAGCTTCAGGGGCTGATGTTTGAGTGACAATATATTTTGATTCTTTTTCAGGGAGCAGTTTTTGCATGGTGCCTTTGATAGAGATTTTTGCTTCAGATAGGTCCATGCTCAATTCTCCACCAACATCTTTTCAAAAATTTCACCCAAGTAGGATACCATAGGATGTTGGATCATCGGCCACTAGAACTGTCATCTTGATTCTTTTGTCTAGAAAAGCTGCAAATGCAAATTGGGCATCCTTGATTTGTCCTAGCAATGGCACTTGCTTGTTCTCCATGGAGAAACATCTCCCAAATGTCATGGTTAGTGTGAGATCAAGAGATTCAGATACTTTAACAAGTATGACATTGTTAGATACATCTAAGTCTACAATGCAATTACTTAGCTTGTGACCATTTATTAATAAGGAAACATAGAAAGGTTCTATTTTCCCAGGGGCAGCTAGAGGAGAATGAAAAGGTTATTTGGAATGGGCATGTTCTTTAGAAAATTAGGAGTTACTTTTTTAGCCTCTTGTCTTGCAGTGATGGTTTGGTTCTTGACACATTGGACCAACTTATCTAATTGATCAAGATTGGACTACAATATTCAAACTCAGTCATTTGTATTTTGGTTTTCTTGACATGATCAATTATATCAAATGACTGAATTGAACTACGTATAAAGGATGGAAATTCAACCTTTTGAGTTTTAGGAGGGATGGGAGAAGGGATAATTTGCAAAATTAAAGCAGAAGGTGAAGGTGAAATTGATGTACTTACTTTTTTGGTGATCACCAGATCCTTTGGCCAGAAAGGTAGAGAGGTTCCATGTTTAGCAATTGAAATTTATGGTTGAGGTTGATCCTCTATCTTCTTTTTATCAGCTTGCTGAGCTGATTGATTCTTGGACCTGGTAAACACTGCATATGATCCATCAAAAGCTTCTCCTTTACTTCTAAGTTTATCGTGGTAGTTCAAGAAACTAATGTTGGAGTCGCCAGCTGGTTTTTCTTGGTTTTCTACAAGGAGATCAACATCATTTTCTTGATTCAGTTCAAGCTGGAAAGATAAATCTGATTTTGATTCAAGATATCCCATTGTTGAATTAGCTTAAGGTGCTTTAATGGCAAGTTTCCCTTGTGGGGGAGGAAGACGATTTAGTTATCCTTAATTCTTGGCAGCATTGCCCTGATATGATTGTTTTGGAAATGTCCTTCTTGGCATATCTCTATATGAAGAAGTAGAAGACATTCCTTATGCCATCTTTTTTTTGAGATCAAGTAATTCATTTGCTAACTTCTACACCATTGGATCAGTGGTGCCTATAGATGAATATTCAAAAGATGATGAGGGTCTATTTCTATTTGGATCTCTTTTTGTCTTTCCTGCTAAGATGAGATCATCTTCTACCTCAGTGGCCAAATGTTGAGTTGCAGCAAGGTCTATTTGACCATCACATATCAAAATAAAACTTACTTCAAGTAACTGAAAATTAATGAAGAAGCATTTGAGATTCTCAACTGTAGGTCGAGTAATTATAGGAATCATGTTCCTCGGTTTGTCAAACTTGGCTATAAAGTCTCACATTGGTTCATGAGGCTCTTCTTTGATCTATGTGAGTTGATCCAGAAGGGCATGTGTATCTTCTATAGGTTTGAATCTGGCTTCAAACTTAGCTTTGAGGGTATTCTAATCAGTTACTGATCGAGCTTGTAGATGATAAAACCAATCTGCAATAGCACCTTGTAATATTTCTACAAATAGTCTAACTGCTACATCTTCAAATTCTACTCCAATTACGCCATAGGCTATGTTGAAGGCTGTAATGTGTTCATCAAGATGAACTTTCCCATCACCATAGAATTTGGGGAAATTCTTCCTTGAACTGTGTGGGATCTCATGTAGAGGTGGAGTAAGTTTAAGAGGACCAAAATAATTACCTTAGGGGCCTTGAATTGCCATTATATGACTATGAAAATGAGGAATAACAAACCTCAGATGGGTAATTATTGGCAAAGCTTTATTGACAGCAAAAGTGGATACTTTGTTTGGTAATGGAGACCTGACTTTAGTAGGAGGAAAGCTCTTGGTTTGTTGGAGATAAGATGGTGAAGAAAATAGATCAAAACTACTTTGTTGTACCAACTCGAATACAAGGTCAACAATACCTTTAGCCCTTTGGCTTCGTATATACCTTGAATCTGCCAGATTGTGAAACAAAAATAAAAAATAATTGACCTTGCTTCAGTTTGAAGCTTGAGACTTTAAACTATTCATTCTTTCCCAGTTGGTGTAGAGGTGAATAGTAAGGTTATAATGATAATGAGTAAGACACAAAAATGGAATCGAGTCTGGTTCAATCTAAAACTTGAGGTTTCAGAATGCACATAACTAATATCCTCAGCAGAGTCGCCAAAAACTATTGGTTGAATATTTTGTCAATCAGCGTACTGATAAACAAAATAGGTCTGATCATCCAAAGTAGGAAGATTGGTCAGCCAAATGTGTAGGTTTACCTCATCAAAATGGGACTAATATCTCCTCTCATCAAGGGGAGGTTCCCTATAGATATGTTATATATATGTATGTATATAAACAGAAAATAATACTCAAGGGTAGGATAAACCATCCATCTCTCTTTTTTTAGAGACGATGTGTGCAAATCAAAGGAGAAATCTTAAGGGAAATGATAGAAAGCACTCCTCTTCTTTCTGAATTACCATTCAGCAAACCACAAGAATCTTCCTGGTAGTAATTTTAGAATGTAACCAATGGTGTAGTAACTAGCAGATTGAGATGTAGCACAAAGTCTCCACTTCAATTACCCAAGAGTGAGATATGAAGGATAATAAGGGCACAAAGTCATCCCAAGGTCCTTTACACAAAAACAAAAATAAAACACACTAAAGGCAATTGTGGGGGCACAAAGTCTCTCCACAGTTGGCTTAAGGACACCTTGACTACTTTCACTAATTTTTCTTATTGAATTAAAGGGACAAAAAATGTATTAAGGAAATAGACATAAGAACAGTTTCCTTAATAACAAAGTTATTACAACACAAAGTCTAAAAAGTCACTTGCTTTCTTATTCCAATAACAAAATATGATCAACAATTTGAGCTCAAAGTCTCAGTAATGCCTTTCAATTTGGGTAGAGTTTAGTTTTTGATAATCAGAGAGAGAGCTCCTTAAAACAATAAAAGAGAGTCCCTTATATAGCCTCTCCAAGAAATACTTGGGAGCCTTAACATCTCATGTTGCATTGAATTTTGTTAAGAAGACATGCTAGAATTTAGGCGCATTTACCCATTTGCTTTTCTCAAGGTAGAGAAACGAGTCACATCATTGAATGTTCATATCCTCCAATGTTCACCTGGTGGTCTGCTTCTAGAAATATATCTAATGCATGAATATTTCTGGTCCTTCTTCATCGTTCCTCTTTTTTTGGTTATTTGAATCGGGTCTTTGGTTCAATTTGATGCTCTATTTCTTAATCACTTTATGCTGGTCTTTAGTAATTAATGCATGGCATATTCCACTGTAAAATAGATGAAGACACATGGCAGGTTCCGTGGGACTCTGAGAGATGCTTATTGAAAGAGGCTTTGAAACTTGTAAGAAACTCAAAATGTGGGCATAGACACTTGTCGCATTCCATGGAGCTACAATGGAACATGTGGCATCTTCCATTTGTCTTTTGAGAATCCCATGGAGGATGACACTTGGCACACTCCACTTACATTAGTAGCTTAATGGAGGCCCACCACAATCCTTACTTAACAAAGAGATCAAAGGAAGATACTATGGATGTCAACACGTGGTGGCTTCCACCGAGCTTTGAAGAAGACACGTGGTACTTTTTGTTGCTTTAAAATTGTGTCTCAATAGATGACACGTGGCGGCTTCCACTACATTTTTAAGATGACACGTGGTGCTTTCTGTTGTGACTTTTTGAGGGACACGTGTCAGCTTTTGTGGGTTTTCTATTTCTTCAGACTTTTCCTTTAGAGAAAAAGTTTGAAGAAATTCTTTCAAACAATTTGTCTAAAGGAATTGTTTCTTTACAACTTTGCCGCAAGAACTTTTCCAAAGGAACTCCCTTTGCTCTTTCAACCTTTGAATTGGTCCATTTATTCCCTACTTGTCCTCTACAAGGGCTATTTGTACTCTAAAGTGACCTTTTGGGTTTTTGCAACGGTCCACTTTAGCTTTTGAGTGCCCTCCAAAAGGGTTGTTTGTCCCTTGGTTTGCCTTAGTCGATTTTATGCAAATTTCAATAGGTGACACATGGTAGCATCCGTTATGAAATAGGTGAGGACATGTGGCAGCATCCACTTAACTTATTGAGGCTTTTGGACACCTTTTGAGTGTCTCACATAAGATGACATGTGGCGGCTTCTGTTGTATTTTGAAGATGACATAGAACCATGTGAGACTCATTTAGATTCACACAGATGATGCCACTTGGCGTGTTCCACTAATTTGACAAAGCACACATGGCAACTTTTGTATCTCTTAGAAACAAAGTGAAATGAGGCTCAGTAGATGACACTTGGCAGCATCTGTTGGGCTCTGTCGGGCTTTTGTCTTCGGGATTTTGCCACATAAATTCTCTTCGCAAAGGCACTTGTATCTTTAACTCTTGGGGCACTCCTTTGAACCTGTCGCTTGAACTGACTGATTGAACCAACTTTAGTTCAATGGTTCAATGGTTCATTCCCTCATTTCTATTGACCGCTTGAACCAAGTTCTTTAAAATAAGCCTTAATGAACCAACCTCCATTGAACCTGTTGAACCTTGAACCCGTTGAACCTTTTGAACCCATTGAACCTTTGAAAAAATGGTTCAAGGTTCAATGGTTCAAATTTTGCATAGAAGCTTGCTGATAGATTCTTCTGGTTGAACCAATGTGTTGAACTAGTCCTGAAAATGACTAAGTGTCAGAAACTTGTTCTTTTGATTGAACTTGCCTCTAGAAGCCTTTGAACCTGTTGAACCATTAGTCCTTTAACTAAAAAAGCTTGAATAATCCTAATTTTGAAAGCTTAGAACACTTTTTTGAAATGGGAAGATATATTTTGGTCTTTCAAGACCAAAATAGCTTATATGTTGTCCTAAAAATGAGTGACATTTTTTTGGGTTCGATCCCCAGCGGAGTCACCAAAAGCTATTGGTTGAATATTTTGTCAATCAGTGTATTGATAAACAAAATAGGTTTGATCATCCAAATTAGGAATATTGGTCAGCCAAATGTGTAGGTTTACCACATCAAAATGGGACTAATCTCTCCTCTCATCAAGGGGATGTTCCCCATAGATATGTTATATATATGTATGTATATAAATAGAAAATAATACTCAAGGATAGGATAAACCATCCATCTCTCTTTTTTTAGAGATGATGTGTGCAAATCAAAGGAGAAATCTTAATGGAAATGACAGAAAGCACTCCTCTTCTTTTAAAAGTACCATTCAGCAAACCACAAAAATCTTTCTGGTAGTAATTGTAGAATGTAACCAAGGGTGTAGTAACCAGTAGATTGAGATGTAGCACAAAGTCTCCACTTCAATTTCCCAAGAGTGAGATACGAAGGATAATGAAGGCACAAATTTGTCCCAATGTCCTTTACACAAAAACAAAAATAAAACACATTAAAGGCAATTGTGGGGGCACAAAGTCTCTCCACAATTGGCTTCAGGACACCTTCCTAATTACTTTCACTAATTATGCTTATTGAATTAAAGGGACAGAAAATGTATTAAGGAAATAGACATAAGAACAGTTTCTTCAATAACAAAGTTATTACAGCACAAAGTTTGAAAATTCACTTGCTTTCTTATTCCAATAAGAAAATATGATCAACAATCTGAGCTCAAAGTCTTAGTAATGCCTTTCAATTTGGGCAGAGTTTAGTTTCTGATAATCAAAGAGAGAGCTCCTTAAAAAAATAAAAGAGAGTCCCTTATAACCTCTCCAAGAAAGACTTGGGAGCCTTAACACATCATGTTGCATTGAATTTTGTTAAAAAGACATGCTAGAATTTAGGTGCATTTACCCATTTTCTTTTCTCGAGGTGGAGAAATGAGTCATGCCATTGAATGTTTGTATCCTCCAATGTCCACCTGGTGGTTTGCTTCTAGAAACATATTTGATGTGTGAATGTTTTTGGTCCTTCATCATTCCTCTTTTTTTGGTTATTTGAATCGGGTCTTTAGTTCAATTCCCTGTTATGTTCCTTAGTCACTTTTTATTAGTCTTTAGCAATTAATGTGTGGCACATTCTGCTACAAAATAGATGAAGATGCATGGCAGCTTTCGTGAGACTCTGAGAGATGCTTATTGAAAGAGGCTTTAAAACCTATAAGAAACTCAAAATGTGAGCGTAGACACTTGTCATGTTTCATAGAGTTACAACAGAACATGTGGCATCTTTCATTTGTCTTTTGAGAATCTCGTGGAGGATGACACTTGGCACGCTCCACTTACATTAATAGCTTAATGGAGGCCTGCCACAATCCTTACTTAACAAAGAGATCAAAGGAAGAAACTACAGATGTCGACACGTGGTAGCTTCCACCGAGCTTGGAATAAGACACATGGTGCTTTTTGTTGCTTTGAAATTTTGTCTCAATAGATGACACGTGGTGACTTCCACTGTATTTTGAAGATGACACGTGACACTTTTCACTGTGACTTTTTGAGGGACATGTGTACCACATCTTAATAAAAAGAAGAAGGATGGGCATGATGTGAACATATTCATAGTGATCATGGATTGATTAAGAAGGTTTTAATGGTCTTTCTTAGGCCTAAAATTATGGTCTAAATAATGTTTGATAAGATTAATGTCATTTAGCAAATATTAAGGTAATTTGGGGAAAATGAGGTTTTCAATGCTTATGGTTTTGGGCCTGAATAAGCTATTTCATGAAGGGAGAGCTTTACCAGTGGGATTTAAAAGTGATTAACCCTTTTTAGAATCCATGACATGAGGTACAATAGTCTATTTAAGGTCATTATTTATGATGTATTCATCAAATCTCAATTCACACCTTAATTCACCCTTAGAAACCATCAAATACCCTCAAAATGCTTCACATAAGCCTATTTTTCTTGTAAACCCTTGAAAGGAGGGAGTGTTTGATTAAAAAAATACATTATAGGAGTCTTAAATAGGTTTTATTCTCATTATAAACCATTATTAGGTGTTTCATATTCCTCAAGGTCCTTTCTTATAGTCAAATCCACTTCTCCACTAGCTAAATGAGCCCCACATGTGCCAATATATGCCTTTACAGCTTCCCCCCTACAATATGACTCAATTTTAGAAGACATTTTATTCATTTTTTCCCTCCTTGTACCCTCAAATGTCAATTCAAGGTTTAAAACATAGAGAAAATAGTGGAAAAATAGAGTTTTCAAGTGCTTCTTATAGATTATATGGACTTGTATAGACAAGTCAGTATAAAGGGGAGTCAAAAGTTGCAGGAGAGTTCATGACAAATTTCTAGGAGAAGTTTCAAGTCAAAAATATGTGATAATAAGCCAAAACCATTCCTCTTTCTTCATTGGGTTCCTTGGCAGCCCAGGTGATCTTTTTAGGTTTTCACTCATTTACAAGAGAGAGAATATCAAGAGTTGGTCCCTTTGATAAAGAAAAGGGGTCCCATGACCTTCTTATCCATGTAATTTATCTTTAGGTTCATGGCCTTATCTTTATGAAAAATAATTAACAACTTGGCCACTCTAATGACCTTCTTCATATGTGTAAGGTTTAGAAAGTACAATGCTTTTGGTACTTTTTTAAGGAATTTATACAGATCAATCTTTGATATGTGTTCATGAGGTAATAATAGACCATCTACACCACCCTCCACCCCTGTTTCACATGTGTACAGTGGGAAGGTAGGAAAATCTTCTTGTTTCTTCATTTTGAAGACTATAGGTAATTTTCTCATATTTTAGGACCTTGGTGCATAAGGTGGAAGTGTTCAATGGTGTCTTGGATTTGGTCATGATTCCCCAGAGTCAAATTAAACCTCTATGCCTCTCCCAAGCACTCATCTGAATCCCCATCATTTCTAAGTTCCCTTCAAGTCCTTTTTCTAGTGGATTGTCTTGTGTGTGCATTATTACCTCATTTTACAAAGTGGAAATAGAGTTTGGATTGTAAATGTCATAAAATTATTTCAAAACCACATGTGTACCTCACCCCTGAGTCATTAATTTGATAAATTCAAAGTACCATTCCCACCTTAGTCTATTTTTCAACATCAACTCTTGCTCAATCACCACAAATCCTTCAAGGAAGACTACACATATAGGTTGGTCACTATTGCAATGAGGTATAAAAATATGGAGGACCTATGAAGAGTCATATGGTAATATGAAGAGGCATGGATGATGAGTTGAGTAGGGTCAAAGGTAGGAGAAATATTCTCAACCTTCATCGATAAAGTGGCACAATCAAAATCCTAGTTACCTCCTACAATCCTAACTATAGGTGGAGAGAAAGTCAGTCAAGGGAGCCTTATTTGAGTTGAAAGGAGTATGAGAGAGATAGGAAAAATATGGTAATAGTGTATAATGTGTCAAAATATACTATGAGGGAAGTTTTTTAAGGAAACAACTCACCTCTTCCTTCTCACTCACAGTCCTAAAACCCAAGCTACATCTATAGTCTTGAATGAAAGAAAAAAAATAAGCAAAGAGGCTCATCATAGAGTGTCCTGAAGAATGTGGAGATTTAAAGGGGTGAATAATTACATAAAATGGGATGTGATGTTAATAGGTAAAATATTGACACGAGGACAAGCTCATCCATTACATAATCTTAGCAGACTCAATACCACCCACAAACTAACTCCTAGAAGCATTGGAAGTTGAAACCAGGAATCATCATTGTCTTCAATCACATAAGATGAATTGTGATTTACATCCCCATTGAAGATTAATTAATTTGGGTAAGAGAGTATAGTATCTTCAATTAAAATGGAAACCATCCTTAAAATAAGTCTACACAATCAAAGGAGCATGTATGCCACCTATAGGGAAGTATGAAGAGGATATAATCAACCATATATGAAGATGGTAGTGGGGAAAGAGTACATAGCCTAATCAAGATTAGTTACACCCAAACACACAGTTATAGTCAATTTGAGGACATGTGAATAAGATGGCACTTGGTGAAATATTGAGAGAATTTCCTTAAAATCATGAAAGGATTAATAGGCTATAAGAGCTCTCAGAGTCACTTTAATGAAAAGAAAATGTTGAGGAATGTTTAGTAAGTTATAGAGGGTCTTAGCATGAGGAAAATGTCATACACAGGCCTATATATAGGCAGGGATGCATGGAGATGCAAGGATATAAATAGTTGAATCTTGTAAGACAAAGTGAAGATTAAAAGGTATGACAAAATTTTCAAAGTAATGAGAACCTTAGGATGAAATAATAACCTAATAACTCACTAAGCTCAATAAGCCTAAAATAGGTAGCTATAGACATAACTGAGAAATGAGGAACACCTATATGTCTTAGATTGTTGGGAGAGTGAAAACAAGGGTTTTTCCCTATCATATGAATTATCTAGATAATTTTATTAATTTGGCCTATCCCTAAGAGCCAATGGAGGCTTAATGACCTACACATGCATGTTAGGCCTAATCAGGCCTAAATAGACCTATACATAGCAATTAAGAGCTTATAGATAATGTTAAGGACATCTGAGTACTGGAGACATCTGAGGAGGAGGTGAAGGAAATGATACATGGGTTTTATGGTGATGGAAGTCTCAAATAGGTAAAGGAAAGGAAAGGTTAAGCATACCTATACATAATCAAGAACCCAGCTAAGACCTATAAACATGGTCTTGGATTAAAGAGTGAAATATGAGGGGTATGATTGATAAAGAAGTAGAAGGATCTAAAGAGAAGTTAAGGATGAGAATAATATTTTCATAGGATTCATCATGTTTCTATTGGAGTAGTTAAGCCCTTAAGATGGGAAAAAGAGCCTTAATATCTATTAGGCTTCAAAGGGCCTAAATAAACTTGTGCCCAAATTAGAGATTTCTAATTGATTGAGGGATGATATAAGGTTAAGAACATTTGGGGGTCAGTAAGGAGAACATATCAATGAGATCTGAGTTGTCATACTCCTAATTAAAGTAAAGAAGGGAGTAATTTGAACCACTAGGGAAACACAGGATTGATTGTGTGTGAACCCTAGGCCAAAATATTGTAGTGCATAGGACTAAGTTAATTAATAAACATGAATATAAGGGTTATGTTAGGTCCTAATAGTATGTTTCTTGGTATTTAAAAACCCCATAACTATAACAAAGAGGGATATCACTCAGGATATCATTGTTACCTATAGGTAGCCACATAAAATAATGAAAAGGGAGAGTAGAGTTAAAATTCTAATCATCTGAAGATAGATACAAGGTTGAGAGTAGACGAGAAAGATATTTTGTGATGAGATTGAGTTCCTCAACCATCTACAGGTCACTTGGACCTTTAAAACTCAAACAAGGCCAATTAGGCCTAAAAACCTATTTAAGGCCTTAAGACCCCAAAACACTAAGAGGTTGTTTCATGTCATAATAAAGAGGTTTAAAGTAGATAAAATAATTAAATGTCAGTTTGGGTATAAAGAACCAATTCAAGCTACCATAGTCCTACACAGGGAACTCAAGTTGTACCTTCAAATGCTCATATATTTCATTACAAAAAGACTCAAAGTAAATACTCCTAGGGTAAATTGGGCACCCCTATGGACTCAAGATCCATGGTATAGGGATTTGGTTTGAGGGGCATACCTTTATGAATAAATGCTAATACTAAAACCCTATCTAGAAGGCTTGTAGGGAGTGCAATGTCTACCATCTTACGTTCATATCTCTCCATAATAGTTGCATGGGAGCCTAATATTTTTAGAGGTTTTAGGGGGTATATGGACTGAACATCCATGACCATAAGCTTTGGATTAGATGTTTCATATTTATAAACCATCATTAAGATGGTATACCTCCAAAACCCTCCTTAAACCATAGTGCAAACTAGTCTTGGGAAAAGTCAATATTTTGAAAACCAAATACTCATAAATGACCTGATAAACACTTAAACCATTTATTACACTCATATTAGACCCTATTCATGGTATTTGGTTATACATAAGTTTTATGAAATCATTAGAAAACTATACTTTTATAAGAAATTAGATAGAGAATAGGGTACGAAACTATTTTGAGAGATGTCAATCATTATATTGGGATGTTTGACACTTATTTCATCTTTCCAAGTCATAAAATTTCTAAAACTATGTTTGGAAATGCCTCTACAACTCTCCTCTAAAAATCTAATATGCAGATGTGAAAGAAAAGGTGACCCAGTCACCTAGTTTGGTAGGTTTGTAGGTGTGATCTACTCAAGAAGGCCCATGTCATGATATGGGACATTTTTTTAGACATAAATATCACCTATTCATATGGTCTCAAAGTCTCATAGAAGTTTTTCATAACTTCCAAACACACAGTCAAGTCATTAAGCCTAATAGGCCTAATAGACCTACTTGGTCAGCCAAATTGAAGGTGTAGAAAGTATATTAGGGGAGTTAATATAGGGTTATTTTACCATGAAACTAATTATAAGGTCAATCTAGACACTCCTCATAGTCATTATGGGAGATGGGAGCAATTTCTCAAGGTCATTCAACATGCATAGGGAGTGATGGGTTGCTCAATGCCTCATAGAGGCTAGTTTCACTTCATTACACTTTGTAACTGCCATATAGGGAAGTAATTGACCTATACTTAAGCATTGTCATGATTTTAAAGGAACCAAATAGGTCAATTACAACCTCCACTACCCCACTTCAATGCCTAAGGGCTCATTCAAGGAACATTGAGAGAATCAATGCATGGAGGGAGTTAGAAGGGCTATTTGTAACTGATGTAACTATTATATGAGTGGAATGTGGTCTTTTATGACCTCTCATATGCATCTCCACACCACTTTTCTCCTTCTATCTCTTCATTTTTATATATATTCAGGCCTTATGGCCTTGATTGGTATCCCTCACTTGGGTATGAGGAAAATCTACATAATTTGTACTCTATTGTTGGAAATATTGTCATTGATGTCAAAGGTTTAGCATTATTGGTTATAAAGGCCCCATTGCATTTAATGTTGTTTGTAATAAATATATCTTGGCTAATATGAGTTAATATTTATTTAATATTAACGAATATATTTTTGGTTGCATATGAGACAAAAGAAGGGCCCATGGAGAAGTCGAAGAGCCACAAGGTAAAGACAAAAGAAGGATGGGACACATTTTCTCATGATGAGTCATCTTGGGGAATACCAAGAGTCACCAAGTGAAGATAAAAAAGTAAGGGCGCAATTTCTCATGGACACTTTGAGGAATATGAAAAGTCACCAAAGATAAGGACAAAAGTGGGAAGGATGTTTTTGGTCATGAAGGGTCATTACATGACTTTTCAAAGGCTTGAATATGAAGGGTCATCCAAGATTGGCACCATTTTCCATGAGGATTGAAGGGTCACAAAGGGGGAAGGCCAAAGGTCATTTGGAAAGCTATAAATAAAGGCTTAAGAAGCCATTTTGTAAATAAGAAAGATAGAGGTTGATTTGATATTGTAATATCTAGCTTAGAAGAGCAATTATGAGAGATGAATATGATTTGTATTTGTTATATCTAGCTTAGAAGAGCAAAAGTGAGAGAGAGGAAAGAGATGTTGTATTGATCTATCATTTGTTGAGATATCAACATTAAGAGATAGGTGTGTGGTATACACAAAGGGGTTGGTGCTCCTATGGGTTGGTGCTCATGAATTATTGTTGGGTTAGTGCTCAGAAAAGGGGTTGGTGCTCACGAATAGTAGCTAGGTTGGTGCTCGACGAAGGGGTGTGGTGCTCCTGTGGGTTGGCGCTCATGAATAGTAGCTAGGGTGGTGCTCGGCAAAGGGGTATGGTGCTCTTGCAAGCTTGGCTTGTGAATATTGTTTGGGTTTGTACTCATTCATATACTTGATATTATTCTTTGTGGTTTTTCCCACATTGGGTTTCCACGTTATATCTGGTGTCTCTCTCTATCTTGTGTGGTGTTTATTGTTTGAGTTTTATTGCATATCTTGAATGTTTGATTAAGTGAAATTTGGTTAAAGGAAAGTTTTATAAGATATATGATATACTAATTCACCCCCCCCCTCTCAGTATATCCCATGCTTAACATCTATGAGACCTCTTGGAATATTAATAAATTACTCCATCTTCTCCATGATCAATTTCTAGTATGTATAAGATTTTTTTATATGCATAAGAGGTGTAATTTCCCCTCTATAGGTCCAATGCTTTCACCTAGATGCTAACAAGTTTTCTATGCAGGCAATGTAGTGTGTTAAAATGTTAATGGTTGAGTTTAAGAGTGGAGAATTGACTATAAGATCCTAGAACCAGACCTTCCTCTCATTTTCATCATACTCTAGTCATTTAAAATCAACCTCTACATGAAACACTATTTCCTAAAAACCATTAGAGGTAGTGATTCAATTTTATGCATTATCTATTAGTGTTGTCTGAGTTCAATTTGAGTGGATAGATAAGCAATATTAGTGCATCATCACCCCTTAGAGTAGGTTTATTTTATGTACTTTCTATCCCTTTAAACCCCAAACAATACGTCTTAATGTTTTTGATTTAAAAGTGATGTAACAGGGGATCTAGCCCCATAATCTAGAGGTTTGGTCTAATTACAAGGTCACCCACAGACTTTAGACCATTCCCATGTTATTCCAAGTTTGAAGTAAGCATGAACAACCTCCTTAAAAGGGTGAAACTTAGGTTGCTAACATGCCTATCATGCTAGCACTTTATACTTTGTTATTTATTTTATGTCTTAATCACATTAACTAACTTATTTCATAATCTTACTCTACATTTTGGCATACCTAACTTGTATACTTATCTCCAAGATCAAACCCTTCTATTAAACCTTTTAAAGAACCAAAAAAACTATTCCTTCATCAAACCTCCCATTATACCATACCTGGAAACATGCTCTATCATAGAGGCTATGATGGAATTTTGCTTCATTATTTATCATCAAGAGAATCTGCATTGGCACTTAAAGAGGTCCGTGAAGGAATTTATGGTGCCCACACCAAAAGCATGGTCTTAACTAATAAACTCCTTCACATAGGAAATTATTGGCCCAAAATGGATACAGATGCCTACAACTATGTCAATAAGTGTGTTTCTTATCAGAATCATAGCCATTTGATACATGCACCTTCACTACTGCTCTAGTTTATTACTATGCCATGGCCTTTTTCAACTTAAGGACTCAATATTATCAAGAAAATAAACCTTACTTCCTCTGATGGCCATAATCACATCCTTACTTCTAATTTCACTAAGTGGATAGAGGTCATACCCCTCACTTATTTAACTGACAAGTAGATATCCAAGTTCTCTCACTTTCATATTACATCCCACTATGGCATCCCCTCTAAAATCATCTTTGATCATGGTGATTATTTTAAGAACAAGGATGCCAAATCCCTTTGTAGCTAGTTCAAGATCAAACATAAACATTCCACACCATATAACTTACAAGGAAATGTTCAAGCCAAGGAATCTAACAAGACCATTTTTACAATCCTTAAGAAGATTGTCAATGATGTCGATCATGATAGGCACTTGAATTTGCTCCCTACCCTATCAAATTAGTCACTAAACCCCTACTATAACTACATCGTACTCCTTAGTATTTGGTTTAGAGGCCATTATTCCCATTGATATTGAGTTTCCTTCATTATGTACCTTGTTCTAGGACATTATTGATAATGAAGAATATATAATTTCTAGATTACAAGATTTAGAGCTTCTGGATAAAAGCATTGGGCTGACTTAGTCCATTTATAATTTTATCAAAATAAGTTATCCCATATTTATAACAAACACATTCTACCTAGAGAATTTGAAGTTGGTTACTTGTTCCTAAAATAATATTAGAAAAACACCAATGTCAAGCATAAAAAGAAAGGCAAATTTGAATCCAATTGGTTGGGTCCTTTTATGGTCACTGTAAATTATGGTTTTAGGGCATACATGCTAGCTACTCATGATGGAAAAGAGCTCAATGAACCCATAAACACATTACACCTCAAGTGTTTCCAATCTTGACTTTTGTTTTGTTCCATTATCTATAAAAGCCCTTGATTTGGGGGCACTCATTGCATATCATTACCTGAACTATTTATATTGTACTACCTATACCATATCTATATTGTTACTTGGACCATTATATATTATTACCCATATAATTCTATTATTACCTTGACCATTATATTGGTACATGGACCATCATATTGTTACTTGGACCATTATAATTCTATTATACCAAGAAATATATTTTTCCTAGACCATTCTTGATTTTTGTTTCATATTCTTATAGATCATTTTAATCCTATTAATAGTCATTATCTTGATTATGAACCATAAAGTATGAAGACATTTTCAATGAATATTTTAGAGGTATTTCTGAGTGATTAGCATCAGCATCAACATCAACATCAATAACATATTTTCTAGGCCAGTATCTTAAGGCATGTTGACACATGGTTTCACCTATTTGGTAGGTCCCTTAGACTTATTCTAATTTCTCCTCTTATTATTTCCCCATTGTGTGTCATTTTATTCTTATTTATTATTGTGTGGTATTCCCCTTGGATTAATATTTTACTGTTGGTTTGTGAGCACCATTGTAGCTAATTTAGCTATTGTTTAAGCCGCTACATAAAGATCAGGGTCCTTTGCTAGATGGTTTGTTTTACATGTGAACATATTAAGTTGTTTTCCTGATTCTAAAAAACCCAAAAACATTAGAAAAAACCAGGAAAAATACAAAAAACATTCTTAGTTAGATAAGTATCAACACTCCAATTTTTACCCTAAGAGGAGGTTGTCCAGGCCTACCTCCAAGGTTGGGGTAATATAGGAATAACCTAAGGTTGTGGGTGACCTATGGTTGGGCTAGACCTCTAGATTATGGGACTAGATACCCAAGTACATCTAGTTATCTCAAATCATTAATACATACTAATTGGGATGAAAAAGGATAGAATGAATGCATAAAAATAAACCTAATCTAAGGATGGTGATGCACCAATATCATTATCCACTTTATTAAATCTCTGACAACACTAATAGACCAAACCTGAATAGAGACACTTTCTCCAAGGCTTCTATGCAACAATGCTTCACATGAAGGTCATGGTGGATGGTTATAACTTGGAGGTGATGGGTGAAATTCCTATCTTGAGATACTTCCAACCAAGTTACACTTCAAGTATGATCACTAGCCTTTGACACATCATATGACCTATATAAGACAACCTACCAACATCTAAGTGTGGTAAGGACCTACAAAGGGAAAATTATACCACTTATACATATCAAAACAAGCATATACACACTAGATACTAATCATGAAAAAGTTTTAATAGTCCATTAACAGTCCAATAGGTTTACAAGATGCAAATCTAGGCAGAGTTTCTTCATACCTAGGTGAGGAATTGATATAAAGGCCTAAGAGGCTTAATATATAGAAAAAGGAGAAGATAAAAGAGGTAAATTGGCATGGAGGTGTACATAAAAGGTCATAAATAACCATAGTCCACTCACATAGTAGTTATAGCAGTCATAACAATCTTCATATGTCTCCTTCTATGTGTTGGTGGTCTTTAGTGGTAATTTTGGGCATTGAGGTGGAGTGGTGTAGGTTAGTTCAAGATTAGTTGACCTCTTCAAGGCATTACCACACTTAAATCTATTCAAGAATAGCTCCTTTGATAGTCATAAACATTAAAATGGCATAATTAAGTTCCTCATGAAGCATCTAGCAACCCATCTTCCCTTGCATGATGACTTAGGTTTAATAAACTACCCTTTCCTTCATAATGACCATGGAATGTGTGATTTCCTCCTTCAATTTACTAGTTACAAGGCATAATTATTATGAATTGACCCTCATATCAACCCCTCTACACCATTAAAAACCTCCTTTATTGACCCAAGTAGGCCTAGTCACTTGACTGCTAGCTCATTGGGTGGCCATGAAAATTGAACAAAAAACATAGAGTAGGTGAATAGGTGTGTTTTAGGTCTAAATAAATGTCTTATACCATGACATAGGCCTTTATAATAGTGAACTCTTAAAAATTTTACTTATCAAGGTGATTAGACCACTTCTTAGCATTTTTAGACTGGCCATTTAGAATAGACTTGTAGGAATGTTCTCAAGTGGAATTTTTAATGATGGGTGATCTAGGATGGTGAAACAAGTTTTAATATACCCTATTCCATAATTTGTAACTCTCCAAACAAATTTTTACCCTGCAAACATCATAAAACCCTATAAAAACATGATTTTCAAGAGGTCCTTACAACTATCTGTATAGCTTAGTATCATGGATGACATCTTCTCTGAGTGTATTATGAGCTCCAAGTGTCTTTATGACTAATTAAGGGTAATTAGGTGCATTTGTTTCCAATTTTCTTCTATCGGGTATTCACTAGGGTTTAGGAGGATTTTGGTGGTCCACCATCTTAATGATAATCTTTAGAGTATGGGCCTCCAAACCAAAACTTATGTCCATAAACCTCTTTCCCACATACCCCCTCAAATATCCTAAAAATATTTGGGTCACATGCATCTTGTGTGTGGAGATATGGATAAAATATGGTGTGCCTTGAACTCCTTACCAGGTAATTTGGATAGGTTATGGAGTTAGTGATTATTCATAAACATGTCCCCCTTAATCCAAGTCTTTCCTTCATGGATATTTAATCCATATGGGTTAACAATTCCCCTTAAGTGTATTGGGTCTGAGTCCCTCTATGATGAAAGATGTGAGTGTTGAAAGTGGTAGCTCGAGGTGACTACTTAGAACTTTGTAACTTGAGAGGGGCCTTAAGACCAAACTTGACCTTTTATTGATTTCATCTACCAAAAATAATCTCCATAGGACCTATAACATCCCTCCACATCTTCTCTTAATGTTAATTATACTTGGGAATTTTTTAGTATGCCTCAAGGTGGTGGTGGGGTTTGAGGCCTTAAGGAGTGGCTTTAGGCCTAATAGGCCTAGATTGAGTTTTAGGAATTTTAACCACTTGTTATTGAATTTATGAATCTAATGACATCATATCATATATCTTCCTTTGTTACCATCCTTATGTAATTCCTCTTACCTACCCAAACTCTATCTTAGTCCCCTTTCCTCATGTAAGTCTATCTTGAGTGTTTATCATGCCATGTGCTTAAGTGTTCAACACCTAGTATTAGAGGTCTGAGTAGGGCCTCTAGTATTAATATTTACTATTGATATGATTTTAACCTTTTTTTCATTCTTTTTTATTTGATAACACCCCTTTGGGATTAGGCCTTCTTTGAATTGTACTTTTTGCATACCTTATACAGTCAGGTTTAGGGTTTGTGAATAACCCTGGTAGACTCACCCTATAGGGCTAACTTATGGTTTTTCCTTTTAATTCTATAAATTTGGTCCTCACTTACCATTAATTTTATTATCATTTATTTTTTATACATGGTCCCTGACCTCAAACACCTATTCTATTGTGTGTGTCCTCAGATTCTATGTTCAAACATGTATATATCATTTTTAGGCCTATTTAGGCTCAATTAGGCCATTAACCATTTTATTTCATGAACCTAAGACTTGTATCACTTTTATACCCTTAATAAATCCTTATCACCTACCCTATCACGTGTTTTAAACCTCCCAACAACCCCAAATCATGTATAAATCTCCAACTCATGTGCACAAGCCTGTATAGGCCTAATAGGCCTATGTAGGCCATTAAGATATTATTGTATTAAGGAATAAAAAATATTAATTGGAAACACTACAATCTTATTTTAAGAACAATTTATAAACCCTCCTTCACCTTTATGCCTCATTTCTTTGAAGGGTTCTCACTTAAACTCTCTTTCTTTGAGCTTGACTATAGCTAGTAAAAGAGGTCTGTCTAAACTTGTTTGGCACATAGAGACTCAATTTTTAACTATGAAAATCATGATGTGCATGAAATTTTACTTTCATAAAATATTATAATCACTCACCTAAACCATTATCTCTTTGACCTTTGTAGTCACAACCATGCTCCTTTTTTGTCCTATAGGTGGCATACTTGCACTTAACTATGTGATAGAGTGTATACCTTTCCCTCATGAAAAATTTATCTCCATTCATCATCATTAATTTTATTACATGTATTTTTCAATATTTTATCATCCCATACACTCAAAACACCCTAAAAATGGCTCTTTTGTTTAAACTACCCTGCTCCTACAGTCAGTCTGTAGGTGGTGATCTTAGGTTTATTGACTATGTGTGACCACTTGAGAGGTGGGATTAGATGTTATATCATTATAATATATTCCATAAATATTTTATTTTTAATTCACATTTTTCTTCCTGACCTTCTAAACCTCATAACATTCATCAAACTATATGATTTGCCCAACCCTACAGTCACAACTAGTGTTTCTTCAAAATCTTGATTGAGTCACTTTCTTGGGGAGAGTTGAGATGGTGTTGGTCATGCTTGACCCTGATTTATTTATCTACCATGTATTTTTATACCCTTATTACTCTCTTTAATTTCTCTCACCCTTCTCATATTCATTCAAATGGCTAACACCTCATCTACCTAGTCTGCACTTTAGGCTACTGCAGTCCAAAATGTAGGAGTTTGCCTTTCTAGGGTTAAGGATGTGAATGGAATTTTAGGTATAGATAAGTGAGTAATATTAGCAGCATGATAGGACATTATAAGGGTTAAATTACATCATATTCCCTTAGAACATCCTAATGAAGGTTCTCTACAGTGATTGCCTTAGCACCCTATTTTTACTTGCAAGGGGAAACTCGTTACTCTCATGATAATTTCATTACAGTATATGGGTTGTTTTTTTCTTGTTACCTATGCCTCCATGGAATTTTTGAAATATCAAAATATATATTTTTATATTTTCAACCTTAATTATCTTACTAAAATCTATATAACCTAGGAAACACTACTTTGAAGGTCATCAAGTACATCTACATACTTATTGATTGATCTAAACCACTTGAGAACATGTGGACTAAGAGTGTTTTATGGTCTTAGATATATACCATCACTAAAAAATAACTATTTTATAGCCTCAATGGATTTGGGAGAGTTTATTTAAACCTCATTAACACTTTTCATCCATTGAAAACCTTGAAGTACAAGGAACCCATTGTTACCAAACTACAGATGGTTCCATAGAAGGTTTCTTGTGTCCCTGAGGTCACACACATGTGAAGTGGGTATTTAGGATGGTTTATAAGGTTGTGTATACCCTTAAGAATCCACCCAAACTTCCATCCTTTTATCATTATGCTTAGAAATGGAGAATATGAGCTAAATCAGTAACCTGCTTGGATGGAAGCAACACAGTGAGTGCCTTACCTTCTTAATGATTATTCATAAAAAAGGGAGAGGTAATATAAGAAAAAATTCCTAGAAATGGAATCTAGCTAGGGCCCCTTCCTCTACCCAAAATCTTATATTCCCACCTTCTCTCTCTTATCCATGCCGAATGAAAACCTGACTGGCTTTTTTGAGCTACAAAGGAAAATGATGGAAGGAAGAGGTTAGTTTTAGGCCTATTTTGCACATTTTGATCATGAAACTCCTTTTAAACACCATCCATGATCTCTGAGTGAAATTTTTATCCTCCCTCTATACATATCCAATTATACATATTTGTGCAAGTCTAAAACTCTTGCAAAACCTATAATTTTCCTTCATTTTCTCATGATTGAGACCTTGGGATGCCATTGGTGGGTAGGAAGAGGAAAAACATAAGTAAAATAACATTTCAAACTTGGTGGTATGATTGGGGGAGCTAAAGAGACACACCTTTCCCATGTGTGGGACCCATTTGGTGAGTAAAAGGTGGATTTGAGTTCCAAAATGGTCCCCTTTAAGCACAAAACACCTTGAAATTCCAATATGATTAAAATGATACATTTTTGGGACCCTTATATACAAATTACCATTAAAACATTTCCCTTTTCCAAATGTTTACAAGGAAAATAGACTCAGATGGCATGTTTAAGTATCATTTGGTGCCTTAAAGGGTATACAAGGCTTGAAACATGTTGAATAATCATACCATCAATAATGATCTTGGACACATCATTGTATTTCATATCATGACCTAAACAAGGTTTGACATCTCCCATATCATGTTAACAAAGGTCTCCCTTAAGAAAATAGCTAAAACATGCCTAAATCCCATTAGAATTGGAAACCTTAACCTTGTCAAATTACCTTAACCTTTGCAAAATATCCTTAATCTTTTCAAACAATGATTAAACCACTTTCTATACCTCACAAGACATTTTAACACTCTTGCTCACTCAAGGATCATCATGAGGACCTAGGGCATCACCTAAGACCTCAAAATAGGCTAGTACATATGATGATCTCTACAAGTAATGACTAGCACCAACCATGACACTTTAATCAATGTTAAAATGACTTTAAATTAGCATTTAGGAGAACATAAAAAGTTCTAGACCCCATGAACAAGCTTAGAGGGATCTTAATGAAATTTTTTTGTTGTAGGGGTTGACATTTGGCTTAGGAGGCCAAATTATCAACAATAAGGTGGGATTAAAATCTCCATGAGAGTTAAAAAGTCATGTCATCTTCTGGGTGGGTTTCCCCTTTATTATGTTCATCATTTTTGTTCTTTCATTACACTCCCCTTTTTGGGAGAACTACATTAGCCTCAGGTCCGCATGGACTATTTAGACAACACTTGTATACATGGGACATCTCAGGTGAGCTCAACCACTCTTATTTTCATGTTACTATAAACTTATACATTTATGCTCTCACCATTTTACAAGTAATCCTGGACATTTACACTCTCATTATTTTATGAGTAATTATGGACCTTTACACTTTCATTGTTTTGTGATTCATTCTGGACCTATACACTCTCACTGTTTTGTGAGCCCATTCCTATTTTTCCTTTATTAATCATTTGTTCTCTACTTATCATCACATTTCTTCTATCCTAAATCCTAAGATAAATACATTGTCCTAAGGTCCCTTTGAACTATGTAGGCAGTGCTCATTTATAAAGAACACTTGGAGGCAATTTGGCCACCCCTTCCCTATTCTTCTATTCCCCCTACTTCAAGCAACCTATTCATGCTCCAAGAATAACACCTTATTAATTACACATTCACAATTTTGTATTGTTTACATTGAGTCTCTTTATCTTCATTGCATTGTGTTTTGTGTGTTTTGTTTATTGGTTCATTCACTTGTTTATTTTGAGTGTCATGTCTGAATACATTTTAAAAACTACTTGAGTCTTACCTTAACTTGGGCTTGAATTGTTTACTTTTGTATTTAGATTATTTTACTGCTTGTTTATGTTTTGTATATTCATGTTTCCACTTAAGTATTGATTATTCATATCTTTTTCTTAAGTTGGTTGCATTTTCTATTTAATTTTTTTTTTTCAAACATAAATGTTTTCAACTTAGGTTTTGGTAATTTATAACATAATTTTGAGTTGTAAATATTCATGTTTGAACCGTTCCATTTTTAATTTGAAAGCCAATGTTATTATAATTTTTTCCAACTTATGATGCATAAATTCATTTGCCATATTAAATTCCAAGTGTTACAATCTTATAAACAATGTGACACTAAACATGCATCTTTGAAGGCATCATCCTATATATCCACTACCTAACTAGGATATCATCCTCCAGTCATGAGCCAAACATTGGAAACAAGTGTGACTCTCTTCATTACTTTAGGACATGCATTTCTTATTTTATGTATCGAGTCATGTTATCCATTCATTTACCCAACATATTTGACTCTTTCTATAGTGGTTTATGATGTGCATCTCCTAAATAAATATCTAGTATCTAGTCATACATCAATCATAAATAGGGATAAATCAACAATCTATATGCTAATTAAGGATGTGCATCTCTTAACATTAGCATACATTATCATATCCTAATAATAACAACTTCAAATGATCAACATGAAAGATAACATAATCATGGCAAAAAAATACACTTCCATCTCCATATTCTGATCCAATCTCCCCCCATACTTATTGTTACCCTGATTCTTCATAGGAGGCTCTTTTTAGCCTCATTTATTGGGCCATTTTCTTCTAATTATTCCATTTTTGGCCTTTTTGTTGAATTATGTGTTCCATTGTTCTGATTGAGTCCCAACCTGTCAAAACTAAAATTTTGTCATTCTCCCCTCGATGGGGCATCATGGGTCACCCAAACATTATTTGGGGCATTTTTGTAAGCCTATTTTTCTACAACTCATGTAAAATTTAATAGAAGGCAAGAATTAATTTTCTTCTAATATTATCATTATAAGTGACCTTTTTATTCTTTGAAAAATCATTGCTTTAACCAAATGTCTTTCTATGCCTTCTCAAATAGGGTCAAAATGTAGACATCCAATTCCTATCATTGTCGTGTCAAGATTGCAAGTCTAAAAAACTTTCTGCAATAACACAAACTAAACCAAAATCACTAAAAAGTTATAATTTGGTCACACACATCACGTGCATATGTTGATTCACATCTATGTATCCTTGATTAGGGTAATGCATTTTATGTAATTATTATCTTTTCTTAATTCACTTCAAGTCAAATTGTGACCAAGCAAAATGACATTCTTGACTATTAAAATCCACTAATTCATCTACAGACGGCATGTACATGTGTCAATTCATGCCTATACTACCCTAATTGGGATATTACCTTATATTTAATTGACACCTTCTTCTAATTCAACTCCAATCAAATTATGACGAAGCACATTGACATGCTTGACCATTTTGATTAAACAAGCGACCAATTTCTAAGAATTATAAAAAGACTAAGAAAATCATTAAGAAAATAAATTAAATTAAGCACTATGACATTTATAATTCAAAATATCTAGTCCATGACATCATCATAAGGGTGTCATCCATAAAATATTAATGGAGATAAATATTAGGATTAAGGCTACCCATGCCTTATTAATGCTCCATTCTTCCAAATATTAATTTCCATATTTATTTCGTGTCCCTCAAAAGTTGAATGGATTTGTGTCCCTCCATCTTGATCTTGAGATGGAGAGCCAAAAATTAGTTTCTTCATTTTGGAAAAAACTATAAATACATGGGCCATATCCATAACCATTAAGCTCTTTTCGGTGTAGAAAAACTATGCAAAAATATATCTAGAGAGCTTCACTCATTCATCTAAATTAATCAAAGCAAGAGCCAAAGCTATTGGTGCAAGGAGAGATGTATGGAGACGCTTGTGTTATCGCATTGACAAAGACTTGGAACATCAAATCCATGCACAAATATGATTAATGGACCAGTCTTGGAGGAGTTTCACTTCGGGAAGGCATTTTCCATGTTTTCTTGTCTAAGCTTCTTGACTCCATTGATCTGTGCCCTTTGAGGGAGTAGGCTTAGCACGCTAGTTAGTTATGCTTTATCAATTTTTTTTGTCTTAAACTCATGAACTAACTTGTTTCATAATCCTACTCTACAGCGTTCACATAATCCCAAAATTAAAAAGTAGACAAAGTTACAATGGGGACACTAGAACTCACAACACACAAAATGACTATCAATCTATTAAAATTCATCATGAATATGATATTTACTCCATGAATGGATCAATGCAACTAAAGAGTGGAGAAACCATGCCAATATATTCCATGCGAGTAGTGTCAACAACACCTCTAAAACTAATAATCAATACACCCCAATGAACGGAGCTGGTGGAAGAAGACATGTACATGTGATTCAGTTCCATGTACAGAAATGGTGTAAGGAAACATATAAATTATATTTAGGACTAATGTTAGGATTGTGGAGCTAAAAGCTTCACTGATGCAAACAGGAGAGGAGGTTGCTGAAGGTTGCTGAGTTGCAGAAGAAGTTGGGGTCGGTCTGATCAGCCGACGTCGGCGGGAGAGCATAGAGAAGCAACCGACGTCGGTCATATATCGGCCGACGTCGGTCACCTCCAGGCGGACAGGGACCGGCGTCGGTCGCCTGTGTGGTTCGACTGCGAGCTATTTACGGGCAGTTAGCTAACGAACCAAGAGTTTGCATGATGAGTGCTAATTTTAGACTCATAGCTGCGGATCTAATTATTGTAATTAGATGTCTAATCATTGTTTGGATGAGATCTATATAATAGACTCATGGTTGTATTGGAAAAGTGTGCTAGGGAGTAAGAGAGCATAATTATAAGCTCCTTCTGTGTGTGAGGTAGAGCTATGGTGCGTTCCTCCTAGTGCCACAGTACCAGGTGTGTTGGTGCTGGATTGGAGAGCCAGCTGGGTTCTTCAAGAGTGTAGGATCTTGGTCACAGTTGCATGGCCTATATAGGAGATCTACATGGTAAGTAAGATCGTTGATCTGCAGGTGTATGTGTGTGCAAGGTCGAGGTTCACAGGTGATTAGAACCATTGCTTGATTTGCAGGTGTGCAAGGTCATACAGACAGCAACACAACAGGGAGCAGTATCAGGCAGGATCTACTTGGAGTACAGGTGTGTACTCGGATAGAGCAAGAGGAAGGCAAGGGAGTTCCTTCCATAAGTATGGTCTGTTGAATTGCAGGTTGTTGCAGATTCATGGGAGATCTACTTGAAGTACCTTGAGTACTTGTGGAGCACGTGGAGTGCTTGTGGAGTGCGTGGAGCACGGGAGGTGAACACCAACTCTGTATTTGAGTTGGGTGTTGGGACCTGTGAGAGGGAGAGCTTTGGGGAGAAGAATTACTGTTCACTTGAGGTGTGGGAAACCTCTGTAAGGTGGTGGAGAAGAAGTGGCATCTTCTTTATTGTATTCTTTTCTGTATAAAGTGTTAATACAATTTGGTATTGTCTCTCATATGCTGTGTTATTCTGAATTCTAGTTACTTGGTGAATCTGGTTAATTTCCGCATATTAAGTTGCTTGGTATTAGTAATCAAATTGTGTGCTTCCGGTGTACACCCTCCCAACAAGTGGTATCAGAGCCTTGGTTGTAGGTTCTTGAGCTTGATACCAACAGGTGGTATCTGAGCTGAGGTTGGAGGAAGCAGGTTTTGTGTTTGGTTACAGGTCACTCTCAGGGGTTTCTGATCGAGTGGGAGTAGAGCAACAGCAGATCAAAGTAAGCTAAGAATGGAGGAGTTGGAAAGCACAGATGGTCACTCACGGTCCTATGGAAAGAAAGAGCAGGTAAAAGATTATTGTTGGTTGGTAACAGATCAGCATGAAGAAATTGAAGATACAGATGTAGCAGGTGTTGTTGCACAGGATGTGTTTGCAGGTTTCTTGGATAAAGTTGAATCTTGGATAAAATATTCGGTTGCCTCTTTCCATGCAGTTCCAGGTAGAGGAGCTGGTGAGCCTTGCCAAAGAATTGGCAAAGGGGAAGTGAAGCTGAAATTGCAGGCGGCCAACACACAGGTGTTGATGAAGGTCATGCAGGTCCCAGGTTTGGAGATATGGCTAATTTCTTCAGAAAGACTGGGTGATGAGAGATGCACAAGAACTCTCACAGCGGATGCACTTGAATTAGCTGGTGGTAAGAAAATAGGTATCCTTTATCTACTTGTTTATATTACTGATTCTTCTTTTGTTGCGGAGACGTGGCTTCGTAGGCTTGGTCACATGAGCAGGAAGGAGATGCATGTTCTTAAGCGGAAGACAGATATATTTGATAGGCTTAAGAACTGGAAAGCCTTGGTGTTTATGGAGGAGATGGCAGACAGAACCCAGTGGATGTGGCTGGATACTTCTGAGCAGGGCAGTTTGGACATGTGTTTTGATTCAAAGAAGCTCGCGGGTAAAAATTCATCACTCACAGGCGAACACAGGTACCGATGTCGGTCAGGAGGAACCGGCGTCGAACAGACAGGTGCCGATGTCGGTCATGTGCAGACCGAAGCCGGTGATGTCGGGCAGGGTAAGACCGATGTCGGTCATGGGACCGACGTCGGCAGTATTTAAGACCGATGTCAGTTAGGAGAACCGACGTCGGAAGCAGGGACACCAGCGCAGGCAGGTTGGTAGTCAGGTACAGACGCATGGAACCGACGTCGGTCGGATGCAGACTGTGGGGTGACCGAGGTCGGTCACTGTAACGAATTTTGGGTGGACAGCAAGCTATCAAGGAGTCTCAAACACCCATACGGAGGACTGAAGGCGTAAGTAGGCCCTCAAATTCATTGTTCCTCTTCTTTATACATGTTGCTGATTGTAGAGCAGGAAGGATCCAGGAAACAGGTGTGAGCTTGGCATGGATGAGGATGTGATTCCTTGGAGGAGAACCAGACAGGTGTGTCTTGGTAGAGTTGCCAGCAGGTATGAAAGCACAGAGACGAATGGATACCTTAGTAGAAGAATAGAGAGAACGGATACATGAGACGGAAGATCAGGTATATGGTCTTGAGGAGCTGCAGGACAGTGGTACCAGGTTTGACAGGTGGAGGACGGAGCATGGCTTCAGTCAGTGTCAGGTAACTACTGTGGTTTGGCTTACCAGGGGGATGATGAGTCGCGACATCATTCTGTTGCTGTATGTGGATAGTATGCTAGCTAGCAGGGGTGTACATACAGGGTTTTGCTGAGCTAAGGGTAAGATTAGTTCAGTGACATGTCATGAGGAGTTTGGAGCAGCAGAATTCTTTGACATGGGAGGCATGGAGATCACAGGTTGATTTTGTCTCGAGTGGGAGCTGATGTGAATCAGGTGTTGGCGAGGTTCGGGATGCAGAGCCGGAGCACACTAAGGGCTGGACAGGTACAGTGTCCGAAATCACATGAGGTCTGGTATAGACCTGAGTATTCCCATGCAGTGGGAGCTGTCAGAGAGTTAGGAGCCAATTCGGGGAAGTGGGTTCTCAGGTTTTTCTGAGAGGGACCGGCAGCAGGTGTTGCTATGCAGGGTCAGGACTACACTACAGGTGTTGTAGGTTCGGATGTGGCAGGTTACTCGGATGACAGGTGGTACACCACGGGATGTGTGGTGGGTTGTCTTCAGGTGGGAGCTTGAAGAGGGATACAAACCAGGAAACAGATTAGACAGAGTACAGGTACAGTGCAACTATTTATCTCCAAGTGGGAGATTGTTAGGATTGTGGAGCTAAAAGCTTCACTGATGCAAACAGGAGAGGAGGTTGCTGAAGGTTGCTGAGTTGCAGAAGAAGTTGGGGTCGGTCTGATCAGCCGACGTCGGCGGGAGAGCATAGAGAATCAACCGACGTCGGTCATATATCGGCCGACGTCGGTCACCTCCAGGCGGACAGGGACCGGCGTCGGTCGCCTGTGTGGTTCGACTGCGAGCTATTTACGGGCAGTTAGCTAACGAACCAAGAGTTTGCATGATGAGTGCTAATTTTAGACTCATAGCTGCGGATCTAATTATTGTAATTAGATGTCTAATCATTGTTTGGATGAGATCTATATAATAGACTCATGGTTGTATTGGAAAAGTGTGCTAGGGAGTAAGAGAGCATAATTATAAGCTCCTTCTGTGTGTGAGGTAGAGCTATGGTGCGTTCCTCCTAGTGCCACAGTATCAGGTGTGTTGGTGCTGGATTGGAGAGCCAGCTGGGTTCTTCAAGAGTGTAGGATCTTGGTCACAGTTGCATGGCCTATATAGGAGATCTACATGGTAAGTAAGATCGTTGATCTGCAGGTGTATGTGTGTGCAAGGTCGAGGTTCACAGGTGATTAGAACCATTGCTTGATTTACAGGTGTGCAAGGTCATACAGACAGCAACACAACAGGGAGCAGTATCAGGCAGGATCTACTTGGAGTACAGGTGTGTACTCGGATAGAGCAAGAGGAAGGCAAGGGAGTTCCTTCCATAAGTATGGTCTGTTGAATTGCAGGTTGTTGCAGATTCATGGGAGATCTACTTGAAGTACCTTGAGTACTTGTGGAGCACGTGGAGTGCTTGTGGAGTGCGTGGAGCACGGGAGGTGAACACCAACTCTGTATTTGAGTTGGGTGTTGGGACCTGTGAGAGGGAGAGCTTTGGGGAGAAGAATTACTGTTCACTTGAGGTGTGGGAAACCTCTGTAAGGTGGTGGAGAAGAAGTGGCATCTTCTTTATTGTATTCTTTTCTGTATAAAGTGTTAATACAATTTGGTATTGTCTCTCATATGCTGTGTTATTCTGAATTCTAGTTACTTGGTGAATCTGGTTAATTTCCGCATATTAAGTTGCTTGGTATTAGTAATCAAATTGTGTGCTTCCGGTGTACACCCTCCCAACAAGTGGTATCAGAGCCTTGGTTGTAGGTTCTTGAGCTTGATACCAACAGGTGGTATCTGAGCTGAGGTTGGAGGAAGCAGGTTTTGTGTTTGGTTACAGGTCACTCTCAGGGGTTTCTGATCGAGTGGGAGTAGAGCAACAGCAGATCAAAGTAAGCTAAGAATGGAGGAGTTGGAAAGCACAGATGGTCACTCACGGTCCTATGGAAAGAAAGAGCAGGTAAAAGATTATTGTTGGTTGGTAACAGATCAGCATGAAGAAACTGAAGATACAGATGTAGCAGGTGTTGTTGCACAGGATGTGTTTGCAGGTTTCTTGGATAAAGTTGAATCTTGGATAAAATATTCGGTTGCCTCTTTCCATGCAGTTCCAGGTAGAGGAGCTGGTGAGCCTTGCCAAAGAATTGGCAAAGGGGAAGTGAAGCTGAAATTGCAGGCGGCCAACACACAGGTGTTGATGAAGGTCATGCAGGTCCCAGGTTTGGAGATATGGCTAATTTCTTCAGAAAGACTGGGTGAAAAAAATAAGCTAAAAGAAATGGCTCTCTTATTACCAACATTGTTTACAAAATATTCCTTTTTTAATCCATTGAACATTTAATTATATTGTTTTTTTAATATTTTATATGTTACATTTTATGTATTAAATAACCTCAATCATAAAATATTTAATTTATCAATTAATATTTAATTAAAGGTAGATTAAAGTTGAATTTAGTGATCATAAAATTTATAATTTTATTTCAAAATCATAATTTTATTACAGAAGAGTTAATTATTTTTATCACAATAATTTTCATCTTGAACATTAATTTTATTTTGAAATCATAAATTTGATTATAAAAAAGTTATTATAATTTTGCCTTTTACCAGCGTCGTATAAGTAGATATTATTGAGTTAAGTTTAAAAGTGGTGACAAGGTAGTTCATAATCCTGGTTGGAAAGGAATTGAAGGATTAAAGAATGTGCATTTCGCCGACAAACTATCTAATATCAAAATAGTGTGATCATATTTCAAAAGGTTTGTTAGTATTTTAAATAAAACAAGGGACATGTTTAGGCTAGGTGACAAACCAACTCACTAGAACCCCTAAGATTTATCCATGCCCAGGCCCAGGCCCAGGCCCCACTCGATAAATAATATATTAATATTATTTTACTTTGAAAGAGGCACGTAAATAAATTTGGATCATATGCATGAGTTATTTTGGGTAATAGGTAGCCCGCCCTTACCTGCCTTAAACTGCCAAGAAAGTGATGCGGGCCTCGCTTAACGATTTAGCCTTCACACCATAATACTTTTATATTATTTTAAATATATTTATTTAATGTTAATTTTTATTTCCCATTTTTTATTCAACCATTAAGGTGAATCTCAATATGATATGATTCATCTAGGTTTGTGATATTTAATATTTAAATCAATGTGAAAAATAATGGATTGGATATCAAAACAGTCAAAAGGATGGTGATTTTTTGAAACATGTGGAGATCTTAAAAATTCAGATCTAATCAAGAAAAGTTGGATAATTAAATGAATGGGCAAGTTTATATAATTTTAAATTATTTTAATTAATCAATTAAAATATTTTAAATTTTAATAAGTTTGATATATATAATTATTTTTATTAAAAAAATAATTTAAAAAAATGAATATAATTTATATGTAAATAATCAAAGTTTTATAAATGGAAGGCGATTTTTAAAACTTCTTTTAGATGATTTTTTATAAATGATTTATTTATTTTAAATGGGATAATTTATCATTGAAATTTACATTTTAAAATGTAATGTTTGAATTAGAATGTGTAATGAACAAAATTCAGAATTTTAAAAATAAATAAAATTCAACCGATTATTTTTAGCAGTTGTTATTTTTAGTAAGTTTCGCATGCAAGCATGCATAACTCTAAAAAATTTCAAAAATAAACTAAATATTAAAATTAAGCTGTCAGACGAATATCAATTGAAGTTCAAGTCCGGTTATAAAAGTAGACAATTTTTTAATTTAGAAAAAAAAATTGAAAATAAAATTGAACTATAATTTTGGACCCTCAAATGGTTATGTATGGCCTCTAAAATATGGAAAATATCTCATAACTGGAAGTTTGGATTATGGTTGTATTGAACTTTTTGAATCGATCATTTTGACGTGAAAATAAGCTCAAACAAAATTACGGATCAAAAATTATAACATTCGGAAGTTCGACCTCTTTTTCTACATCAATATAGTCATCAAAAATATTTTCTGATTAAAAATTATTATTGAAACTCCCAAAAAAACATTAAATATATAATAAAAATATTTTGAAAAAATTATATTTAATTTTTTTTTTTTTTGAAGAAGAAAAGAAATTTGAAAGTGGCTAATTTCTTATAGACCCATAAAGGTTTTCAAGAAAATCGGATGTAGAAAGGATGAAAATAGAGCTTGGAGGAAGAGAAACATGTGAAAATGTTGGAACATGATCTAAAATTCATAATAATAACTTAACAAGAAACGAGGATTTATCCAATAAAAACCTCTTTAACTTTTATCATTTTTTCAACATGAAAACTATGTTAAACAACAAAATAGATGTATTAAATGTATAAAGTATTAAAATCCATATCTACATACATCTTAGGATGTGATGTATAATATAGCTTCAGCAAGCAAGAGTAAGGTTTTTTTTCTTTACTGATCATAACATATTTAAATTTAATTGATCTATAAACAATTGGTTTTTAATGGGATAATATTGAATGATAATCTTTTTTTTTTTTAAGATAAAGAATTTGTACACTATTTAGATTTAGTATAGAGGTTAACTTAAATTAACTTTGTATAAGGTGCATATAAAATATTGCACCAACATGATGGTCATGTGAATCACATATCACTCATTAATGCACGTCAATGGTTTTAGTATTGTGCTTATTTGTTCTATAAGTTTTTCTTCCTCAAATAAAACACTTGTATGGGTGTCAGATATGACCAACAATGCACTCATGTATAGAATAATTTTTTTAATTTGATTTTTTAATGAAAACAATTATTTTTCGCAAACTATTATTAATAAATCAAAATAATTTTTCCAGAATAATTAAAATGCAAGTTTACATTATGACAAAGTTTTTCTTGAAACTACCTCCCAATTTAGAAATTAAAAAATTTACCACACTTCTCTGGACAACTTTTTATAGAAAACTACTTTATGTGGATACTAACCAATTAAAACTTATAACTTATAAAAACTCCAGTAAAAATATTTTACAAGACTCTTCATAATACTTCTAGACAACTCCACAAAATTTTATGAAAAAACTCGTCATGGAAAATGAGAGATACAATTAATTCTACTTCATCAAGTAAAGACTTAAATAATTTTATTTATTTTTCTAAAGTCTTTACCATATACTCTTTTTGCAATGTTTTCAAAACCTAAATGAAGAATATAAAACTTTTTAAAACCTACAAAAAATTTTAATTTTTTTATAAAATTAAAAAACTTAATCATATAATACAAAACAAATGTCACTATTTGTGGACCATCACGTTCTTCAAAAGCCTCATTGTTCACATGTGCCTCACCAACTGTAATTTTTTTTCACTACTTGTCTGGCTTATGTGCATGTTATGATAGGAGTCTGTGTGTCTCCACTCACCCATACTTGTGCCAAACGGTAACAAATCTCCAATCATAAAAATAAATAAATGTTCCTCTTGAAATACTCACGCCATGCCTTAGATAGCTACGAATGAATTCATAGGCTATTGTTGTTGATGTATTTTATGCACTTGAAATTTCAAATCACCTCTTGTTTTACCTTCACAAGCACCACTACGCTTCTAGCTCATGCCTTAAAGCTATACATTTTCTTCAACTATTACAGCCTCATTCCACACTAAAATGAAAAATGTGTTATTGCTTAATCTCCCTATGCCATAAACATTTCATCCTCTCTTCTTTGACATCATTTGATATGAATAATTTTTATTCTTAATACACTAAAAAAACAAAAATAAATGAAACGCCTTTTTCACATATACCTTCTTCCAACACTATTCACCAATAAGCTAAATACAACACACTAACAATTTTATTCATAGGCTTTTCATCCTACTTTGATGCCAATGTATGATTTTTAACAATCCCATATCCATGTAATTTGTATTAAATATCAAATACACACACATATATACATATGTGTTTACATATCCTATATTTTGTGATATGTTTCTATCATCTGCCAACCATTTCTATTCTAAATCAATTTCTAGCAATATTTATTATGTGGGTGTTATAAAAAATCACCCAAAGTCATCTTAATATAGTCCAACATGTTCTAACAATATAACTATATGTAATAGTTAGAATTATAAAATAATAGGTAAACTTTGATGTTTTATTTATATAAATAAAATTATTTTTTTGTGTATTTGTTTAGAAATGTTATATATGAATTTTAAATATGAAACTTTATAGGTGTAATATGTGTGTATGTGGATGTCCTTGTTGTAACCCTAAATTTTGTTAAATTTGATTGAATTTATAAGTAATTCTAATTCTAAAAAATTTAGATATTTTTGCAATAAATTTTCATGTAATTTCTATGTATTTAAACATCAGTTGAAACAGAAAAAAAAAAGAAATTTATTAATAATTTTTTGGTTATACAAAGAAAATCTTAAGAAAATAATAGACAATTTAAAAGTTTAATGAGAATATTTGAAAGCCCTATATGTGCTTAAATTTAGTAACAAGATGTCTCATTCATGCATTAAATTTTGATGAACATAAAAAAAAAAACACCATTTGGGCAGCCTTCTTTGCGAGATTAAAACTTGTTTTTATTTCAATTATTGAATGTTGTATTGTGTGGATAATTTATATATTTGATGATATTTAATTTAGATTATAAAATAACTTTTTCTTGTTGTTTGTGACATGTAACAACTGAAATTATACATGTGAGAAACCTAGGTTGAAAACAATACCAAAATATGGGGAAACCACTTACAACACTTACGGAAACAAAAGGGTAATTGGGTTGTTTGTTTTCACTTATGTAAACAACTTTAATGCATTACAAAACTGTTGTATTGGGCACATATTCATATTTATGATTGCCCCCTTGTAAGCATGGGAGTTATGTGGTAAAACATATTGCAAACCTTGAATTGGGATGATAATCAGAATGGTTGAAAAATAAAATTATAGATTGAGTACCAAAACCCTAGTTTCATCTTATAAGTTTAAAATAATGACCAATTAAATCACTAATATTGTTTAAATTCAATAAATTAACTAATATATTGTTGTTGAAAATTACTCTATTGAACTTACAACTAAAACCTTAGAAAACAAAACTTATGAAAGCTAGTTTGAATTTACTATTTCCTTAGGAACAAAACATGTGGGAAATAATGCAAATTTCATGGTTTAGGAATTCAAGCTATAAGTTAATAGAGTGAGCTAGGATCAGGATGACATAAGGTACTTAACACGACCAAGATGGTTTACTTACTTTTTCATCAAATGGGACTAAGTAAGAGTTGGTGAGGGCATAGAATGAGCAAGTAGCTCATAATATCCAAAACTTACTCATTCCTTATGATGGACACCAATCAATGTAAATCCTAGGACCCATGAATAATGGTGTATGTATCTGAATTCTTCTACAATTAAGACTCTAAATTTGGATCAATCAAGGATTTGTGGTCTTTAACAATTCAAACATTTCTTATCTATACATGTGTGTATACAATAGCGCAAAACTAAGTATATGTCTCAATAGTTGACTGTTGGACCTGATTAGTGACATTCTTAAAAGTTAATAAATGTAATAGAGCATTGACCAACAATTACACCTTCTTGGTCAAAAACCAATGAGTAGACCTAGGATTATATGACAAGTTACTTATATGGGTGGATATATTGACCACTATATTAATGATTAATGTGTTAATCTTATTGAATGAATGCCCAAAGTCGAGACTTTTAACATTATGTCATGATATTTGTGTAGCTTAATTAGCTAATTGTATGCACTTAATATGAAACAATACTATATATGATGGTCACATGTATGTGTAGACACTAAATCAAAAATATATAGTGCCTCAATATTATATACTTGGCAATTACTTCTCATGGTTGTACCCTTCAATTATAAGACCTTCTTGTTGCTGAAAGGCTCACATCCACTATCTCTTGTGCTTATTGCTTATCTCTTAGTCTGACCATGTGGCGTTTTGATGACCAAGCCTTCTATGATACTCAACATGCTATAAAGCTACATATTATCATCTTCTACAAGTTTTATACATGTGCCTATTTTCTAGCTTCTTGGACACTTGCATCCTAGCTGGACACCTATGTCGACGCTAGTATCATGAGACAAACTAAGTGTAGAGTGCCTTAAAGTCATCAAATTTACAAATGAAACATATTCCTATGGTTAGCCTAAGGGCTTTAACATGAGATATTTACAAAATAGATTGATATATATACAAGACAACCTTCATTCATTCATCACCTAACATGTACCTAACAACTCACAAGGAAACTTACCAAAAACACTCAATCAAGATTTCAAGTGAGCAAAGCTTACTTATTTTTTGTATTTAAATATCAATCATAGGGACAACCTATCTATAACTTTGAAGTACTAAAAGATCACTCCATGAGCCATATTTTTTAAGTTATAAGCTAGGTCACTCTATGTACTTTCTTATCACACATTACATCTTGATATGCACAAGCCAACATGTAGGGGAGAAATACATATTTTTGAGGCCCTATTCAGAGTATTAGCCATGTAATTAATACACATTGATAGAGGGATCCCTGGGGTAGCTTGACATCATGTAACCACTAACCTATATTTCCTACAATCACTCCAAGGGTGAAGAGTTAGGGCTTGATCATTTGACAAAGAATGAAAACCTATGTGCAAGATATGAACACACTAGAGTAAATTCAATAGAAAACTAGAAGGCTCGAGGTACTCACATGCAAATACAATCAATATGATGTACTAGACACTTGCATCTAATTTAGATAGTAGTGTCGACAAAACTATCTAGATCTAATGTAAGCACCAAGCCCACAAAGTACAAATTTCCAAAATCTAAAGATTAATTCAAAATCTAAATCTAATCTACTTCTAGACTGTTTCAACCCATATCTACCTATGCACAATAAACTAGCTATGTACTCTTATTTCTAATTCATTTCAATGTCAATTCATTTCAATGTCAATTAATAGTTTTTCTTTCCATTTTTAGCATATTTTAGTATTATAAATTTATAACATAGTTTACTTAAGTTTGCAAATTAATTGGCCTATTATAGATCTATTTAACATCATTGTGCTGATTATTCATTTATATATTCTTAACCCAATACTATATTGACCCATCTCAATTTAGATTTAAAAAGTATGGACATATATATTAATCATTGTGTTGTTGGTAAATGTGTTGATCTCTTAAGAGAGATGTCTTAGACTTAAAATTATGTCTTTACTAAAAGACATAATGAAATTTCATTAGCAAAATCACTACTAGAGGTGCTTATTTATATAGTGATAAATGATATTAAATATCCTAATCTGTAGGAGATTATGGCTCACAATGTAACTAATCACACATAGGAAATACCCCCTCTAACTAACCTATGTCAATCAAAGGTGTAATACCTTGAGACATTTATTAAAAATAAGTTAGGATAAATTAATTATTCTAACATTTTCCTTTTAATTGATCATACCTTGAAGAGAAGAAGAGAGAGAATTTTTGAATACCTCAAACTTATCACGTGAAAGTGACTTCATCAAAACATTTGCACATTGATCTTAAGTGGTAAAAAACTAGAGTTGTATGTTGTGATGTTGAACATGTTCATGTATGAAATGAATCTAAACCTCTATGTGTTTGGGTCTCTCATGAAACACTAGATTGTGAATAAGATATCAAACACCCTGATTATCACAATTCATAACTATAGGATGAGTTTTTAGAACTCCAAGTCTCAAAATAATGAGATGTATCTATATTTTTTTATAAATAGCTCCTGCTATATCATGATATTTTAACTTTGTAGAAGATCTAGAAACATAATTATGCTTCTTACTTCCCCATGAAATTAAACTAGATCTTAGAAAGAACACAAATCTAGAAGTAGATTTCCTATCATCAATAAAAGCTACATGATCTACATCTATGTATACTATCAAGAAGAACTTATCATTGTTTTTGTACTCTATGCCATACTCAAGTGTACCTATGATGTATCTCAATACCTACTTTGTTGCTTTCCGATGTGTCACCTTTGGTTCGTGCATCAACCAAGAAAGATAGTTGATAGCATAGATAATATCTGGCCTAGTATATGTTAAGTAAATGAGACTCCAAATCAACTACCAATAAAGAGTTGTATTTACTTCTGGTGATGGATTTGTATAAGACAACTAAAGTCTTATCTCTATAGGTGTTAAAATAGGCTTGCAATCCATCATCCTAAATTTTTCAAGCAATGTCTTGGTATACTTCATATGTGAAAAAAAATGTAATGTTTATTCTATCATACCTCCAAACCAAGATAATAGTGTAGCAGCCTGAGATCTATCATGTCAAACAATTACTTCAGATAATTCTTAGTTACATCAATCATCTTCACTATGTTGATAGTGATGACTAGATCATCAACATAAATAATCACTATAACAACCTCCCCCCATGATTTTTGAGGTAGAGGTTAGAATCATATGGACTCCTATTAAATCCATGTTTTATGAAATGCTCATCAATCTTGATGTACTAGGTTCGAGGAGCCTATTTTAGCCCATAGAGAGACTTGATAAGCCTACATACCTTTTATTCCTGATCAGATATCACAAATCCTGCAGGTTGAATCATGTAGACTTCCTCTTTCAAATATCCATTGAGAATACACTTTTTACATCCATTTGATGGAATTTCCATCCAAACTGTGTAGCCATACAAAAAACCATTTTGATAGTCTTTATCTTAGTTTTGGGAATAAAATTCTCCTCATAGTCAATGCCTTATTTTTTAGCATACCCTTTTGTAACAAGCCTTGCCTTGTACTTATCAATACTACCATATACTTTATATTTAGTCTTAAAGACCCATTTTCATTCTATAGGCTTCTTCCCTGGTGAAAGATCAACAAGCTACCAAGTGTTATTCTTTATCAGTGACTGATATTCTACATCCATGACATCTTTCCAAGGTTTTGATTGTAGGGATTCTATTACTATTGAAGGACCATAAGTTTATTGAACAATACTCATAAGGGCCATATTAACCTCTTCTCAAACAATGCTTCGAGTCTTTAGTCTTAAAGTGGATGTATCTAGTACACCATTTAAGTTAGCATCTCATATTGTACTTGTATACCACTTGGGCATATGTTGAACTATAGGTGGTGGTGATGGAGGTCCTGTTTGATTATCTTCCTTTTCACTTTCATCATCACTATCTGAAAAGATTATAGTACTTTTTCCTATATCATTTTCTTATGTATAAGGTGGATTGATTCCACTCTTTTCATCAAACACTACATCTCTACTGATTAGTACCTTCTTTGTTTCTAGATCAAGGAGCTTGTATGACTTTGATTGTGCACCGTATCCCATAAATATACATTCTTTTGTTTTCCTATCCAACTTCTTCCTTTTTTTCTTAGGAACATGCATGTATGCCTTGCAATCAAAAAATTGAAGGTGAGTTACCTTTAGTTTATTCCCTGTCTAAGCTTCATATGGTGTGATTCCATCGAGAGATTTGGTGGGTGAATTGTTCAACAAATAGATTGCAATGTGACAAGCTTCTGCCCAAATATGTATTATAAAATTTTGCATCCTCAACCATGTTGTGAAACATTTCCACTATGAATCTATTATGTTATTTTTCAAGTCCATTATACTGAGGTGAATATGGATCTATCAATTATTGACTGATTCCATTTATACTGAGATAGGCTAAGAATTCTTTACAGGTGTATTCCCTCCATGATCTGAGTGGGGTCTTAATTTTCCTACTAGTTTCATTTTCAACCATGACCTTGATTTCTTTGAAGACTTGAAAATATTGATCCTTAGTCTTCAATAAATATACCCATTTTTTTTTTTGAGTAATCATCAACAAAAATTTGAAAGTATTTATACCCTTTGAGACTGGGAGCAAAATGTTTGCAAAGATCAGTGTGCACCAAGTCCAACTTACCAAGTCACTGATACTCAGTATTTCCAAAGGGAGATATTTTTTATTTTCCTTCTAAGTAATTGGTATATATATCATAGTTTTGCTTGAGTTTGGGAAGACCATGAACCATATATTATTTTCTCAATTATACCTAATAACCATAACTCAAGTGACCATATCTTTTATGCCATAAATTGCCTAGTTTTGTATCTTTGACCACAAGTTCTTGATGATCATTTTGAACAAAATAAAGTTGAAACATTTTTCTAATATTGGAAGCTTTGGAAATCACTTTGAAATGCCCACAATTGTCTTTGATGTGGTAAAACTTTTGACCATTTTGGTGATCAAAATCAACCATGAGGTTGTGGTCAAGTAACTGATTAATGGATAACTAATTTTTTGTAAGTCCTGGAACATAGAGAACATTTGCAATATTATAATTTTTATTTCCAAGTTGAAGTTTGATGTCACCACTGCCTTGTACTACATATGAGGTATCATCTTCAAGTGAAATATTTTTTTTTGATTCTATTTTTGTCAAAGTAGAAAACCGTTCTTCTCATCCTATCACGTGTCTGGTTGCTTCTAAATCAACATACCAAACTGCACTTGGATGATTGGTAGACTCATGTGCTTAAAATAACTAAGCCATATTCCTTGTTTGGACATTCATTGTCTTTAGTAACAATGCCATATTGTTTAGTCTTGAAATTTTTTTATTTCCACCTATTTTGTTGTTGTGGTTGCTTCTTTTCTATTTGTGGTGAATTATTGTAAGAAGGATTCTTGCTTGATGAGCCATTTTGAAATGTGTTGTACCAACAATGTTTTGAGTCATGTCCTTATCTTCCACAAATTTGGCATGCTTTAAAATAATTCTAATTTTTCCCTTGCTAGTTTTGTTGATTATTCTACTTTGAATATTGCTTTGGGCCCTTCATGTGTTTCTTTCCCTTTTGATTTGATGTGAGCGCATGTTCCTCATCTGTTTCCTCTAATTTTTTCAAAGTTTCCTCTTGTTGCAATAAATTGACCAATACTTCAAAGGTTGGTTTTTATCCTATGACATTAAGAATTATCACAAATATCTTTTATGTGGGGGGCAGTGCTCCAAAGACTATAGGAACCAAAGAATCATTTATCACCAATTCACCCAAAGATTGAAGTAAATCCCATAAAGTTATAACCCATCTAAGGAATGCTTCTACTTTTTCATCTAATTTGAGCTTGAGAGCATGCAATTGGATTTAAAGATGCAGGATTTAATTTTAATTCTTAGCTTTATATACTATTTTAATCTTATCCTAAGCATCTTTTGCAATTGTAGCACTATGTATATGAGGTTTTACCTCATCTAAAACTCTAAAAATGATTATTAACTTAGCTTTTTTATTAGCTTTGTCATATTTATGTTGTTGATCAACATCTATTGCATGTGTGATCCATGTGCCTTCTATAAACTGACCAAATATCTTAAAACTCTAAATATATTTATACTTGTGTTTTTCAAGTAGTGTAGTTGTCACCACAAAACAATTATGTGTTAGGGAGGACAAATCTAGGTCCTAAACAAGACATTATGAATAACAAGTTGTGTATGACAAATTACAAATGTGTTATTTAAGTATGAAAATGAAATGTGAATTTAAAAAATGTAAGTGACTGAAAATGCAAAAATGCATACATAAAGAGAATAAATCGCACACTAACACACAAAAGGACATCGAAAATAGATCCAAAAATACAATGGAAAATGAGGAAAGTTGGTACCAGTTTCAACTAAATATGCATCCTAGGAGTTTTATAATGAAACCTTCCCACTGAAATATGTTTTGAGTTTGGTGAGAAAATATCCCCTCCCCCCCACTTGACAGTCTTTGCAATTGCAAGAAAAAAATGGGCTTTTCACCTTATAATATTCACTGTTGTGATGAATCAATAAATTTCACCAATGAACTTTAGAATATGATATAAAATCAAAATAAATAGATGTTGTAGATGTTAATATCATGGAAAACATGCACTTTCAAAAAATATAGCATGCAAATTAGAGTTATTAGTCAAAATTTATGGCCTCTTAAAGGTCCAAAATACATGAACTAGTTAGCCAAACTAGCAAAAAATTAAAAATTCTAAAAATATGGGTGATCAAAATATAAAAAATAGCCTTAGCACTGTAAAGATCTCAAAAAATAACTAAGATTGAAAAAATCACCTTCATAGGCTTCACAAATCAAAAGTTATGAGCCTCAAAAGAAAAGACCTTCAAAGATGGCTCATAGTGGTGAAAGACAAGCCCTTAAATGCTAAAAATGCCCAGCAGGTGGTCATATGGTATGAATAGAGGCTAAAAACTATTGGTGGTGTGATGGTGGTGTTAGTTATATAAGTGGTAGATTTGGGTGGTGCTCCACCCAAAAAATTGACCCTATACCAAATGAAGACTTTCCAAATTACTCTTTATCTTCAAATTTTCACCACAGGTGCCTCGGTGCTCTATTTTCAGAAAAAAATACTTTTTAAAAATATATTGACAAGAGGAATCTGGTGATATAATATTTGATCTATTATTATACAAAAAATGTTAAAAAAATTGTTGTTCCTTGCTTATCCTATTAAAAAAACTCAAAAAAATCATAGAAAATCATCAGAAAATCTAAAAAAATTCATTTTCTTTTAATTTATATTTTTTTGATTAAAATTAAAAAAAAATATAGGATCAGTTCCAAAGATTATATATTTTTTCATAAAATTAAAAAAACAAAAAATGACCCTAAAATGTTAGATCTGATACGCCAAGCTAGGATTTAAGATTGGTAGATTTGCTTGATAACTTTTTCCTTTCATAAAATTGGCCAGAATTTTGGTAATGTTTCAGCTTAGGATGGTAAAAATTAGAACAACATGTCGCATCCAAGGATCACATTAACTTGGATCTCGATCTCCATCGAATATCCAATGCTTTGAAACCCCCTTAGGATTAATCTGCTCTGATACCAAATAAAAGATAGAATAGAATTTCATTAGCAAAAACACTACTAGAAGTGCTTATTTATAAAACAAGTGAGATTAAATCTCCTAATCTATAGGAGATTATGAATCAAAATGTAACTAATTAGACATAAAAAATACCCCATCTAACTAACCTATGTCAGTCAAAGGTGTAATACTTTGAGACATTTATTACAAATAGGCTAGGATAAATTAACTATTCTAACATTTACTTGTCATAATTTTGAAAGATAATTCTATTGATAAATTATAATGATACAATACAGTAGATGTCAATAACTAAAGTAAGAAATGATAGCATGAATTTATCACTTGATGTATGTTAAAAATTACACCTTGTGTATCATTATTGCAAATTGGCTTTGTATGATGTGAAATAGACCTTGCATATAGGTATAAAACTTAACTTCCTTTGTATTATAAAATAGTACTTAAATATAATGTATGTGGATTATAGTTTGAGTAATTAACTGAAACTTCTAATTTTTTTATTATAGTTGAGATAAAAATTATTATGTTTGTGTGAATGCAAGTTATAATTTAGCAATATGCATGTTTAGCTGCATGCTTTATACATATTGATACATGATTCTCTATGAATGGAACATCCCTTCAGCTTGTGTAATTCATCATCAATTGGTTGGGGTGGATAGGGATCTTGTTCGTCATTGGTTGAGTTCATATTGCTTCATTCATCCTACTATCATCAAAGCAAGCCTCTTTGGAGAAAAAAGGTAGCAATAGAAGACTTTCCTTATGAATTTTATATTTATATTCCTCAATGATAAATATTGTATATTTATAGTTGATGTAACTAGACCGACCTAAGGGTCACAAATGAAATGATCATTATATCTCAACATTGATATTTATTCTCATAACACCAAGTGAAATAGTTATTTTGATTATGATTTTTTTATGAACCTTGATGTAATTATAAGATAATGAATAGATGAATGGGTTGAGTTTATTAAAATTATTTTTAGTTCATATTTTTTGTTGTCACCATAGTTTCCAAATTAAAATCTTGTGTCCAATGTTGTTCTTTTTTTCAATTTATTTTTCTTGATTTTTACATTCATGGTTATTTTTTCAAGATCTATTTGTGTTATAGCAATGCATTACCCTATTTTCAAGTTCTTAAAACATTCAAATTTATCCATTTGGAATAGAATTAAAGTATGACATCATATTGGGATTCTGTAAATTTCATTAAGTAGTTGAACTTTAAAGTTTAAAGATCAAATGTTAATAGAGGAAGCTTAGGGAAAATTTATACAACCACTTAATTATTGTAGGTGATTTGGAATTTTAATTAATCTTATTTAAAGATCAATTAAATCTCCACACAACTTAATTACTATGGATGTTTGAACACTTGTAAGTCCATCAAAAATAGCTTTATATAGGTTCCTCATAGTAACCCAACCATATTGGAGATATATTTAATGATAGGTGGGGTGAATCAGTGTGAAAAATTCTATTTCATTTTCATATATCATTCACTTATCAATCAAACAAATCTAAAGATATAACAATGCATAATCAATCATTCATATAAGCAAAAAGTGAAAGCACAACACATGAGCACAATATTTATGTGTGCAACCCTCTAGGGGAAGAAAACCCACTAATGCACAACTTGGAATACTATCCTATAATCAATGAATTACACTTTTAGTGAGGCACCAACCCCACAAGGATCACCAACCCCTCACTAGTCAAACACCAACTCAACTAGTGATTTTAGCAAGCTTTAACTTGTAAGGAGGATCTAACCCCATAGGCAATGAACCAACTCAACTACCTTGAATTTATGATCATTCTTGGACACCTATTGCTTATTTAAATGATGATTACCTCCTTTGTTTGATCTTCTAACATGTTTTTCTCATTCAAACAAGTTATTAGGCCTTCTAACTCAATTACCCCTCTTTGGTAGAATTATGCCAAATGACCTTACTCAATACCTACAAAAACATAGTTAGATAATCATAAAATATTCATCTCATCTCTTTGATGATATTCAAACCCTTAACCTATTCTCCAAAACTATATATCCTTCACTCAATTACTTGATATTCTAATTAGTCAAAATAGGCTTCTAAGGCCTTGACATTATACTTGATTCTTTCGCATACCCATCTTATTCAGCCAAGGACCTCACCATAATTAGCTTATGCTTTAAATATATCACTACACATATTTCAGAAGTGAAACAAATATTACATAGGTCATTCATTACCCTTAAGGGATAAAACCTCCATTAGTCTTAATAGAGACCTAATACAATTAGGCCTTCACTAAGCACACATATCACTTAGACCTCCTTTGAACACTTTGAGCTTTCACCAATAGATGACACACTTAATATGTAAATTGAATAGATCCTTCCTAATATTTCCTTATGTCCCAAACACCTTTTGTCTCTTTTCACTCCTTGAATCATCCAATTAGGTCTACTCACCAATAGGCTTTTTTACTGTTAAAAAGTTTGTCTTGCAAATCTCAACCATACACAACTTTTCCATATAAACCACATATAAGATCATATAAATAGGATATTTATGACTAAAAAAACTTACCCAAATGGTTTTTTATTCACCACATAGGCCAAAATGCCTCAAGAACACTCCTACAAATGGATTACTTAGAAATACCAAACACTATCAACAAACAATAAAAAAAATTGACTCTCTATACCTGAATAGGGACTTCTAATGAGAAAAAATGCATTCATGAATCAAAAGGGCCAATGCAAATGATTCATATGCCATATATCTAGTGATATTAGATATATATGATTCTATTATATCTTTATAAAACCTTAAATATCATTGGATCATCAAAATTAGTGCAAAATGACTCAGAAACATTGTTTTCACAAACACTCAAAAAGTTGCCTATAGCACCAAAAACACAGTCAAGAAAATCAAGTCATTGAAAACCTGTGGGAATAATTTTGTGATATTAAAATAGGTTTATGTCAACCTTTATCATCCTTATATTATCTATAAAAATATATATCATGTTCATATTTCAATATTGATCTTACAAATCAATCTCACTACTTCACTCTACATAGACTTCACTGTGTTAGACAAACCAGTTTGATGATAAATTTTTGATTGAGTATAGGAATTATCAAAACTTATACACAAAGGAGATATGAGGATTAGGATTTAATAATGAACTCATATATTAGGATCTATCCCTAGTCCTCTACAACTAATTCTTAATCTCATTCTCATTCTCGCCTAGTTTTCTCACTATTTTGCTCATTATGCCTGTTTAATGATAGGCCAACTTTCATGACCAATTTACCAAACTTTTGGTATAAAAATTACTCAAAAACTTTCATGATAGTAAATTATAAGTATTAAACATCATATTTTGTCTATTTTCATGATTTGACCTGATCAACCCTACTTGCTACATCAAAACTCTTAAAAATAAGGGTTTTCTTGTAGCTTTTACTCACTGTCATGACAAACCAAAACCATATTAGGAAACCTTGAAGAGTTGTTTACATGTTTCAAACATTAAACAAGGTAAATCGGACCATTATAATCCATAATCAATTATATATTTCCTATCAAGTCATTATAAGGGTTTTGAGAGGGTTTTTATTAGTTTCACTTCTTAGCAATTGTTCATAAAGGATTGCGCCTTATCTTCAAAACAAATGCTAGAAAAATAAAGCTAGGGACCTTCCCCAACTACCATAAATTGATCAATATCTCATGCAAATTATAGACTCTAAAAAAATGTACATTATGACTCTATATATTGCATTAACCTTTAAACCACTCCTTGACCCCCTTTGGGTTATATTATTTACCAATTCTTTCATTATTAACTTCAAACTATTTCCTAGAGAATTAACCACTAGTCATTAGTAGAATTGGTTAAATTTAACCAATTTTGACTATGTTCCCTTGATCATCGATGGTTATCCCTTGACCATCGATGGTTGACCCTAACCGCTAGCGGTTACTTAACACAATCAAAAACTCTACCTCAGGAGTGCATGATCAAAGGAGGAAACTATAACTCACTCATTCATCACTAGATTTTTAATTTTAGTCTATTATTCATACAATCAATGCATGTTAGACTATTGGTTAAATGGTTTGTTAAACCCTTTCATTTCAATGTCCCTTTGCTCTATATTAAGAGATTAACAGAAGGTTGAAAGGAAGATTTTGGTGCAAGAGATTCTGACTCTTAAATAGATTCAAAAGCTTCCCAGCAAGCCAAAAACCAGGACAGAGACTTGGGTGCTTATACAACTCACTATTTTGAGTCAAGGTACCATTGCTCTGCTGATATTGATCTAAGATCTACAATAGCTTTCATCCAATCTCAACATTTTTCATATCAACAACACCTAAAAGCTAAGTATCTATGTTTTTTTATTAAGATTTAGTAATTAGCTTTATTTATTTTAGTGCTCGGGTCATTCCTATTTTTTACACTTCATTCCCTATGTTAGAGTTTTAAAATCTCAGACACTTCATCTCCTACCCAAAACCACTTATAACCTATTCCAATCACTCAAACACACAACTCCCAAATCAAATACCTCTAAGCATTACTTTATGTCTCACAATCAATATTCAACCTAAACACCACTCCCAAAACCTCTTTACAACACTTTTTAATAGGATTTAGTCCAAGATTGATTAATAAACATTGAATTCAAAACCAAAAGAGTACAAAAATGAATAATATTATCTCAATGAAGAGCAAACTACAAATAAAATAAGAGATTTGATAAGTGAGGAAAACCATCGAATATTGAAAAAAAACCCATAATCTATTAAAAACTTCTAAATAATGAACTCCAAATACAATAACATGAAGAAGCTATAAGAGAGAGAGAATGAATTTATACTAAAGCACATCATAAAGATGCAAGAGAAAAACTAGAACAATAAAAAAGTTGTAAGAGAGAAGTGTAAGAAATAAGGAGAGGAATGCTCTTTTATAGAGCTAGAAGAAGAAAATAAGAGTTGCATAGAACCTCATTATGACCTTCCAAGCTTCTTTGGTGTGTGTCACATGTGACCTATTTTTTTAGAGTGGAAGGAAGTGTGTGCCAAGTGGGAAAGGGAGAATTACATGCAAGTAACTCTAAATCTAACAAGTAGATTAATGAGTTGAGTGACACCTCATAAAATTAAGAATTAAATGCATTTATAAATATAATAAATGCATACATAACTAAAACTTAAAATAAGCCTATAAACCTATAGAAAGACCCAAATTAATTTTAATTCTCTAACACTCTCCCTTAAACTTAAATTAGGATTAAAAATATGGAGAAAACTTTTGCAAACAAAGAAAAGAATTAAAATTATATAATACTCTCCCTTAATAGAAACTTATTTTAAGAAGAATTATAAAATATATTGAGAGAAGAAAGAAGAAAATGTGTCACCAAAATTTTCAAAGAAGAAAGTATGATCACCAAGAATCTCAAAGAATCTTTTTGAGATAAGGTGGTGAATCTACCATAGAATAAAGACCAACCAAAAGGAGTAATAATCCACAAACCTACAAAACAAACATGTTAACACCAATATTTCAAATTAAGTATCTAATATATCAAAAAATATAATCTATATACATAAAATAATAAAAGTATATGTACAACTAGGCAAATTTGACCAAAAACAATTTCCATCATAAAGTGTAATAACCTACACGAAAAAAAGTTAATCACAAAATCTCTAAATAAAGCATATATAATTTGCAATAAAAAGCAAGGAATGTATATAAAATTAATTTTAATCAAAATAGAGACAAAGAAGATGTGTCACTTATAAAAAATATTCTGTGTGAAGCATTAAAAGAATTATCACAAGAAGACATATCAAAGTCTCTAGAAGATCTATTATTTGTAAGAATTTAAATAGTTTTACCTTTAGAGATAAAAGATTTAATCAGTTTTTAACAATGTAATATATTATATAAGGACTTATCACAAGATTTATATGGATGTAACTTCCAATAGTTATATATATGATGATTGTGTTTTTCATAATGTGTACAAGGTTTAACTTTTTTCACCAAAACATGAGCATTAAAAGTCGTATAATCAAATGAAGCTGCATTATAAGTCCTTATATGAAGAGGATAATAAAATTTTAATTTCGCATTAGAATCATGTGAATCAATAGAATCAACATAATCAAGACCTTTAAATTTTTCATTATAAGTAGGCAAAATAGGTTCAAGAATACTATCTTTGTACTTTTCAAGTGCACCACCTGAGTAGCCCATATTTTGTATGATTTTTAAACCAGGATTGGTAAAGGAAGTGTTCAAATAAGTTTTAGGTGTATGAGAATCAGTAGACCCATTATCATTTGCAAAAGACATCAATTGTTTATTTAAAATGTCAATAGAATATTGTATATTATCCATTTTGTTTTTAAAAATATTTTGAAGTGCATTAATTGAATTATAAAAATTAGTAATAGAAGCATTTTGAATTGTAATTTATTCTTTAAAGCACAAATTTTTTCATTTGAAAAATAAATGGTTTGCATAATGTACTTAAAAATTGAAAAGATAATTAATTTAAAAGCCCCGAGAATAAGAAAGACAGATTTCATTATCATTGAAAAAAAAATTATTATAACAAAAATAAATTGATCCAATAAACACTTAAATATATTCATTTTAATGAAAAAAAAGATCAATTCATTAGTAAATGCAAGCTCACACCAAAATACCAATTAAATGATTTTGAATGCTATTTTATAATTTAAATTTGGTTTGTAAAAAAAATTACATTAATTCATAAACACCAAAAAAGCTTAACTTTCTTTAAAAAATTCTTTTGAAAGCTTTAAAGTCTTATAAAATAATTTCAAGTGCTATTTTAAAAACTTTAATAAAAAAGAGCACTATTCATGAAGTGGACTAAATCATATCTCTAAAAACACGTGTCCACATGAAATTTTTTATTTTGAAAAAGTTTTAATGAAAGAAGACAAACCACATGACTTTTCATTTGAAAAATCTTTTTAATCAAAAGCTAAAAGAAATTTAGTGAGAAGGAAAATTACCTATTAGACATGTGCATGACATACACATTAAAGAAGAATTAAGAAAGAATCCAATGTGTATATGAAGTTAATATTTAATATGTTAACAAATATTAAAGCATATTTTATGCAACACATTGAAAACTTTAAGCATTAAAAATTGCACAACCAATGTCCACAAAATTAGAAAGATTGATGGACTTAAAAAAGTGCATTAATCAATAGGAAAGAGGCATTACCCTTAGAAAATAGGAAATGGGTGAGAGACATTACTAGATGATGGTGCCCAGCGTTGTGGACTACAATACCAACCCAAAAAAGGCCTACTAAAGTGTTTCAAGAGACAAGGCATTGGGAAAAATTGTAAAAGTAACCAAGAAGATGCCAGATAAAGGTGCATGTAGCAAGTAGGTGTTTGAAAAAATGTGCTTATGTAGGAAAAAAATTGAGATTACTGCATAAAAGATTAGTCATAGAGAATATAAAAATATATAAATTTAAAGGAACATGTCCAAAGAGCTATGCATAGCTAAAGAAAATAGAATTTCATACACTATTAAAATGACTTTGCTCAAAACAATAAATCAACCACATTAAGAACTAGATGAATGATTTCACATGCTTCTATCTATGATGATTATGCATGGTAGTGTTAAAAAAAACTACATTTAATACAACATCAAGCTTGTAAAAAAAACATTTAATTTTTTTGAAAAAAAAACTCATTTTTTTTGAAAAAATATAGTCATAATTTTGAGTATTTCTCTCAAACCATGATCTGGGTTTATACCAAATCTTGATATCAATATATTAAAAACAAAATAAAGAACCCCTTTAAATTTAAACTAAAAATATTAATCCAATCAAAATATATATCTAGGTGAAAGTGACTATTTTATAAAAAATGGTTTATTCACCAAAAAACCCGCAACATAAAGTTAGAAAGCTAAAAAAATAGAGACAATTTTTTTAAAAAATTGTCCAAGAAAGACCTGCACAACACTTTGGATTAGAGTTTTAAGTAAATAAGGTGAGAAAAATTTATCAAATAAAAAAATATTGTAAAAAGAGTCTTTACAAAAAAATCTGTGAATCCTCCATAAATCTGCACTCACAATCCAACATTAAAAGATAAGTTGCTTTGATACCATAATAGAATTTCATCTAAGAATGATTAATAAACATTGAAAAAAATTTAAAAGAGTGCAAAAATGAACAAGGTTATCTCAATGAAAAGCAAATCACAAATAAAATAAGAGATTTGATAAGTGAGAAAAACCATCAAACGATGAAAAAAACCCATAATTTATTAGAAGCTTGAAAATAATGAACTCTAAGTACAATATCATGAAGAAGTTATAAAAGAGAGAATGAATTTAGACCAAAGAGCATCATAATGATACAAGATCAAAACTAGAATAAGAAAGTTGTGAGAGAGAAGTGTGTAAGAAATGAAGAGAGGAATATTTTTTTATAGAGCTAAAGGAGGTAAATGAGAATTATATATAACTCCATTATGACCTTACAAGCTCTCTCAATATGTGCCACTTGTGACCTATTCCCTTAGAGTGAAGGGAAGTGTGTGCCAAGTAGGGAAAGAAGAGTTACACACAAGTAACTCTAAATCTAACAAATAGATTAATGAGGTGAATGAGACCTCATAAAAGTAGAAATAAAATATATTTATAAATATAATAAATACACACATAACTAAGACTTAAGATAAGCCTATAAACCTATAAAAAGGACCCAAATTAAGTTTAATTTTCTAACACTTTCCAACAAAATTCTTTTCCCAAACCAAATTTCACAATAACCATCAATGGTCATACTCAACCATTGACAATCAACAACCATCGACGGTCATACCTAAATGTCGACGGTTACTATGTGTCATTTTATAATAGCAAGCTAATTTGACCCATCTACTCATACCCAGATCTCATTTTATGAGTTTCTATTTTACCATAAGAGTTTCAACTTATTTTTCAAATCAAGTTTGAGGAATATAACATTAATATTCAAGCATTTCTTACTATTTTTAATCAAAATTACTTGTTTTTTTTTCAACATTTCTTGTGTTTGATTTTAGTACCTTCTATTATTTTATGTAAGCATCTATTTTTAATGTCTCAAAATTTAAGTGTTTTAAAAGTGTGGATTGACAACTTCCAAGGAAGCTTGTGCTTCTTGTATCTAGCTCACGCTAAGCAGTCCACCCTACTATCTCACTAATCCCCCATTTTCTAAATTGATTTCTTATCTGTAGTTCATCCTCCCCAGATAAAGAGGAGTATTTAAAATCAGTTGAATTTATACGTATAAACCATATCTAGATTCTACTAGCCTCACCCTTATTTTAAGATTTACATCTTTCTAAAAATAAAATAAAGCAAAATTTTGGTCTAATATTCTGGAACGTTCGATGAGACCCTTGAGCATTTTCTTGGGTTCATAGTTATAGGACATTTAGTTTCATTAGAGAAGAGTCATTCATTGCATTATTTTTTGAAAACTAAACATTACTTTCTTCCTTTCCAAAATGAAAGTTCTAGTTTCTTTTGTTTTATTAGAAAAAAGTAAAAATTGTCATTTTTGCTTTCATTTCTGAAAAATCAAAAGTACTCATTATAAGCCTAATCTTTGCATCATCATATCTCATTTAGGTGCTTCTTAGTAATTTTGTTTTCATTTGAAAAGACACCAATTTTTTCTTTTGGATTAAAATTAACTTTACATCCATTATTTGCTTGTATTGATTAGCTCACATAGCTTAATTTAATCAAGTAAATTAATCATAGCCTCAATTCTTATCACACACATAATACCAAACCATACATTCAATCAAACATCAAAATATTGACATAAGGTCCGACTGAGATTTCATCACCTAGAAGTCACCTTTCTTCAGCTATCCTATTTGGATTTCACCACCAAGGGGAGAACCAACTTAGTACGTTGGTTGAGTATATTCTCTAGCAACTTGATATATTTTTGGTTAAGAAGTTGACACCCCTATCACTATGGTGAGTGAAGTGAGGCGATATACCCCAATATCAAGCCATGTACCAAGTTATATTATAGATCTTGAGAGCCTTTAACTACCTGAAACCATCCTTAGACATCTTCTTCTAGTACCTTCTCTACAAGCCTAAGTTGGTCTTCATAAACTCCTTAAAATTGAGGCATAAGCCTAAAGAGAGATAAAAAAATATTTTATGATTTAAATGTACTTTAGTATATGCTTGTTTTCTTTGGAGTCTTTTTATTTTGATTGTTTCTCTTTTGAGTTTGTGAGATTACTTTTTCCTTTCTTTCCTACTCCTTTGCAAGGTGTTGACAGGATAATAACTAAGAAACCAATCAAATCAGGATTCACCTCCCAACCACCCATCTTCCTCTTCTTCTTCATCCATGGAGTACATATTGAATATAGAAGGTTCTCCCCATCCTTTTGAAAGTCTTAGTATCCATCGGATGGTTGTCCAAGGTGATACAAATTTTGCCACCTTTTTAGATAACAACCCCATAGCCATCTAACACTACCTTAATACTATGTCTTACCATACCCCCACTTCGGTTCCATATATTGATCCACCCTATGGTATGTCATCCCATCTTATGAGTAGCACCTCTATTACCATCATTTTCACCCAACCCTTAGTCATCCAAACATCTTCTTCTACCAAAAATCCCTCTAATACCACCATCCAAAACCAACCCATCCAACCAACCAACACCCAAACACCTTTCACCCCAACCAAAAAATCTTTTAGTATAGGAGCAACCCAACTTTTGGTCATCTATACTCCACTTACCATTGGAGTACCCTCTACTAATGTTTCCACCCTTCCTCTTGTTATCTCCAACCCACCAACCTCCACTCCATTCCAAAAATTGGTGGTTTCCATACCTTCTACCCTTCCACCCATTAATACCAAGGTTACCACCCATCCTCAACCTATCAACATAACCATACCTCCAAACCAACCCATGTCAATTCCTCAACAAGTGCCCATTGCACCCAACCCAAGCTATATTTCTAACCCACAAGGGTATATTGTTCCACCTTCTACCCAACCTCCTATATCTACTTACCCATACATGGCATCTTCCCAACCATCCATTTCCACATACCAATATGTGGCATCCTATCAAAATTCCACTAATTATTTGTATGTTGTACATACCCAACCCTAACAGAACATACCATACAACTAAGGGAGTGCACAACCGCAAACCAATGTATTTAAGATGATAATGGATAAGATGACCAATTTGGAGTCATCTATTTTTGGTGCCCATAACCTCTTATCATACAATCAAATTTGAAATTAATCAATTCATCTATCCATCCCAATCCAACCTCATCTTTATCAATGAGAAATTTTCAAATTTTCAAAATTTTAGAGCAAGGAAGACCCTCAACAACTTCTTAGAGCATTTAGACATTGTTGTTATTTGATTGCTTATGATGATGCTCTCCTTATTTTCACCTTTACCATGTTCCTATCTGGACTGACATTAGATTGGTACAGTGCTATTACCAAGCACTCCCTCTTTTCTTTTGCCTAATTAGCTCAAACCTTCTTACATCATTTTTCCATAAATAATCTAAAAAAGTTTTCATCATCGATCTCTACTCCATTCAACAATTTGAGGACAAGTCAATTATTAATTTTGTAGTCTGTTGGAGAGGTTTGATAAACAAACTCTTTTTCTCTTTGCCCCAATATGAGCTGATTAAGATTTTATCTTGGGCTTCTACCAAACATATTTCCTCCACTTTACAAGTTTAGACTTTCAAGACCTTTGATGAGACTTTCTCGATGGCACAAAAATTAGAGATTAGAGCCATTGATGAGGGGAAGCTAAAATTGAGAAACAAGAACTCTAGTTTCAAGTCAAATGAAACCTCTTCTTACAAAACCACAAACCAATCCAACCTCAACACCAAAACCAAGGGAACCATGAATGTAGTTATCCTTAAAAATGTCCCTCCTTCGATTGTTAACCAACCCAACTCTTTTAATTCTTCCAACCAGAATACTCGAAACCAAAATTGTAATAACCAAAAGAAATATATTCTATGAGGGAAGTCATATGCTTCAGTATTGGAAAAAAATTTGAAAGTAAATATCATACAACTTCCTCCAATTAAACCCCCACATCAATTTGATTCCTCTTGTCCTATACCTGGCTGGTATAAGGAGAACAAATTATGTGGTTACCATCATGTCATTGGGTGTGATGTTAGTAGATGCAATACTTTCAAAATCATTATCTAAGGGTTGATTGACAAAGGGGAAATTGTGTTGGATAATCCTAATGCACCCCCAAATCAATCACTTGATATTTTTAGGCAGTCATTCCCCAACCATGCCCCTTCCACGAATAATGAAAGTGATAAAGTAGAATCCTCTCATAACCATGAAGTTCACACAATCAATGTGGTTCTTAGTGAACTCATAGTTGAGGAAAGCATTGCCCAAACCACATCTTCTTCCCCTCCACTTATTGAGGTAGTGGAGTCACGTTCTATTCCTTTGGAAACTAAAACAAAGGAAAAAATTATTCCCTTCTCTCCACTTATTGAGGTAGTGGAGCTACCAGCCTATCCTTTGGAAGACATACCAAAGGATATAACCATTACCACCATACCTTTCTCTTCCATCATAGAGAAATCCACTCTTCCTTTGGAAAGCATTCCTAAGAAAGAGGTCGCCTTACCTACCCCTCCCATGGAGGAATCACCTTTTAAAACCTTGAATCCTTTGATTGAAGAAAAGAACAAGGTAACCACTCCCCTCTCTCAACCCATGGGCTTATCCATTGAGTCCAATATCAAAGGAACCAAACCCATTTATAAGCCTTTCTTTAGACTATCTCAAAACCTGGAGTTCCTATCCCAACATAATATGGAGCGAAGCACATTTTGGCACCATCTTGGGCTTCCTTATCCAACCAAACAAGATCCATCACCCATACCGTTGTCAACCCAACCTTCCACTTCCACTAGTGAACCCGCCATCATCCCAACACACTATTAGAAACCTCTACTTCTCAAACCATAATTGAAATAACCAAACCAACTTCACCCAAAGTAGCCCAAGTACCTTCTATCATCCTAACCAAGCCCATCAAAAACCTAGGCATGCTCCCTACTCAAATCCTTGCTCACCCACCATTAAAATTAGATTTAACTCAATCAAACCCACCAAATAAACTCCAAGTTAAGCCAACCAGAAATTGGAGCCACCTAGGATCCCAAAAACCAAAACATTGCCACCCATTTCTACCTTGCCTTCCATTTTAGGACCGCATCCTTCTTCCAACCTAAGACCTCATCCTTCCATTAAAAAAACAAGTCTCTCAAATACAACCGAAACCCAACCTCCTCTTTTATATATACATCTACCTATTCTCTATGTGCCTTCTACCTCCAAACCTTCCACTACCAAGCCTTATACTTCTAACCCTTCTATTCCCAAACCATCCACTACAAATCCTTTTATTTCTAAACCTTCTACTTACAAACCATCTACCTCCAAGACATTAACTTCAAAATGATCTACCTCTAATACATTAAATTAAAAAATGCCACCTGTTGGGTGAATATTTTGTCAACCAACTAACTAGTGAGAAAAATAGGCCTCTTCAACCATAGCATAGGGAGATTGGTCGTCCAAAGTTGCAAGTTTACCACATCCAAAGGAGACAAATCTCTCCTCTCATCAAGGGGAGGTTCCCTATTAAATATGCAACACTATATACTATATATATAAGCTGAAAATAACACTCATGGGTAGGATAAACCATCCATCTCTCTTTTTTCAGAGATGATGCTCACAAATCAAAGGAGAAATCCTGGGTGATTGGTGAAGGTACTTCTCTTCTTTCAGAAGTAACATTTAGCTAAGAGCCAAATCCCTTCTTGGATAGTATAAATCTTGGTGAAATGACAAAAGGCACTTCTCTTCTTTCACAAGTTCTTGTTCTTGCAAACAACATGAATCTTTCAGGTAGGATAAGTAACTGGTAACAAAGTGCAGAGTAATCAACAATCTAAGATGTAGCACAAAGTCTCCACCTTGACTGCCCAAGAATGAAATACGAAGAACAATGGAGGCATAAAGTCGTCCCAAGGTCCTTTACATAGAAAGAAACTAAAAACACACATTGAAAACAATTATGCCAACACAAAGTCTGAAAGTAACTGGTTTCAGGACACCTTCCTTATCACTTTCACTAGCTCTGCTTATTAAATTGCATAAACAAGAATACATTTAAGAAATAGACATAAGAACAATCTCCTAGAATGATACAAGCTATAATAGCACAAAGTCTAAAAGTAACTTGCTTTCTTATTCAAACAAGAAATATGATAAATAATCTGAGCTCAAAGTCTCAGTGATGCCTTTCAATTTGGGTAGATTTTTACTTCTGGTAACGAAAAGATCTCCCTTCATAATGAGAGAAATTACAAATTTATAGCAACTATGCAAGGCTTGGTGCTCTTTCCCATGGGACGGCCCATGTTGCAGTCAACGTCTTCAATGCGCCTTCAGTTCTGTTTGGAGGGACCATGCTGGGAACAATGCATTGCCTTAACTATGGCATGTCCCTTCATCTAATATGTCTCTTCCTTGGTATGGACTATTTGGTCCTTTTCCTGATGTCTGCACAGCTATCCAATTTGTTCTTACTTTATGGAAGAAAAATAGGTCGCGTCCTTGATTTGGCATGCTCAAAAGTCTGCTTGATCCACTATTTCACCTACTAGAAATAATTCCCTTGAAGACATTTTGGCGTTGCCCTCTTTTTGCTATGATTTGAGCCCTCGAGCTATCTTTTCCCTTTCTGGCTCTTTATGCTCTTCCATCAACGATTCTTCCCTTTGGAATTTTGGCCTTTGAATGCATTTGAGCCCACGCTCAAGCTTTGGCTGCTTTTTACTGATCTTAGCAAGTGACATGTGGCGTGTTCCGGTCTGCCTTAGAAACAATATAGAAACATTCGGGACTCATTCAAATTCACACGGACGATGCCACTTGTTGTGCTCCACTTGACCTTAGCAACTCACTCGAGGCCCACCATAGCCCTTACAAAACAAAAGGGAGAGACAATAGATATTGACACTTGTTGTGCTCCACCGAGCTTTTTAAGGGACACGTGGCATGTTTCACGTAATCTAGCAATCACACAGATGATGACACTTGGAGCACTCTGCTCTTGGGCTTTTTCCTTTCAAGCATTCCTTTGGTCAGGCTTATTTCCTTTGGACAAAAGTCTAAAGGAATTCCTTCAGGCTTTGCCTTAGTCATTTTCCCGCAAAAAATACTTTCAAAAGAATTCTAACAGCTCTTTCACTTAATAATTTCCTTCAGACAAAAAGTTTGAAGGAAATGTTCCCTATCAGCCTTTGAACAAATCTGAAGGAATTCTATCTTTTCGGTCAGTCACTTGGTTCTTCCTTTAAGTTCTGCACTTTATTTGAATTTCAACAGATATTCCCTTACTTTAAATTTGATGTCCACGAGGCTGTCAATGGTCGCTAGCCACTTGAACCATGTTGAACCTTAAACCTTTGAACCCATTGAAAGTACATTGGTTCATTGGTTCATCGGTTCATTCTGTCTCTTTTGTTCCATCACTTCTTGGTTCAATCACTTTCATGCTCCTTGGTTTAACCATCCGTTGAACCCCCTGTTTGTTGCTTCTTTCCTTGACTGAGGCCGCCTTTAAACCCATGAACCATTGAACTTTTAACTCTTTCAGTTCAAGGTTCAATCAATTCATTAGTTCATCCTTTGTCCGTCACTTCCTTGTTCTTTCTAAGCTCTTTGATCTTCATCGCACTGGTTGAACCTTTGAACCTGTGAACTCGTTGAACCTTTTGGTTCAAGGTTCAATGGTTCAATCAATTCATTCTTTTTATTTGGCTAAGTCCTTTTGATCTTTTTGAACCAAACACGTTGAACCATTTGGTCGTTGACCCTGTTGAACCAAAGTGGTTCAATGGTTCAACGGTTCAATCTTTCTTCTCTTTGATAAGTGTTTTGAAGCCGTTGAACCTTGAAGCAGTTAAACTTTGAACCTTGACAAATGCACTTAACTCTTGCTGATGACGTTGAACCTTTGAACCCATTGAACTCATTGAACCAAAATGGTTCAAGGTTCAATGGTTCAATGGTTCAATCCTTACTTAGAAGCTTGTCGATGGACATTTTGGTTGAACCTTGTCATTGAACCAACCTTGAAATTGCCTAAATGTTGAGAGCTTGTTTCTTTCTTGCAAAGTCCATAGAAATCAACCTGTGAAGCCCGTAAAACTTGGCCTAGAAAGTCCATAAATTTTTTTCTTGCAGAGTCTATAGATTCAAGCCTGCGGAGTCTATAGATTCAAGCCTGTAGTGTCCATAGATTTTTGAAAAGATTGAAAAATAAGGAATTTAAATGCTCAGAACAAATTCTTGAAAAGGGGAGAGAGGATTTTGGTCTGTTGAACCAAAATAGTTCATAGGTTGTTCCCAAAAAGATTGATATTTTTGGGGGACAACAGCTGGCTCCAGTTAAGGAACTTTTCTTAGTTAAAGACTTGGAACAGCTAAGGAAAGTAGAAACTAGAATCTCTAGTGCATTGAAGTGTGCCATTGGGCTAAGGAGTCATGCTACCCAAAAAAAAAGGTTCCAAAAATGAAAACGAACAACACAAATCAAAAACAAAAACTATACAAATTTACAGGTGAACTGATTTGGTACTTCAAGAATTGAAGTACTTCAGATGCTGCCCCTTGAGAGATAGTGAAAATGGTGCTCTATCCTGATAAACCAGCAAGAAGCCATTTTCTTCAGAATCGGTGATGGGTGAATGGAACTCTCCACCAAGAAACCAATTTTTTGTGTCTTCCCTTTGGTTTTCTCCTCTTGACCCACATCAAGACTTGACTTTTAATCTGAAAACCACAAATTTTTGTTCTCTTGGCAAAGAGTTCCTTTTCCTGATTTTGATGCACAACAACATGGTCTATTACCATAATTGGTTGCTCTTCTAGTTCAGTCCAACACATGGTTTAATTGTTCCCATTCAACACCTGCCAATGATTGGCACTATTAGGGATACTTGGTGTTATTTCATCTGAACCAATTCCTAGATCATCACCTATAGGATTTTCATCTGCTGAAACATGAATGTCTTTAGTAGACAAAAAATAATTACCCCTACCTGAAGACTCAAACAAAATTTGAGCTTTCGGCCTTGATGTTTGAGTGACAACGCATTTCGCCTCCTTTTCAAGAAGCAACCTCTGCATTTCACCTTTCACAGGGATTCTTGCATGAGACAAGTCATGCTTAATTCCCGTCCAACATCCTTGCAGAAGTTCCACCCAAGAAGTATGTCATATGATGTTGGGACGTCAGCCACTAGGACAGTCATCTTGATTCATTTGTCTAGAAAGGCGGCAAATGCAAATTGGGCATCTTTTATTTACCCCAGCAGTGGCACTTATTTGTTTTCCATGGAGAAATATCTCTCAAATGTCTGGGTTAGTGTGAGACCTAGAGATTTTTCCACTTTAGTAGACATGACATTGTCTGAAGCCCCATAATCAATGATGTAATTGTTGAGCTAGTGACCATTTATCAATAGGGAAACATAGAAAGGCTCTATTTTCCCAAGGGCAGCAAGAGGAGTAATGACAAGATCGTTTGGAATGGACATGTTCCTTGGGGGATCATGAGTTACCTTTTTAACCTCTTATCTTGCAGGGATGGTTTGGTTCTTGACACATTGAACTAACTTGTCCAATTGCTCAGGATTGGACTGCAGAAACTCAAATTTAGACATTTAAATTTTGGTTTTCTTTATGTGGTCAATTATGTCAAATGTCTGAAATGAGCTAGGAGCAGAGGATGGAAATTCATCCTTTTGATTTTTAGAAGGGGGAGGACTGGACTGCGAATTTAAAGTAGAAGGTGTAGAGGTATTTGAGGTACTTACCTTTCTTGCAATCACCGGGTGCTTTGGTTGGAAAGGAAGAGTGGACCCCCACTTAGCAATTGAAACTATTGGTTGAGGTCACTCCTCTATTTTCTCCTTATCAGCTTGTTGAGCTGATTGATTCTTGGACCAGGTAAATACAACATATGACCCCTTAGTTGCATTACCTTCAGCTCTGGGTTCATCCTGATAATTCAAAAACCCAATGTGGGAGTCGCCAGCTGACTCTTCTTGACCCTCCGTGAAGAGATCAACATCATTTTATTGATCAAACTCAGGTTGGAAAGAGAAATCATGTTCAGTTTTCAGATATCCAACGACTGAGTTGGTTGGAGGTGCTTCAAGGGCAAGGTTCCTCTGTGGGGGAGGAAGATGATTTGGCTGCCCTTGATTCCTGGCAGCATTGCCTTGATATGGTTGATTCTAAAATGTCCTCCTTGGCATATCCTGATTAGGAGTAGACATACCTTGACCCATTTGCCTTTTCAAGGCTATCAGTTCATTTGCCAACTTTTGCACCATTTGATTAGTGGTGGTTGTAGATGGATACTCAGAAGATGAAGAGGATTTACCTCTGTTTGGGTCTCTCCTTATCTTCCCTGCCAAGATAAGGTCATCTTCTACCTCTATAGCCAAGTCTTGAGTAGCAACAAGGTCTATGTGGCTAGCATGTCTCAGCAAAAAAATCACTTCAAGCAACTATGAGTTGATGAAGAAGTATTTGAGATTTTTAGGTTTTGGCTGAGCAATTGCAAGAATTTTGTTCTTGAGCTTGTCAAACTTGGCAATGAAATTCCTCATGGGTTCATGAGGTTCTTTCTTCATCTGTGTGAGCTAGGCCAGCAAAGCATGTGCATCTTCTACAGGCTTGAACTTGGCTTCAAATTTAGCTTTAAGAGTGTCCTAATCAGTCACTAACTAAGCCTGCAGGTGGTAGAACCATTCTGCAACAGCGCCTTGTAGTGTTTTCACAAACACCTGACTGTCATGTCCTCAAATTTTATGCCTATCACACCATAGGCTATGTTGAAAGTTGTAATATGTTCATTAGGGTGAACTCTCCCATCACCAAAGAATTTGAGGAAGTTCTTTCTTGAGCTGCATGAAAGTTCATGTAGGGGTGGAGTAAGATTTAGTGGGCCAAATGAGTTACTCTAGGATCCTGGAATTGTCATGATGGGATTATAAAAAGGAGGGATAATAAATCTAGGCAGTGTGTGGATAGGCAAAGCTCTGCTAACAATAAAAAAAGTAGTTCTACCTTGGGCTCTTTGGATTCTTGTATAGCGTGGAGTTGCTAGATTGTAGAACAAAAATAGGAAAGAATTGACCCTACTTCAGCTTGAAGCTTGAGGCTTCAAACTACGCATTTTATTCTAGTGGCTCTAATTTTGCAAACCAGATAATATAATCGAGATGGAGGAAGATGGTAATTCTATAATGATAATAGGTAAGACACAAAACATAGTCACTAGAGTTTATAATGGATAAGGGTAGGAACTGCTTCAATCTAAAACTTGAGACTTTAGATTGCATGTTCATCCCCAGTGGAGTCGCTGTAGAGTAATTTTTGCTCTACATCATTTTCAAATTTTTAGTCGAGCACTACAATTTTGGTTCCTACATACCTTGGGCATAGCGACAAAGTTTTAGAGCAGAGGGCAGGTTTATTTTGCCTTAGTGTCAAAGTGCAACAGAAGTTGCCAAGTGTCACCTTTCGAGCACGGGTCCTTTTCCCCTTTTTATTTCTTTCATTTCATTTTGCCTAAGTATTGAATTCCAGTGGAAGCTACCAAGTGTCGCTCTCTGAAACACGGAGCCAGCCAGCTTGCATCTTCTGAGCCCCTTTTGTAACTTTCAAGAAGGCCGCAGAATGTGCCACATTTCTAGTAGCAGCTAAGTGGAATGCACCACGTGTTAACACCCGTGTCTCATATCGGCCCCCACATTCCATTTTATTTTTCAGCAAAAACTTTCAATGAGCTAAGTATCAAAGAAGTGAAAAGTGCCAGGTGGCAGTCACGAAAGGCCCTAAACTACCTTTTTAAAGAAGTAGGGGAAGTCACCACGTGTCAACATCTGAGAGACTTTAGTTCAATGCCTGGGTTCAATACTTTGGTTTAACACAGAAAGGTGTCATCTTATTCTGCTTAAGTGCCATAAAGCGATGAAATCTTCCAAGTGCCACCCTCTGAGCCCCTTCTTACTCCATCCCTGGAAGAAGTGAAAGATGCCACATACCCCTAGCAAGAGAAGCGAAAGATGCCACATATTTTCCTAGAAGTAGCAGAGGTCACCACGTGTCAACTTTTGAGAGACCATCTTCGAGCCTCATTTCCAAATAAAGATTGTGGTGGGTCCCAGATGTTATTTCAAAGGACTGTAGAAGCATCAAGTGTCAACATGCAAAGACTACCACGTACATCCATCCCCTCCTAAAAAGTTGCTCAGGTAAAGAACGTGGTGAGTTTTATTTTGATAAAATTGCTAAGTATCAAAGAAGTGGATGGTGACAGGTGTCAAAGGCGGAGCATTCCTGAGAAGAATATAGAGAAAGCAAAAAGTGCCAAGTGTCATTCTCCAATGCCTTCTAGACCATAAAGAGAATTTTCATGGATTGATTAAGTGTCCTCTTCCGTTTCAACAAAATAGAGTGTCTATTTATCTATTACAGCAAAGATGGAGGGAAACTCGGTGAGAGTTATTCCTGGTAGATAGAACATTGCACTAGGTAGATTTTTGGGGCTTACAAGCATTAAAGAGCCGTCTGTTTGTCCCTTGTAGGCGGAGGCAGAGTAGATAGTTGAGCGGCCAAACAAGTGATGGAATGAAAAATTTAGACGCGAACGGAGGTACTAGACATGAACCGCCATGCCACAGTCAGGGCAATTCTTGATAAGACCAAGATGCATCTGAGGCATTGAAAGCACCATCTGTTTTGTCCTTTGTGAGTTAAGAGCAGAGTAGAATTGTGCGAGAAGGGGAGTGATGGAAGGAGAACATCGGAGGCTATAAAAGAAGAAGAATTGTAAAAGGAGAAAGGGGATATTTCTCATAGTTTTAGACATTCTAGAGTTTTTGGCCAGTAATATCATTTGCTCTTGTCTCAATTTTCTTGAGTTGTAAAGTTGATGTAATTGTGCATGTTTTTGTGCCTTTTATGTGGCTGAATGAATTAAGAAGATTGAACTCTATGCCTTGGTCGGTGTTATCTGTGTCATTTGCAAGGTGTTCTATATTGTAGATTCTCTAGAGTTGTGATTAGGAATGTCATTTGCTTTTGTGTCATTTTCTTGAATCGAAAGTTCTACATAACTGTACATGATTTCTGCTCCTCTTATGTGATTGAAAGATTCTATTAAGAAGATTGAACACTATGCCTTTGTTGACATTCTCTGTATCTCAGCAAAAGAATTCCTTGTTGTGAGCCTCTGTTTCTGTTATTCTAATCTTTTACATTGATCATGCACTTGTCTGCGCTTAAATGTAATTGAATCCTATAATAGTCTCATTGTGCTCAGGTTAGGATTAAGATTACACTCAGATGCATCGCCATAGTTAGGTTTCATTTCCTGCACTTGCGTTTTTATTTAATTTCCTATCCCTTTTCCCCAACACTTGATACAAAAGAAGAGACAAGCTTCTCTAAAATCTAGAGGTTGTTTCAAGCCGCAATGTCCCACAGCTTGAAACTTTTCATTGTTGATTGATTAAGATCAAGCGCAATTTTAAATCAACAGTCGCCAAAAAGACTATTGCGCGAGGCTGGGGAGGAAAAATTAACAATGGGAAAACACTAGAGAAGTTCGTTCTTCCACAATAGAATGCATGGATAAGGTTATAATGATAATGGGTAAGACATAGGTGATGTTTCAATCTAAAACTTGAGGTTCTAAATTGCACAAAATTACTATGTCCCTAGTGGAGTCACCAAAAACTGTTGGGTGAATATTTTGGCAACCAGCGAACTGATGAGCAAAATAGGTCTCTTCAACCATAGCATAGGGAGATTGGTCATCCAAAGTTGCAGGTTTACCACATCCAAAGGAGACAAATCTCTCCTCTCATCAAGGGGAGGTTCCCTATTAAATATGCAGCGCTATATACTATATATATAAGCTTAAAATAACACTCTAGGGTAGGATAAACCATCCATCTCTCTTTTTTTAGAGATGATGCTCATAGATCAAAGGAGAAATCATGGGTGATTGGTGAAGGTACTTTTCTTCTTTCAAAAGTAACATTCAGCCAAGAGCTAGGTCCCTTCTTAGAGAGTAGAAATCCTAGTGAAATGACAGAAGGCACTTCTCTTCTTTCAGATATGATAAGTGACTAGTAACAAAGGATAAAAACCAACAGGATGAAATGGAATGCAAAGTCTCTACCTCAACTGTCCAAAGAGTGAAACACAAAGGATAATGGGGGCACAAAGTCATCCCAAAATCCTCAACACAGAAGGAAAAGAAAAACACACACACTGCAAACAATTGTGAAAGCACAAAGTCTTCCCACAGTTGGCTTTAGGATACCTTCCTTATTACTTTCACTAATTCTGCTTTTCAAATTAAATAGATGAGAACACATTCAGAAGACAGACATAAGAATAATCTCTTTAAATGGTACAAGCCAAAACAACACAAAGTCTGCAAACAACTTGCTTTTTCATTCAGATAAAATGAAATAAAAGTACAATCTAAGCTCAAAGTCTCAATGATGTCTTTCAATTTGGGCAAAATTTTGTTTTTGGTAACGAAAAGATCTTCCTTCATAATGAGAGAAATTACAAATGTATAGCAACTACGCAAGGCTTGGTGCTCTTTCCCATGGGATGGCCCATGCTACAGTCAATGTCTTCAATGCGCCTTCAGTTCTATCTGGAGGGACCATGCTAGGAACAATGCATTGCCTTAACTATGGTGTGTCCCTTCATCTAATATGTCTCTTCCTTGGTATGGACTGTCTATTCATTTTCCTGATGTCTACATAGCTGTCTAATTTTTCTTTACTTCATAGAAGAAAAATAGGCTGCATCCTTGATTTGGCGTGCTCAAAAGTCTACTTGATCCACTATTTCACCTACTGGAAATAACTCCCTTGAAGACATTTTGGCATTTCCCTCTTTTTGCTATGATTTGAGCCCTTAGACTATCTTTTCCCTTTCTGGCTCTTTACTCTCTTCCATTAGTGGTTCTTTCTTTTGGCATTTTTGCCTTTGAATGCATTCGAGCGCGCACTCAAGCTTTGGCCACTTTCCACTGATCTCAGCAAGTAACATGTGGCATATTCTGCTCTGCCTTAGAAACAATATAGAAACATTTGGGACTCATTCAAATTCACATAGATGATGCCACTTATCATGCTCTGCTTGACCTTAGTAACTCACTCACGACCCACCACAGTCCTTATGAAACAAAAGGGAGAGACAACGGATATTGACACTTGTTGTGCTCCACGAAGCTTTTGAAGGGACACGTAGCATGTTCTGCATAATCTAGCAATCACACAGACAATGACACTTGGAGTGCTTCGTTCTCAGGCTTTTTATTTTTGGGCATTCCTTTGGTCAGGTTTATTTGCTTCAGACAAAAGTATGAAGGAATTATTTCGGGATTTGCATTAGTCATTTTCCCATAAAAAATACTTCTGAAAGAATTCTAACGGCTTTTTCACTTAATAATTTTCTTTTGACAAAAATACTGAAGGAAATGTTCCCTATCAGCCTTTGAACAAATATGAAGGAATTCCATCTTTTCGGTCAGTCGCTTGGTTCTTCCTTTAAGTTCTGCACTTTATTTAAATTTCAATGGATATACCCTTACTATAAATCTGACATCTGCGGTGCTGTCAATGGTCGCTAGTTGCTTGAACCATGTTAAACCTGAAACCTTTGAACCCGCTGAAAGTACATTGGTTCATTGGTTCATCAGTTCATTCTATCTCTTTTATTCCATCGCTTCCTGGTTTAATCATTTTTCTGCTCCTTGGTTGAACCATCCGTTGAACCACCTGTTTGCTACTTCTTTCCTTGATTGAGGCCACCTTTGAACCCATGAACCATTAAACTTTGAACTCTTTCGGTTCAAGGTCCAATCGGTTCATTAGTTCATCTTTTATCCGTCACTTCCTTGTTATTTCTAAGCTCTTTGATCTTCATTGCATTGGTTGAACCTTTGAACCTGTGAACTCATTGAATCTTTTGGTTTAAGGTTCAACAGTTCAATTGGTTCATTCTTTTTATTTGGCTAAGTCCTTTTGACCTTTTTGAACCAAACGCGTTAAACTATTTGGTGGTTGAACTTGTTGAACCATTGAACCCGTTAAACCTTTGAACCAAAGTGGTTAAATGGTTCAACGGTTCAATGGTTCAAGCCTTCTTCTCTTTGATAAGTGTTTTGAAGCAGTTGAACTTTGAACATTGACAAATGCACTTTACTCTTGCTAATGAAGTTGAACCTTTGAACCCATTGAACCCATTAAACCAAAATGGTTCAAGGTTCAACGATTCAATGGTTCAATGGTTCAATCCTTGCTTAGAAGCTTGCCAATGGACATTTTGGTTGAACCTTGTCATTGAACCAACCTTGAAATTGCCTAAGTGTTAAGAGCTTGCTTCTTTCTTGAAAATTCCATAGAAATCAACCTGTGAAGCTCGTAGAACTTGGCCTGTAGAGTTCGTAGATTTTTTTCCTACAGAGTCCATAGATTCAAGCCTGCAGAGTCCGTAGATGCAAGCCTGCAGAGTCCATAGATTTTTGAGAAGCTTGAAAAATGAGGAATTTGAATGCTCAGAACAAATTCTTGAAAAGGGGAGAAAATATTTTAGTCTGTTGAACCAAAATAGTTCATAGGTTGTTTCCAAAAAGAGTGATATTTTTGGGGGACAACACCACCCACCAACAATAATCCACCACTTAAAACTCTCGTTGAGAAGCCTACTCCTAAAAAGGCTTCCACCCTAGAAGTCAAAGCCAAAACCCCAACACCATTACCACCTTTGTTTGAGTCTTACACAACCATCTTGAAAAGATTATTTAAATCTTCTTGCTTGAATTTGCATCCTATCAATCATTTGACCCCCCTAGTCCTAAGCCATCCTGATTTAATGATAATCTGATTTACTCATACCTTAAAATGCTAGGACATGATATGGAAAATTGTAAATTTCTCCAAGTCGTAGTCCACCAACTATGTGATGAGGATGACTTATTATCATAAGAGCCTTCCTTGATCCCACCACCAATCCAAAAACCATAAGCAACCACCCCAAACCTACCTACCCCACACTATCATCTAAGAGTGAGGAGGAACTGAAGTAGACTGTTAGCCCGACTCCTCCCCAAATCCATACCATACATGTGGTCACATGATCATTTCCCAATAAAAGGATAAAGGTAAAGCAAAGGTGTCCATTCTATGGACATATCCTTCTTCCATCACCCAATCATCCAACCAAACCCAAACACCTTCACCTCCACCCAAACCCAAGGTGTCCATCTTGGGTACCTCCCAATCCAACCCTTCTGAGTTAATCCAAAGATTAGTTATAAAGCAAATTCACCAAACACCAGTGAAGATGAGTTTATATGAAATAACCAATACCTCTCCCCATCACTATCAAGTGATGATAGAGGCTTTGCAGTCCATAGAGTTTCAACTAGAAGATCCACAACCTCTAACAGCGTTTGTTAGATCTCTTTAGCTTTCTACCCTTGTTACCTTTAAGGATTTTAAAATACCCTCCATTCATCCCCATGATTTGGATCCTCCCCTTTTCATTACTGTGTACATCACCCAAACCTGTATCAAGAGGGTTATGATTGATGGAGTGGATAGCATCAACATTATCTCCTCCCATGTGTATGACCAACTAAAATTAATAGAGAACATTATGTCAAAAACCATAATGGTGCTTCATTCCTTTAATGACATTATGGAAACAACTTTATGAATTATCATCCTCCACATTTGTTTTGGATCTCACACGGTTCCTAAGCTCTTCTACATGGTAGAAGGTGAGTTCCAGTAAAAATTTTTACTTAGATGCCCTTGGATCAATTTCATGAATTGTGTGCCATCTACCCTACATCAGTGTGCCAAGTTTGAGCATGAGGGTCAAGTAATTACCATACAAGCTAACCCAAGTCCTTTTACATCATGCAATATGATGTACTAGTTGAATTATTTTCTCCTTCTTCCATCAACCAAACTTTCACCAACCAAAGATGACTCCACCTCTTCCATCAACCAAGCCTCAACTAGATCATTTGCCCCTTCTACCCAAATCCCCATGAAGGACCCCTTGAAATCAACATTCCAACATCTCTCACTTGGGGAGTATCACCTCTTGCCCTTGGACACATTCCCTACTCCCTAAGAGCATGAGAACCTTGACCAAAATCTTGATTATGATTCCAACATCAGAGCCCTTATTCCTTTTGAGCATCCCAATCTCCAAACTAATCTTGTCTATGGGGGACTTGATCAACCTATTTATGCCTCTTCTACCTCCTCTTCCACTAAACCATATACCTTTAATTTTTCATATTTGGATAAACTAGAATTTTCCTGGACATACCTTCATAGGTGTGCTTGGAAGGGATTTGGGTTAGTTCACTATGAGCATGGATAACATGAATTACTACCTTGTAAAACTCAAAAACCTAGTGAAAGGTTTGGTCTGAGATATACTCCACCTAAAGAGCCAACCAATTTGCCTCCTGTTACCATCATTGATAAGGAAGTTCCATCCTTACCAACCCCTTCACCATCAAGATCAAAGGATCTTGAAATCATTCCCCCTAACTTTTTTTTCATCAACATGATTATCTTGGGACCCTTGAAATATCAAAAGGATGGGGAGACCGTAACCATTCCCCTAACTCATTCTGAGATGGTACAAGATGAATCTTCTATTATTAATATCATTTGGTGTCAGGATAATGATTCCCTTCTCACCTATCTTGGTGCAGAAGATTCCTATATCTATAAATCTCTCCCTCCTAAGACTTCAACCATGTTAAATAAATCCACCATGGATGTCAACTTGGGTACTTGGGACAAAATTCCTATATGGTTCAAGCGATCAATAGAATGAGTGGAACAAAATATTGAACCATGGAACCGTTGAACCAAAGTTGGTTCAATCGGTCGGTTCAAAGGGGGTCCCCCAAATCTCGAAGGGTAGGTGCCCTTGCGGAGGGCAGGGAACATATACTCAAAGATCAAAGAGAAGGTCGAAAGATAAGATTTCCTTTAGACTTTTTGTCTGAGGAAATTACCAAGTAAAAGAACCAAAAGAATTCCTTTGGAAAGATTTTCTACGGAAGAAGTTCACTAAGGCAAATCCTTCAAACAAATTGTCTGAAAGAATTCCTTCAGACATTTTGCTCGAAGGAATGATCAAAAGCTTGACGAAAAAGCAACCAAGGCAAGAGAAGATTTCCTTTGGACATTTTGTCTAAAGGATTTGAAGGAAAAGGCCACCCAAAGAATCTCGAAGGGCACGTACCCTTGCGAGTGGCTCTTGGCACCCAAAAAATGGACCTTTCTTAAAGACCCGAAGGGACACCTTCCCTCCGGGGTGTTCCAAAGACATAAAGCCAAAGGAATTTCAAGGTTTCAAAAGACTTAGCCAACATAAGATTCTCAGAAAGAGATTGAACCGTTGAACCTTGAACCAAAATGGTTCAAAGGTTCAAAGAAAGCTCCAAGCAAAGGAAAAAAGCAAAAGATTCTAGAGACCAGTTCAAAGGACTGGTTCAACTAAAGAGCAAGGAAGCGATTGAACCAAGGAACCGATAAAGACTGCCTAAACCATTGAAATATTAAATGAATGAACTTTTAAAGGTTCAAAGGTTCATGGTTCAATATGGTCCAAATAACTAGCAACCATTGATGTCCCCATGAACATCAAATTTAAGGTAATGGAATATTCATTAATTTTCAAATATAGCGTGAAACTTGAAGGATGAACCATAGTTGAAAAAGATAGCCTTAGAGCTCCAATTGCAGTAGGAAAGAAGAGAAGGCTACAGGAGATATTGAAATATCTACGAGAGAGTTATTTTTAGTAGGTGAAATAGTTCACCAAGTGGTCATCTGAGCACACCAAATCAAAGATGTGGCTTATTTTTCTTCCATGAAGTAAAGACAAAGTGGACAGCTACGCAAATAAGAAGGAAAGGACCAGGTGACCTATACTTTGGAGGAGACATATGAGATGAATTGGCATGCCACAGTTAAGGCTGATGCACTGTTTCAAGCATGGCCCCTTGACAGAACTGAAAACGCATTCAAGGCATTGAATGAAGTGTGGGCCGTTCCATGGAACAAAGCACCAAGCCTTTCTTAGCTGCCATATATTGTAATCTTTGGTTGGATGCAAAGGAGATCTCTCTATTATAGAAGCAAAAACTCTGCCCAAATTGAAAGGCGATTACTGAGACTTTGAGCTTAGATTGTTAATCATATTACTTTATCTGAATGAAAAAGCAAGTTACTTTCAGACTTTGTGCTGTTATAGCTTGTATTATTTTATTAAATTGTTCTTATGTCTATTTCCTAGGAGCATTTTTGTTTATTTAATTTAACAAGCAGAACTAGTGGAAGTAATCAGGAAGGTGTCCTGAAGCTAATTGTGAAAAGACTTTGTGCTGTCACAATTGTCTTCAGTGTGTTTTTAGTTTCTTTCTATGTAAAGGATCTTGGAATGACTTTGTGCCCTTATTATTCTTCATATTTCAATCTTTGGGTAGTTAAGGTGTAGACTTTGTGTTACACTTGATCCTGTTAGTTACTGCACCCTTGTTACCTGTTAGTTACCCACCAAAAAAAACTCATGTGCCCTATTGTAAGACCACTTCTAAAAGAAAGAAGTGCCTTCAATATTATCACCAGGTTTTCTCCTTTGTCTGTGAACATTATCTCTATAAAAAAAAAGATAGATGGTGTAATCCTACCCCTGAGTGTTATTTTCTGCTTACATATATAGTATATAGCTCCTCATATTTATAGGGAACCTCCCCTTGATGAGAGGAGAGATTTGTCCACCTCTGATGTGGTAAACCTACACATTTGACTGACCAATCTCTCTATGTTGTGGTTGAAGAGACCTATTTTGATCATCAGTTAGCTGGTGACAAAATATTCACCCAACAATTTTTGGTGACTCTGCTGGGGAAGAAAAAATAGTTTGAAGCCTCAAGCTTTATGATAAAGCAGGGCCAGTTCTTTTCTATTTTTATTTTATAATCTAGCAACTCCACACTATACTAGAAGCCAGAGAACTTAAGGTGTTGTTGACGATATTTTTGAGTTGGTGTAGTACGGCAATTTCGATTTGTTCCCTCTCCAACTTCAAGTTCAATGATCTAGAAGTGTTTCTCTTACCCATACCAGGTCACCAACACAAGACAGAGCTTCTTTTTCTGCTGTTAGTAGAGCTTGCCTATATATACTCTACCCAAATTTGTTATTCCCTTTTTCTATAATCAAATCATTGTCGCTCAAGGCCCCTGGGGTAACTCTTTTGGTCCACTCAATCTTACTCCACCTCTACATGAACTACCACGCAGTTCAAGGAAAAATTTCTTCAAATTATTTGGTGATGGCAGAGTTCATCTTGATGAACATATTGCAGCCTTCAACATAGTCTATGGTGTGATAGGCATGGAGTATGAGGATGTAGCAATCGAGTTGTTTGTAAAAATATTGCAAGGTGCTGTTGTAGATTGGTTCTACCATTTACAGGCCCAGACTGTGACCGACTAGAACACTCTTAAGGCTAAAATTTGAAGCCAGGTTCAAGCTTGCAGAAGATGCACATGCTTTGCTAGCCTAACTCACACAGATGAAGAAGGAACCTCATGAACCTATGAGGGAATTCATTGCCAAGTCTGACAAGCTGAGGAACCAGATTTCTATAATTGCTCAGCCAACACCTGAGAACCTTAAATGGTTCTTCATCAAATCACAACTGCCTGAAGTGAGTTTTCTATTGAGATGGGCTGGCCACATAGACCTTGTTACTACTCAAGATTTGGCTACTAAGGTAGAAGATGAACTTATCTTGGCAGGGAGGATAAGGAGAGATCCTACAGAGGTAAATCATCTTCATCTTTTGAATGCTCACCTACCGCCACCACTGATCTAATGGTGCAGAAGCTGGCAAATGAATTGCTAGATCTTAGAAAGCAAATGGCACAAGGGATGTCACCTACTCCTTCATACAGAGATATACCAAGGAAATTCCCCAATCAGTCATACCAAGGCCATGCTGTCAGGAATCAAGTGCAATGAAATCATCTTCTTCCCCCTCAGGGAAAATTAGCCATTGAAGCACCTCCAACTAATTCAACAGTCAAATATTTTGAAGCAGAATCAAATTTCTCTTTCCAGCCTGAGTTGAACCCAGAAGATGATGCTAATTTTTTCATAGAGGGAAAAGAAGAATTAGCTAGCGACTCTAACATTAGTTTCTTGAATTACCAGGATGAACCCAAAAGTTAATGTAAAATAGTTAATGGAACATACGCTATATTCACCCGATCCAAGAAAAAATCAACCCAACAAGCTAATAAAACAAAATAGAGGAGCGACCTCAACTAGCAATTTCAATTGCTAAGCAGGGAACCACTCTACCTTTCCAGCCAAAGGACCCAGTGATTGCAAGAAAGGTAAGTACATCAAACATCCCTACACCTTCTACTTTAAATTCACATCCCAGTCCTCCCCCTCCCAAAAACTGTAATGAAATTACTTCAAGAATTAAGTATAACAGCATAATTATATCCAAATATGATTGAAATATATCCAAATATATGATAATAGATAAGCCACTTCGAGGGGGCAACCTTCACAAGCTTCAATAAGAGCAAAATTCACAATATGATGATAAATGATTACCCACTACCTCCTATATATAGTCTAACTAGGCCATGGTTACTCCATAGGCCAACCTACTAATCTAAAGAAAGCATAGATAAATGTAATATAATGTCAAAGAGGGATAATTAAGTCATAAGTTGGCTAATACTATCCTCATACATGTGATAGGTTAGGGGCATAGCATGCCTTTCCCCTTCAAACCAACGTTGTTCTTAATGTTGAACAACTCTGGATGTTGTTGCAAAAATTCTTCACCTTCTCAAGTTGCATCTTCACTGCTTTGGTTTTTCCACTTGATCAAATATTACTTAATCTCTCTGGTTTTCAACCTCTTAGTACGTGTTTGGAGGATCTTCTCTAGTTCCAAAATGACTCATCCTTCTTCATCTAGTTCTGGGAGCTCCATCTGGGTGGAAACTTTCTGTCCAATGACCTTCTTCAAACAAGAAACATGAAATACTAGGTGTATGTGAGATGAATGAGGTAACTCGAGCTTGTAAGCAACACTTCCAATTTTTTGTAGAACCTAATAAGGGCCATAATACTTTGGAGCAAGTTTGTTGTCTTTTTTCTCTTGCTTCAAAGACATTTGCTTGTAAGGTTGCAAACGAACAAATACCCAGTCACCCACCTCAAAATTTCTCTCACTCCAGTGTTGATCTGCTTGTTGCTTCATCCTATTTTGTGCCAAGGCCAAATTCTCTCTCAAACTAACCAAAACCTCTTGTTGATGTTGAATGTGCTCTTCCAAATCTCGAACCTTGGTGTGCACCTTTAATGAAGAAGTGATGGAAGGTGGATGGTAGCCATATAGTGCTAGAAATGGAGACATTTTAGAAAAGGTATGAAAGATGTGTTATACCACCATTCTGCAATTGGTATCCATTTAACCCAATGTTCTTGTTTATCTTATACAAAATAATGGAGATACCCCTCTAAACATTTGTTAACCACTTCAATTTGTCCATCAGATTGGGGGTGGTAAGATGAGCTATGAGCTAGCTGAGTACCCAGACAAGAAAATAGTTTAGTCTAGAAATTACTAGTGAAAATAGGATCACGATCACTTACAATTATTTTTGGGGTTCCATGTAATTTGAGAACTGCTTTCATAAAAATAGTCACGACTGTACTTGCTGAAAATGGGTGTGAGAGAGCACAAAAATGGGCATATTTTGTAAGCCTATCCACAATGACCAAAATAACATTCTTACTTTCAGAACAAGGCAACCCAGTGATGAAATCTATGGAAACCTCCTCCCACTTTTAACTAGGAATTGCTAATGGTTGTAACAAACATGGGGTCTTAACTGTTTCACCTTTATTGTGTTGGCATATCATGCATTCTTCCACAAAATTTTGTACATCTCTCTTGAGTCCTTCCCAAAATAATTCTTTCTTAATTCTATGATAAGTTTTTAAGAACCCTGAGTGTCCCCCAAGTGGAGATGCATGCAACTCTGCAATAATCTTATGCTTAAGCTCTGAAGTTTTGCACAAGTATAACCTACCCTTATACCATAAGACATTACCTTTCCATTCAAATTTGTCAGAGGATAAATTACCTTGCTGGAGATTCTGAATCAGAACCTGTGTATCCTTGTCTTGCTCCTATTCTAACGTAGCTTCATCCACCCAATCTGCTTTCAATATGGACATTGCACAAAGTAATGCTTCTGTGGATGCATCCCGTCTAGATAGTGCATCTGCTACTACATTATCTTTACCTTTCTTTTAGATGACTTCAAAATCATAACCCAACATTTTGGTTACCCATTTTTGTTGTTTCTTAGATGATAATCTTTGCTCCAAAAAGTATTTGAGACTATCATGATCTGTTTTCACCTTAAAGTGTCTACCCATCAGATAAGGCCTCCATTGTTTAACTACATGAAGAATAGCCATCATTTCTTTCTTATAAATAGGTTTTTTTAGATTCTTACCTTTGAATTGACGACTTTCAAATGCAATGGGTCTTCCTTCCTACATTAGTACTGCCCCTAATCCAGACCCAAAAGCATCACATTCAATAGTGAATGTTTGTGAGAAGTCTGGAGTAGCCAAAACTAGAGTGGTGCACATAGCTACTTTTAGTTTCTCAAATGCTTTGGTGGCATCATCATTCCAATGGAAAGCATCCTTTAGCAATTCAGTGAGTGAAGCTGCTATGCTGCCATAACCTTTCACAAATCTTCTATAGTAACTTGTTAGTCCAAGAAACCCTTGAAGGTTTTTGAGAGTTTTTGGCATGGGCCATTCCATTATCGCTTTGATCTTCTGAGGATCAACTTTGACCCCTTCATGGGTAACAATGTGATCAAGGTACTCTACCTCTTATACTCCAAAAGCACATTTAGATGGATTCGCATAAAGTTGGTGCTTCTCTGAAACTATCAACACATGTTGTAGATGTGCTTCCCATGTTTGACTATAAATCAATATGTCATCAAAGAAAATTAGCACAAACTTCCTTAAAAAAGGCTTAAAAACAGTGTTCATCAAGCTCTAAAAAGTAGATGGTGCATTTGTAAGACCAAAGGGCATTACCAAAAACTCATAATGGCCCTCATGTGTTCTAAAAGTAGTTTTATCAACATCTTCATCCTTGATTCTAATTTGATGGTACCCCGAGCGAAGATTCAATTTTGTGAAATAATTAGCACCATGCAATTCATCAAGTAAATCATCAATTATTGGAATAGGAAACTTATATTTGATGGTGTACTTGTTGAGTTCCCTATAATCTAGGCACATCCTCCATGTGTCATCCTTCTTTCGCACCAGGACCACTGGTGATGAATATGCACTTTGGCTATGCTTGATGATCCCTGCCTCTAGCATCTCATGGACCATCTTTTCAATTTCACTCTTTTGTGCATATGGATATCTATATGGTCTAATATTTGGTGGTTAACTACCTGGAATTAGTTGAATGGCATGATCATGTTCTCTTTTTGGTGGTAGTCCTTTTGGCATGGCCCCAAAAATAGATGAGTGGTCTTCAAGAATTATTTGTAGATTAGGATGTGTAGATACCTTTGTGGGTTGAACTTCTATGGAGCATAATCGTGCAATAATTCTCTTTGCCCCCATTTTTAGCATCTTGGTCATTTGCTGTGAACTAACCAATTGTGGATATTTTGCATGTAATCCATGTAGTTCAATTTTCTTACCTTCAGAATGAAAGCACATGAATAGTTCTTGAAAGTTCATCTCAATGGTACCTAAGGTTGTGAGCCATTGGACTCCCAAAATAATGTATGTGTTATCCATGGAAATAGCAAACATAAGAGAGTCAAGATTGTCCCCACCTATAGTAAGCTTAATACTATGGCATTTGCCTGAACAATTAATTGTGCCACCATCTGCAATCATGACCTGAAATTTTGGTGTTGGGTAGATGAAACAGTTCAATCGAGTGGCCAACTTATGGTTTATAAAGTTATGTGTGCTCCCTGAATCAATCAACACTGTCACCTTCTGTTTCTTGAGGAAACCCACCACCTTAAGAGTTTGTGGAGTTCTAATATCTGCAAGTGCATGACAAGAGATTGTAGGTTGGGAATCTTCAGGTACCTCCTCTATATCTTCCTCATCATCATTAGAGGCATCATCTGCTTCTTCATCTTCATTTGGTCCCTCAATGTAGAATAACTTCTTCTCAACACATCTATGTCCTTTACTCCACCTGCTATCACAACCAAAACATAATCCTTTTGCACGCTTTTCTTCAATTTGCTGAGGGGTCAATCTAGTAGGTGGAGGAAATGTTGGTGATGATATGCTACGATCTTTGAAGTGAGTGAATGGCTGCTTCTTGTTGGCTATGAATTTTTTCTCAGCTCTGCGTGCTAGGATAATATATTCAAAAATATTAAGTGGATTAAACATGCGTACCTCATGTTGAATGTGGTCCTTGAGTCCACCCAAAAATAGGTCATTCAAGTTTGTGTCAGAAATTATCTCCACATGTAAGGATAGGTTCTAAAAATGATGAATATAATCCTTGACGGAGCTAGCTTGTTGCAATTTTGCCAATTGGCTGAAATAATTATCTGTCACATTATTGCCATAGTGTAATTGTAGCTCCTCTTTAAAAATTAACCAAGTGACATTGAGAGTCATCTTTTTCTTTTGAGCACACAACCATCGATACCAAATGAATTAATCAGGTTCAAGATACAAGGATGCCACGATAACCTTCTGTCCACTTGGAATCTGATGTAGGCCAAAAAAACTCTCCATTTGGTTGAGCCAATTGAGTGGATCTTTTCCATCAAATTTGCGCATATCCACCTTTGGTAATAGGTTCCTCTGTGGCCATGGAGTTGGATTTGAAGTAGACTGGTTAGGAGAACCACCCTGGTGGGTTTGTGAAATAGAGTTAGATTGATTATTTGATTGATTAATGTTCAAATCCATCATGATATATCCCAAACTATCTTGCATGGATTGCATATTAGATTGTATGTCTTGCACCTCACTCTGAATGCCTTGCACACTATAGTCAAGCTGATTCACTTTGTGATCTATGTCAAAAAATCCTGGTATAAAGGGTCTATTACACCCCCCCTCTGACTCCATCTCATCCTTGTTAGGAGTTTTTCCTAGAGTTTTAGCACCCTTTTCTCGGCCCTGAGTTTGTGGACCTGCCATAAAAGGGTTTTACGATGTCGACCCTTATTGACACTTTTGACCCAACTTTGACCAAGCAACTTTGGTTTTATTTCAGCCTCAAATCAAAATATACAAAGAACAAACCATAGCCAAATTTTTCTAAGCTTTCCAAAAATATAAACAACTCAAAAAAATTCTTTGAATTGCGCACTATAGAGCAATTTTATGAAAAACCATAAAATAGTGATAACTTTTGAAAAACAGATCCAAATGAGTTAAACTTTTAATGGAAGCTTAATTTGATATTTCACACCTCTAGTAAAATATTTTTAGATAAATTCGCAACTGTTTTTTATATATCACAAAATTAAAAAATTTAGTGTTTCACCCACAAGATTGCCCAAATCGTAGCTCTGATACCACTTGTAATAAAATTACTTCAAAAATTAAGTATAACAACAAAATTATATCCAAATATGACTGATATATATCCAAATATATGATAATAGATAAGTCACTTCGAGGGGGCAACCTCTACAAGCTTCAATAAGAGCAGAATTCACAATATGATGATAAATGATTATCCACTACCTCCTATATATAGTCTAACTAGGCCATGGTTATTCCATAAGCCGACCTACTAATATAAAGAAAGCATAGATAAATGTAATATAATGTCAAAGAGGGATAAGTAAGCCACAAGTTGGCTAATACTATCCTCATACATGTGATAGGTTAGGGGTGTAGCAAAAACTAAAAGGATAAACTTTCATCCCTCGTTCTTAGTTCATTTCAAACATTTGACATAATTGACCATATAAAGAAAACCAAAATTTAAATGTCTAAATCTAAATTCTTGCAGTCCAATCTTGAGCAGTTAGATAAGTTGGTTCAATGTGTAAAAAACCAAGCCATCCATATAAGACAAGCAATTTCAAAAGTAACTCATGATCCTCCAAGGAACACATCCACCAGGAATAACCTTGTCATTACTCCTCCTGCTGCTCCCAGGAGGACTGAACCATTTTATGTCTCCCTGTTGATAAATGAACACCAACTGAATAATTACATCATAAATTTTGATGCATCTAATAATGTCATGCTTGCCAAAGTGGCAAAATCCCTTGGTCACACACTAACCAAGACATTTAGGAGATGTTTTTTCATGGAGAACAAACAAGTGCCACTGTTGGGACAAATCAAGGATGCCCAATTCACATTTGCAGCATTCCCAGATAAGAGAATCAAGATAACTGTCCTGGTGGCCGATGTCTGAGCATCATACGGCATCCTTCTTAGGTGAAATTTTTGTAAGGATGTTGGTGGAAAATTAAGTATGGACTTATTCGAGGTGAGGATCCCAGTCAAAGATGTTATGCAGATATTGCTCTCTGAGAAGGAAGCAAAATATGTGGTCACTCAAATATCAGTGCCTGAAGCTCAAATTCTATTTGAGTCTGAAGGCATGGGTAATTACTTTTTATCCATGGAGGAAGTCCATGAGGCATCTAATAAAATTTTTGAATGTGTCAACCTAAAAATTAATTCAGATGGAACAGTAGAAGGATTGGTGGAGTGTAATGCAAGTGTGGAAGAATTTACCCCTCCAAATGAAGAAAGATCTAAGAAAAAAATAATGTCTGATGAGGTATGGATTCTATAATTTGATGGTAGCTGCTCCTCTACCAATTCAGCAGCTAGAATTGTGTTGATATCTCCTCAAAGAGATATTTTTTCTTCTTCATACAAGTTGCAGTTCAACAACATCAACAACATAGCTGAGTATGAATCTATATTACTTAGATTGAAGGTTGCTCGTGACAAAGACATCAAACTCTTTCATGCCAAAGGAGATGCTAAACTGGTGGTTTGTCAAGTAAAGAACCTATATCAAATTTAAAATGAGAGATTGTGCCACTACCGTAATATAGTCTGAGATCAAATTGAAAGCTTTGATGCTTTCAGCATCTCTATCATACCTAGAGAATTCAATAACCGATCTGATGCACTAGTTGTTTCAACAACTCTCTTGGTTTCTCACCATAATTTTAAGAGAGACAAGTACACTATTGGACTAGTCTTTCGACCAAGTGTGCTTGATAATGCTAATTATTGGCAAGTGTTCAATGGTGACAACCAAATCATTACCTTCTTAGAGTAAAAAAGTAGCTTTCCTCCTAAGATTTTGACCAAATAAATTTGGGTGCCAAAAAAAATTTCAAGATGGTGAACATTGGTAAGTGTTGCACTCAAGAAGAGAAGTTCAAATTCACTGCTCTGCTTCACCAATACATAGATATTTTGACGTACTCATATGATGATCTGAAGTCACTTAAGCCTGAAAAAATTCACCATGAGATTCTTCTTAAGAGTGATTCAGTACCTTACAAGTAAAAATCTAGGCAATACAATCCAAAAATATTAAGTACTATTCTGTCTAAAATACAAAAAATATTAAATGCTAGGATAATTTTCTCAATCCATCATTCCACAAGGATTTCCAACATAGTACTTGTGAGGGAGAAGAATGATGAAATTTGACTCTATGTGGACTTCAAAAATTTGAATCAGTCATCCTTAAAGGATAACTATCATTTGCCCATCATGGACCAAGTTCTTCAAACAGTGACCGATTCAGAGATGTTATCAATGATAGATGGCTTCTCAAGGTACAATCAAGTGGAAGTTGGTTAAGCAAGTCAACATAAAATTGCCTTCACCACACCTTGGGGCACCTTTGCCTATCAAAAAATGTTATTTGGCCTGATAAATGCTGGCACCACTTTTCAGAGAGCAATGGACCTTGCTTTCAAAGATGAAATGGATAAGTTTATTGTGGTGTACCTTGATGATTTAACAGTCTTTTCTAAGCATCATCTTGATCATGTGCACCATTTCCAATAAGTGTTAGAACGTTGCTGCCAGAATGGCATTTTTATAAATCCTAAGAAGTCTATTTTTAGAGTAACAAAAAGGAAACTTCTCAAGCACATTGTATCTCAAGAAGGCAGAAAGATTGACTCAGAGTCAAGTCCATCCACCAACTTACTCTGCCCACAAGTAAGATTGCATTTCACTCTTTCTTTGGAAAGGTGAATTTTTTACGAAGGTTCATCCCTGAGTTCACTGAGAAAACTCACCATATTGTGGACATGATGAAGGGCAAATCTACTTTCCAGTGGACTACAAAAGGCAAGTTAGTATTTGAAGACATTAAGACAGCTATTGCCTATGCCCCAATTCTGGTTTGTCTAAATTATACCAAGGATTTCATAATGTATAGTTATGCTTCTAAAGACACTTTCAGCAATTCTAGTTCAATAGAACAAAGAAGGTATGAAATCTCTCATTTCCTTCATGTGTTGTCCTCTCAAAGCTCATGAGCTAAAGTACTTGAACATGAAAAAGCATGCTTATGCAATGGTAAAGGTAGTGAAGCATTTTCACTTTTATATTCTGACACCATAGTGAAATCCATATTGACTTAACAAGAGTTTGGGATGAAAAGAGGCAATTAGATTGCTAAAATCTAGGAGTTTGATCTAGCCATCAAGCCAACGAATCTAGTACAGGAAAGGGGCCTATGCCAATTGATTGTTGACAACAGACTAGAAAAAATAAAGCATGGAGAAGAAGAAATTAAAGACACGCCAACAGTCCTCTTTGTCTCTACCACGAATGAGTGCTATTCAAGTATTGTTCATTTCCTTACTTGAGGTGAGTGTTCTGCTCACCTGTCTCGTAAAAAAAGGAGGACTATCAAGTTGAAAGCTGCCAATTTTATCTTGTGGGACAACAGCCTGTATAAGAGAAACCTTGATGGAGTGCTCCTTTGCTGCGTGGATAAAGAGCAGTAGAACCAACTTTTGAATTCCTTCCATAATCTAGCCTGTGGAAGACATTTTTTTGCTCTTGTAACTGTCCATAAGATTTTGTGAGCTAGGTATACTGGTTTACTCTGTTTCAAGATGCATATAAATGGGTATGAAAATGTGAAATATGCCAACAGTTCATTGGAAGACCTAAATTAACTGCTCTGTCTCTTAAGCCAGTGGTGATAGAAGAGCCATTTCAATAATGGAGAATTGATTTCATTAGTGTTATAAACCCATCTTCAAGTGTTGGACATGATTATGTCCTCATAGCCACAAATTACTTCACCAAGTGGATGGAAGCTATTCCAACTAAGCATGCTACTTCAGAAGTAATGTGCAATTTCTTCAAAGAGAACATCATTTCTAAGTTTGGGGTCCCAACCAAGATTGTCACAGACAACGCAGCTTATTTGTCTTCCCAGGAGATTACTCAATTCTATTTTTACTATGGTATTACCCTCTCTCACTCTTTTGATTATTTTCTATAAGGGAATGGCCAAGCTGAATTAAGCAACAAGAACCTAGTGATTATCATCAAGAAGCTGGTAGATGACAACCAATGAACATGACATAAAGCATTGGTTGATACTTTATAGGCGAACATAATTACACCCAAGAGAGCAATTGGTATGTCACATTTTCAACTTCTTTATGGTCTCAATGCTAAGATACCAATCACCCTAAAATTGCTAGCATTGAAATTGGCTAAGGCAGTCGAAGATTAGACATATGAAAGCTCCATCGATAATAAGATCATGTGTTTGACTGAGCTGGATGAGCAGTAAATTATGGTGGTGGACTGAATTGCTATGCATCAAAGTCTGGTGAAGAAGTTCTTCGACTAGAAAGTAAAAAATCATGATTTTTAAATTGGAGATAAAGTCCTATTGTGGGACAAGAGAAGAGAACCAAAGGGAATGCATGGAGAATTTGACTCCCTTTGGAGAGGCCCATTTACTATCCATCAGCTCAATGATGAAAATAATTTTTTGTTGAAGTATCAAGATGGCACGCATTTTTCTCTGCCTCATAATAGGCAGCATCTGAAACACTTTAATTCTTGAAGTATCAGATAAGTTCACCTGTATATATATATATATATATATATATATATATATATATATACACACACACACACACACATATACATATACATATACATATACATATTTGTATAATCTTTGCTATTTTGCACTTTTCATTTTCATTTTTTGGCACCTTTCTTTTTGGGTAGTATGACTCCATAGCCCAATGACATACTTAAAGGCACTGAAGATTCTAGTTTCTACTCCCCTCAGTTGTTTCAAGTTTTCAACTAAAAAAAGTTTCCCAACTGAAACCAGCTATTGTTCTCAAAATTTGTCACTCATTTTTGGGACAACATATGAACTATTTTGGTCTTGTAGGCCAAAATTATCTCTTCCCTTCTCAAAAAATTATTTTGAGCTTTCAAATTCTTCATTATTCAAGCTTTTTCAATTAAGGGACTAACAAGTTCAACAAGTTTAATGGCTTCAATGGTTGAATTCTCACAAAGAAACAAGTTCCCAGCACTTAGGGTAATTTTAAGATTGGTTCAACGCCTTGATTCAACCAAAAATATTCATCGACAAGCTTCAAACAAAGGATTGAACCATTGAACCCCGCTTCTCAAAGGTTCAAAAGTTCAACAAGGTCGGCAAGCTTAAAGAGTTAAGCGCTTCACCAAAAGTTCAAAGTTCAACTGCTTCATCAAGTTCAACAGCTTCAAAAGACTTAGCAAAAAGAATGAAGCTTGAACCGTTGAACCTTGAACCAAAAAAGGTTCAAAGGTTTAACGTGGTTGGTTCAAAGAGATTGGTTCAAGTGGTCAATAGAATGAGCGGAACAAAATATTGAACTGTGAAACCGTTGAACCAAAGTTGGTTCAATCGGTCAGTTCAAAGGGGTCCCTTAAAGCTGAAAGGGTAGGTGCCCTTGCGGAGGGCAAGGAACATTTGCTCAAAGATCAAAAAGAAGGCCAAAAGAGAAGATTTCCTTCAGACTTTTTGTCCGAGGAAATTACCAAGTAAAAGAACCAAAAGAATTCCTTCGAAAAGATTTTCTGTGGAAGAAATTCACTAAAGCAAATCCTTCAGACAAATTGTTCGAAGGAATTCCTTCAGACATTTTGCTCGAAGGAATGATCAAAAGCATGACAGAAAAGTGGCCAAGGCAAGAGAATATTTCCTTCAGACAAAATGTTTAAAAGAATTTCTTCAGACATTTTATCTGAATGATTTGAAGGAAAAGGCCGCTTGAAAAATCTCAAAGGGCAGGTACCCTTGCGGGGGGCTCTTGGCACCCAAAAAATAGACCTTTCTCAAAGACTCGAAGGGACACCTTCCCTGCGGGGTGTTCCAAAGACATAAAGCCAAAGGAATTTTAAGGCTTCAAAAGACTTAGCCAACACAAAATATTTTCAGAAAGAGATTGAACCATTGAACCTTGAACCAAAATGGTTCAAAGGTTCAAAGGTTCAAAGAAAGCTCCAAGCAAAGAAAGGAAGTGGAAGATTCTAAAGACCAGTTCAAAGGGATAGTTCAACCAAAGAGCAAGGAAGTGATTGAACCAAGGAACTGATAAAGACCACCTGATGTTGAACTATTAAACCAATGAACTTTCAAAGGTTCAAAGGTTCATGGTTCAATATGGTTCAAACAACCAGCAACCATTGACGTCCCCACGGATGTCAAATTTAAGGTAATAGAATATCCATTAATTTTTAAATATAGTACAAAACTTGAAGGATGAACCAAGCGATCAGCTAAAAAAGATAGCCTGAGAGCTCCAATTTCAGCAGGAAAGAAGAGAAGGCTATAGGAGATATTGAAATATCTATGAGAGAGTTATTTTCAGTAGGTGAAATAGTTCACCAAGTAGTCACCTGAGCACACCAAATTAAGGATGCGACCTATTTTTCTTCCATGAAGTAAAGACAAAGTAGACAGTTGTGAAAATAAGAAGGAAAGGACCAAGCGACATATACTTTGGAGGAGACATATGAGATGAATTGGCATGCCATAGTTAAGGCTAATGCACTGTTCCAAGCATGGCCCCTTGACAGAATTGAAATGCTTTCAAGGCATTGAATACAACGTGGGCCGTTCCATAGAACAAAGCGCTAAGCCTTTCTTGGCTGCCATATATTGTAATCTCTGGTTGGATGCAAAGGAGATCTCTCTATTATAAAAGCAAAAACTCTGCCCAAATTGAAAGGTGATTACTGAGACTTTGAGCTCAAATTATTGATCATGTTACTTTATCTGAATGAAAAAATAAGTTACTTTCAAACTTTCTGATGTTATAGCTTGTGTTATTTTATAAAATTATTCTTATGTCTATTTCCTAAGAGCATTCTTATTTATTTAATTTAACAAGCAAAACTAGTGGAAGTAATCAGGAAGGTGTACTGAAGCCAATTGTGGAAAGACTTTGTGTTGTCACAATTATCTTTAGTGTGTTTTTAGTTTCTTTCTATGTAAAAGATCTTGGGATGACTTTGTGCCCCCATTATCTTTCGTATTTCAATCTTTGGGTAGTTGAGGTGTAGACTTTGTGTTACACTTCATCCTGCTAGTTACTGCACCCTTGTTACCTGCTAGTTACCCACCAGAAAGAACTCATGCACCCTGATGCAAGACCACTTCTGAAAGAAGAGAAATGTCTTTAGTATTATCACCAAGTTTTCTCTTTTGTCTGTGAACATCATCTCTGAAAAAAAAAGATAGATAGTGTAAACCTACCCTTGAGTGTTATTTTCTGCTTACATATATAGTATATAGCTCATCATATTTATAGGGAACCTCCCATTGATGAGAGGAGAGATTTGTCCACCTTTGATGTGGTAAACCTGCACATTTGGCTGACCAATCTCCCTATGTTGTGGTTGAAGAGACCTATTTTGCTCATCAGTTAGCTAGTGACAAAATATTCACTCAACAATATTTTTATTACCTATGATGTCAAGCCTATCATATAAAAGCTTCATCGAATGAACCCTCGCATACACATTTTTGTCAAAGAAGAGATTCAATGCCTCTTATCCATAAATTTCATCCAACCCATTGATTATCCCCAATGGGTCTCAAATTTCATCCATATCACCAAAGGAATAGGGTACTTTGCATTTGAATGAATTTCCATGATCTTAACCTTATTTGTTTGAAGAATGACTTCCTTTTGCCAAACATTGACTAGCTTATTGATCTTACAGCTAGCCATGAGATGTTATCTCTTATGGATAAGTTCTCAAGTTATAATTAGATATTGATTGCCCCTGAATATCAACATCAAACCAACTTTATTACCCCTTGAAGGACTTTATGCTATATCAATACTCATATAAACCTCCATTCTTCATATTGACATCATTATATCAACACTACGATTGAATATTTCACTAAATGGGTAGAGGTTATTCCTCGCATTTCAATCAAAGCTGAAAAGATTGTCAATTTTATTAGCCATCACATTATCTGTCATTTTAGTGTTTCTCATAAGATAATAGCAGGTAATGGTAAATCTTTCAAAAATCAAAAAGTCCAATGTCTTTGTGATGCATTTGGCATTAAGTTAAGTTTTTACTCACCTTATCATCCATAAGATAATAAATAGGCTAAAGATTCTAACAAAACCCTTAATAACATGTTAACTAAAATGATTAATGTATCTAGTCAAGATTGGCATTTACACATCTCTTTCACCTTATGGGCATATCGTACTAACATTTGAACCCCTATGGGCACTACCCCTTTCTCTCATCTTAGAGAAGAGGCTATCTTAACTCTCAAAGTCCAAATTCCCTCTCTTTGCATATCCCTACAGGATATCATTTCTGAGGGTGATTATCGTCAAGAACATTTATCCCAACTTGAGCTACTTGACGAGTGTCATTTGGCCACATTTAACCATCTTCATGTCTATCAAGAATGAATCAAGCATGATTATAACAAAACCCTAAGAGAACAAGAATTCAACATCGACAACCTCATCTTAAAGGAGAATCAATTTGTAACTAATATGAAGAAAATAAAGTGGGGCAAGTTTGCTTTCAATTGTCTTAGACATTATATCATTACACACAAGTATGGATTGGGAACTTACCGTTTATCTTCTTCTGAAGGAAAACCATAACTTAAGCCTCTCAATGTTTCACATCTGTGTCTTTTCTTTTGTTAAATAAGATCAAACTCACCTACTATCTAACTTAATCTCATCCCTTATTTTATGATATTTTCACCTTCATCACCTCACTCTGAGGACAATCGAATAAAGCACATAATCATGTGAATATCTATCATAGTTGTAGCCTTAATCCTAAATATGTGTACTATGACTCTACCCATGGCATGATTCTTATGAATACTTTTTGTCCCTAATAGGATGGAATCCCATGGTCATTATCTCTCAAAGAATCCTCTCATCCACTATTTTAACTTTCTTGTAATTTAGTTTTGCCTTCATAAATGTAAGCCTATATAAGTAAGTCTATGTGTAAACAAAACCAAAAATAAAATTATATAGCATATCCTAGCATTAGCAAACTACTCCCTTAAAGGACAGCTGCCAAAACTAATCAAAATTTCTCAATGTAAGGTAGACTGCTCCCTTGAAGGACATTTATCAAAAATCCTATAATAAATCTTAGAAACTTAGACCATTCCCTTGAAGGATGGATATGTAAACACATTTATCAAAAATAAGTAATTTCTCAGATGCTTCTCATATCGATCAGCTTCCCTAAAACTTCTCAAAGTAATACCAAAAATATCAAAAGACCCATTATTTGGAAGTTGCAATCAGCTTTCATAAGTAGACTTTTGGCATCAATTAGTCTACACCATATGTGCCATAGACTTGTTTATACTGGCTCTTTGGTCAATTACAGAAGAGGCATGCTAATATCACAATAAGGTTCCTTTATCATCTATCTCCTCTTTATACCCTCTATAAAACAAGGTATTTTTTATCTTACTTAACACTATGTGATCAGGAGATTTTTTAATCAATTAATGAATGCTTATACGAAACATACAAAGGGATTGTGTTCATAAGCTAATCTAAATTTAGTTCATTTTAGCACTTGCCAAAGAAGAAGCATCATGTCTCCTTGTTTTCTCAAACCTATTTGTTGATGCATTCAGTAAGATGATTGTCTTTTGATTGTTTTTATCTTTCTTTTCTTTTCTCACATCTAGTTTTGTTATCCAAACTTACTCTATGTGTTTTAAGATTATTTCACCTTCATCTAATCAAATACAATTCATTAAAAACATTTAAATAACAAATATGTGTTTTATTTTGTGATTGCCTTCTTACCTTATTTTTTTAAGTGTTTTTAACCATAAAAACATTTTAATGAATTAACCATCTCATACATCAAACATCATTTCACCCTTCTAACCAATCACATCAACTAATCATAACCATTTTCACATCTATAACCTTTTAATCATTTATTTTATAAATAAATAAGTCATCCACATATGTTATCCACCACATGTCTATCTAGATAAGAAAACCTAGATTTATTCATTTAAAACATCCACATTTCTAACAAAGCATACATCTACTCATGAGAGAAGTGCTAATCATAACATCATCATCATGTCTAATAACATCATAAGCAACATCATGAACATAAAATAAATCATCCATAACCATAAGCAACATCCATAAAACCATAATCACATCATAATATCCTAATCAAAATAATTATTTATAATCATAATGTCCATGTCTCTCAAAAGATCTATACATCTCATTGCATCAGCTTGCAACTCGATATCAACATCATATAATACATCAAAATAGGGATTCTCATAAGAGTCTAAGGTCTTGGGGTACCACTACCTCCTAAATCATCTCTATCTCCAAGAACTGTCCCTACACTTGTAGATGTTGCCCACTCCCTAGTGTAGTGTTGTTAGCTCCCCGAATAACTATTGCTCTATACTTAACATATTGGGGCTCATCAAGAAGCTGTCTAAAGACCAATGCCTTGTAATATCTAAGTTTCTCAACCATGGCCACATACCTCACCATAGAGATGGTATTTGATGGTCCTATAGATGTAGGTGCCCACCCTCCTTCCTATCTCATGGCATCTCTCTCCTGTGTAACTAAGGTTAGTTGCACTCATGATATATCCCTCTCCTAAATAAGGATAGCCACCCATCCCTGTGTTGTATCTCTATAGTCCTCAATACTAGAGTTTCATGTGTTGCATCTAGTGTTGCCCTCACCCAATCTCTCTCCATGATGAGTGCCTATTTATCAAGGGCATCTATATTCATCCAATCCCCATCCCCCTACTCCATGTCTACATCGAGAGCCTGTTATACACCATCTTCCCCAAACACTACCATTACATAGTGACCCTAATACCATATAAGGTAATTTGACATCACACTTGCATCATCTATATCTTCCACCACTAGTAGCAACTCTTGGTCAATATCTATCTTATCTAGCTATGAATGAAGTAGTGGTGCCTCAACATCCTCTCTCTTATACCTTGGGAAAACACTTGGGACACCTTGAACTAACCTAAACTATCTCCTCACCCTGTCATATGGGATAATCTCTACCTCATGCTCCCATCTCCCATAAATCTATCTATAACTCTATAGTGAGGTCTTCCTATCATAACTCACCCATGTTGGGAATCTGGTAGATGGCCTCAAAATAACATCCTCATCCACTAGTGCCTCCAACCTATCCCTTTACCACTCCATATTTCATACCACTCCCCCTAGTATTGTAAGTCCATAGTCACCTCTCCATCTCATGAATCTCACTCTAAACTCCTCCTGGTCCCATGTCTACCATGGTAATCCACCTAGTCATATCACCTTGATGTGCTTATATGCCCAATAGTACAACACAAAATTGATGTTAATGCCATATCTCCTATGCACCTAATATCCCTAGAGCTATTGATAGATTTTTACTATTAAAATTGGGGCCCATGTAAACGTTGTCCACTCCATCAGCATGACAACAAGAACACCTAGCAATAAAAAGGGAAATCTACCACTACTAAAATCTAGAAGTGCATAGCAGGTAATTGTTATCATCATCATCATCATCATAACAAGCCATCTCCCTCCCCTATCCATGTGATACATAGGTGAATAATGAAAGCCTCCCATGTACCACCTCACATGAATAAATTCCATGTTGATCAACTGATTCATATGTGCATCACGTTCCTCATTTCTAATATGCTCTATCAGCTCTCCCTAGATCGATAACTAAAAAATATAATGAATATCCTTTGGTAAGATAGTAATCTCTCTAGTAGGTAATAAAAAATTGTTGGTAGTCAGGTCCCATCTCTCGATGAGGGATACCAACATCATCACATCTCATGGCATGTGCTGATAAAATCTCATGCCTCCTAGGCCCACTACTGTCATGTGTTCCTACTCCTGGTATATCATAGCCCTACATACCTCATCTAGGAGTTGAAGCACTCAATCCTGCATCTGTAACTACTCCCTTGCCTATAAGGTTATATATTTACCTTAGTTTACATTGTACTTCAAACATAACCTATGCATTATACCTATTCACCTTACCCCCTACCTTAACTTATTTTACCTCACTTACCTAATCCTACCTAAATAAAGTCTTAACTTCACCCTATCCTACCTAAACAAAGTCTTAACTTCACCCTATCCTACCTAGACAAAGTCTTATCTTCAACAACCAACCCTTACCCCATCTACCATCTTAACTAAACCCCTAACTCATTCCTATACCTTCCCAACCTTTAACCCATTCCTAATCCATATTATACCCCATTTCCACACCTTATAGACATCATTAATGTTTAAGTGTCGACTGGTGATGCTTCCTTGAGGAATCATCACCGATCAACCCTCAATTGTTAATTTTTTGGTGGTGGACCATCAAAAGACCACACATTGGCCATTTAACAGCTGCCTATCCACTGGTGATAGTTGATAATAACCAGTGACAGTCGATAGTGATTAGTGATGATCAATAACAATCATCGATGGTTATTATGTAGTCATCGTTGATGACCCTAAAACCCTGAGTCCTAACTAAACCTATCAAAAAACTCAACAATACATCAAAATTAAACCTAAACCTGCTTTATTTCTACCTAACCTACATTCCTAACAAAAAAATTTAACCCTCTAAGAGATTCCTACCAAATATCAAAACCCCCCAATTTCTAATGCCTACCCACCCATGCCAAACCAATGAATCAAATCAACTTTCTAATTCAACTACATCCCCTACCTCATTATACATCCTCCATCATGGTGGAGCCCTCAAAACCACCACCACTACTCGACCCTGTGCTCTACCCCTACCTCACTACATCCTTGCAGGATCTCCTCTACCTTGGCCCACCTTAGTATCTTTCCACCTCACACTGCCCAACCATGGTCAATCCTCACTCACTCAACTCGCATGAGACTCTAGGTGCACATTTTCCATCATTTTCACACAAGACAAAAGTGGAAAATACCGTAGGCCAAATTTTTAAATGAGTAAATAGAACCCACATTGACCTTTTGCAATCAACTTTTTAGATTTTTCATTTGACCATCAAATGTCATTATGTGACTATTGATGGTCGAGCATTGACCATCGAAGGTTGACCCCTCTAGGATTTTACCATCCTACCATATCCTTTTCCCAAAGGACCACTTAGCCCAAACTTCCCCTTTACCTACCTAACTTACCTTTTGGTCACTCAATCCACTTGTATGGCTATGTTTGTGATGATCACACAACACCTTTACCATCACCTTTGTTTTCATGACCCAACTTTGCCTTGGTCATTTTAACCGCATCGATTACCTTGTCATATTTGATGAATTTGCACTACTTTTGTGCACCAACCATTTAAGTTCCTTAGATTATGACCCTTTGCAGTCTTGACACCTATAACCATTTTTGTTTTCTCAAGATCACATCTAATTTTTCAAAACTTATTGTAGATACTAGAAAACTGCACACTCATATTTTTTTATGACTAAATGCCTCAAAACCCCCTAAACCTTCTTAATCCTTAACGAACCCCTCTTAACCTAACCAAATCACTATTATCCTATTCAAAAATACTATTTGAAATTACTAATCAAAAGTACTATTCACTATCACTATTTACTATAGGACCCACTATCACTATTCATGATGATATGGCAAGTGACATGGTAAGTAACATGGCATGTGACATGGTAAGTGACATGGAAGGTGATATGGTAGGTGACATGCCTTAGAAGTGATGTGGCTTGATGTGAGACATCATATCCCACCTGAGACCCTTTTCCAATATGATTAATGACCTCATTTAAGCATCACAAGGGTCATCCCTTGAAATATGACGAATTTCTCCCTAAAGGCCATCATTCAACATATATTTTGCCTTCACACATGAAAGTAGTCTTCAAAATGAGATACCTAACTCTTCAAAGACAAAAGGCACCCATTTTTGACTTTTTAACTCAAATGGTAGACTCACCAACCCAAATGAGAATCCCCACCAATCTCATCCTTGACTAATTTAGGCACCACATGGAAAATAGTGCCACATTTGGTGAGCCATCTTTTTAAGTGCTTGGATGAAGACAAGAAAAGGTGGTGAAAAGTCTTTGGTCTCATTTAAATCCATATGCATGATTCTCATTCAAAATTGGATTCATGTACAAGGTAGAAAACACACCAACCCAAATGGGAGACTTATGATCAAGGTGAGAATCCCAACAACCTCATCCTTGACTTATTTATGAGCCCACTTGGAGAAATTTGAATTTCTTCAGTATTCCTCTATTTTGGCATGCTTCTTCACATCAAATGCCATAAATACCCCTGCTCTCCTTCACCAAAGGTTAAGTTGGAAGTTAGTCTTTGGCTCTTAACATCTTGTTGCAAGTTTTTGAAAGAGGTCATCATCATCTTGGAGGAGAAAATATCAAATCAACCTCTACCAAAATTGTTTCAAGCTCCATCAACAACAACATCTTCATCAAGCATCAAGGTAACATTTATTTGCTTTCTTGTATTCCATTTCTTTCATTTCTTGGCCTTATTATTTCCTTGACCTCATACCTTTAGCCCATTTTTCTCTTCTCTTTTAACCCCTTTAACTCCCTACGCTCTTATCCATTTAGTTCTTTTTCCATCCACCCTTTACCTCCTTCTTATCACCTTGACCATTTACTCATTTTGCCTCTTTGCCATCTTGACCTCTTAACCTCATAATCCCTTTTACTATTTATCTTCCCTTTCTTGAATATAATTTACCCATTGAAACATTTACAAAATCAATAAAAACTTTATCATTTTATTTTGACTCTTGTCATAAACCAAACCAAAACCACCATTTTGCCTTAACCAATTTTTAGCATTAGTATAACCGAACTAGTTGCTTTATTTTGATTAACTTAGCAAAACATTTAATTCTCTTGTATTAAATTCAGTTGTTTATTGGTTTTAATTTTAGTTTGTTGTAATTTAATACAAGAATATATTTATTTTATCATCTCAACTAAATTTTTAAAATAGGTGGATTGACAGCCTCCTAGAAAGCTTTTGCTTCTAGGATCTAGCTCATGCTAGGCAATCTACCCATTTATTTGTCTAACAAATAATTTTTTTTTAATATTTTTTTATTTCTAGGTCATCCTCCCAAGCTAAATAGGATATCTCCACAATCACTTGTATCTAATGCATGCACTTTAAAAAAAATTCTTCCACACCCTTTATAACTAGTTTCTTATTTTCACACTTCGCAAAAAGTAAAAATTAGACAAAAATATTTTGGTATGCTCGGTGGGACCCTTGAGTTTTCTTGGGTTCATTATTTGTTTTAAGACATTTAGTTGCATTAGTAAAATTAAATTTAGATGTAATTTCATTTCTAAAAATTAATCATTCATCTCTTTCAAAATGTAAGTTTTAGCTTTTATTTTAGAAAATCAGAAAAAATAAAAAAGTAAATTTTTTAATTTTTTCTTACATTTCTAAAAAAAACAAAAGAGCATTCATCCTAAGATTAGGATTGTATTTCATGTTGAAGTTAGGTGTATTTTAGTTGTTCTTGTTTTTATTAAAATAAATCATTTTTTTTTTGCTTTGGGTTAAAATTAACTACATACATTGATTGCTTGTTTGCTTAATTAGTTTACCTAGATTAATTAAAGGCAAAGCAAATTAATCATAGTTCACAAATGTTACACAACCAAACTGCTTGCACCAAAAAAATATAAAATTCACTTGAGACAAGTCCCAACTAGGATTTTATCACCTAGCGGATCACTTTAATGTTAGAAATATTGTCATTGATGTCAAATTAGCATTTAATGTCTAAAGGTGTTTTTAATGTTTATATCTTGGCTAAAAGTGTGTTAATATTAATTAAATATTAAAAAATATATTTTTGGTTGCATAAAGACAAAAGAGGGCCCATGAAGAAGTCGAAGAGTCATCACTAAAGACAAAAGAGGAAAAGGACGCATTTGTCCATGAAGGGTCACCTTGAGGAATCCGAATAGTCATTACTAACGACTAAAGAGGAAAGAGATGCATTTCTCTATGAAGGGTCACCTTGAGGAATTCAAAGAGTCACTAGGTAAAGATAAAAAAATAATTCAAAGGGTCATGCAAGGGTGAATGCCAAAGGTCATTTGGAAAGCTATAAAAGGAGGCCTGGAAAGCCATTTTCTATTATGGAAGTGAATGATTTTATCTAACTAAGAAGAGAAAATGAAAACAGAGAAAATATAAGAGATATAATAGTGTGCTATCATTTTTTGAGAAAGCAACATTGAGAGATAGTTGGTGTTTTATACACAAGAGGGGTTGTTGCTCCTGTGGGTGGGTGCTCACGAATCATTGTTGTGTTGGTGCTCAACAAAAGAGTTAGTGCTCCTGCAAGTTGGTGTTGAACTTTGTAACTTAAGTTGGTGCTCATTTATATACTTGAGATTGTTCTCCATAGTTTCTTATACTTTAGGTTTCCACATAAAATCTAGTCTCTCTCTCTCTCTCTCTCTCTCTCTCTCTCTCTCTCTCTCTCTCTCTCTCTCTCTCTCTCATGTGGTGCATGTTATTGCTCTCAATTTTATTATATATCTTTACTGTACGATTAAGTGGTTAAATCAAAATAAATTTGATTAAGTAAAATATATATCCCATGCTTAACACTTACCCTTTCTTAGTTATTGTACTTGGATTTAATCACCAAGGGGGTAACCAACTCAACTCTTTAGTTGAGTATAAACTCTGGTAATCGGTATATATTGACTTAGTGTTCACACTAGCTATGGGATCATAAAGTGAGGGGAGAAAGCCCCAAGCACCAAGACACGTACTCAAACCAATACAGACTTCTTATTGAGTGCCTAAACACAACCTAAAACCAAACATAGACTACCTTATTTAGGACTTATTCTATAACCCATATTTCTTCTTCACACTTTCTAAGGTATAAGCCAAAAGAGAGATAATTAAAACTCTAGGATTTAATATATATTATAATATGATTTAATATCCTTGAATATTTTATTTTGCTTACTTCTTGTTTAATGTGTGAGATTCATTTCTCTCCATTCTTCACAAGTCTTTACCAGACTACAAATTGAAAAATCAAACCAACCAAGAACCTATTTTCCAATACCTCATCTCTACTATCTTGTTCAATGGAGAGCTTTCTTATTTTCTCTCCTGGAGATCGTAACTTTTTTAGGATCTTGGATAACAATCCTTTCACCTTAAAGTGGTACCTTGCATCGTAAGCCACTTATGTTCCCTTCCTTACAAAAAATCAACCCAACCTTGTCTACAACCAACCCAATCCTATCTACAACCAACCCAACCTTGTTTATAACCAACACAAACCTCTCGATGATCAACCTAACCTTACCTATAACTCATCAAACTCCAACATCAACCAACTCAAAAACTTCAACCTTCACCTAAAATACCACCTAAGTTTGTTGCAGTGATAACAGACTGGATAGCTAGATTAAAGTCAAAACTTAGGCCATTTATTTTGGGTAGCCATAATCAATCAAACCTCACTTATAACCAATCAATGGCCTATCATCATCTATTTAATTATTATCATGCCCAACCAACAACCTATCAACATCTACCATCTCAAGAACCTCAACCTTGTTAAAGCTTAGGCCATTTCCCTTAGCCATCATATCAACCTCAATCCACCTTATTAACCCAATCAATTTCACCACCCTTAACTGATCAACCAACCTATCAATCAACCTATCAACCCAACCAACTTGTTAACCTATCAAACCAACTAGCCTCTTCAATCCAACCAAATAGCTTACAAATATTTTCACACCCTAATGTGATAACTGAGACATTGGTATACCCTATTTTGGCCTTTAGTAAACCTACAACTAAGGAAACTATAATAACACCAACCTTGACCAATCCACTTGTTGACTAAGTAGAATCTTTACAAATTTCCTTATAAAGCACAATTAAGGAAACTAAACAATATTTTCCACTTCCCCTTTTAGTGAATTAAAGCCAACCAAAATCATCTCACACTTGTGAGGTGCACATGATTAATGTTGTTATTGATAAGCTTATTACTACTTCTTCTTCCACCCCACTCATTGAAGTGGGGGAATCACTTCCCATTCCTTTGGATGACCAAACAAAGAATAAACCACTTCCTTCCTTTCACTTGACACCATTACACCTTCCTCCCCCACCACAAACCCACCTACTCTTCATTTGGAAATCATTCCTTTAGAAGAGGTCACCTTATCCACTCCATCTATATGGAAGAAGCATCTCCTCTAAATTTTGAACCTTCCACCAAAAAAATAGATGGGGAAACCATTCCCTCTTATCCACCCAAGGGTTTAAGCTTTGAAATCAATGATCAAAGAACCAAACCTATCTACAAGCCCTTTTTTAAGCTAGTACAAAGCTTAGAGTTCACTTCTCAACCCAATCTCGATAGAGCCACATCCTGGCATCATCTTGGCCTCCCTTACCAAAATAGACAAGAACCCTTAGCTTCACTTAAATCCACCCTCAAACCTATCACTACCTCAACCCCATCCTCAAATACTCCATCCTCCAAAACCATAAGGGAACCATCCAATCCACTTCCATCCAAAATTATTAAATACCCTTACACCTCTTTGACTAAACCCATCAAGAATCTATGAATACTTCTTATTCCTATTATAGCTCACCAATCTTTGAAATTGGACCTAACTCCATCAAGACCATCAAAGAAAACTTTGACTAAACCTATTAAAAGGGTGAAATCTCTTAAAACATCTTGAAATAGACCCATGCCCCTCCCTTCTCTTGAATATTCTACTTCCAAACCAACCAAGCAACCCCAACCTAACAAATCTACTAAAACCATTCCACAACCAACAATTTCTAGGGTGAAGCCTACTCCTAAGAAGGCTTCCACTCTAAAACCCAAAAATCCATCACCCCCAATGCCTTTACTTGAATCATATTCAACCATTCTAAAAAGGTTGTTTCAAACTTCCTCCTTAACCTTACCACCTATCAAACATTTCCAACCTGTCAAAACTTTTGACCCTTCACGTCCTCAACCAAAATGGTTTAATGCCAACTTAGTTTGTGCATACCATAGGACACCTAGACATGACATAGAGCATTAAAAATCTCTCCAAGCACTCATCCACAACATATATGAGGATAATTTGTTATTAGATGAACTTCTCTTATCCAAGCCATCCCAGCCTAATCGACAAACCAAAACTACCCCACCACCCATAACTTCCACAATAAAAACTAATTTTAGGAAGGCTCCCAAAACTAAAAACCTAACACCTCCAACACCTTTGCATGAATCATATTTTAGCATTCTACAAAGGCTATTGCAAAACTCTTCCTTAACCTTACCACCTATCAAACCTTTTGACCCTATCAAAACTTTTGACCCTTCACACCCAAAACCATCATGGTATAATGACCACCATATGTGTTCTTACCATAAGATACTTGGACATGATACAGAGAAATGCAAGACTCTTAAAACTATTATCCACCGGATTTATGATAAGGATAATATCTAATTGAATGAACCTCATTTGATCCCATTACCAACCCAACCATCAACCAAACCTACCCAACACTTGCCTATTCCCCCATTCTCACCTAAGAGTAAGGAGGAATTGAAACAAGTTAAACTGACACTTCATTTTATCCACACCATCTGTAGGGTTACCCACTCTCAGGTCCAACAAAAAGATAAGGGAAAAGCTAAAGTGTCCATTACATGGACATACCCTTCAAACCCTACACATTCTAATTGAACCCAACCATAAACACATTCATTTTGGGATCTTTTACCCACCCATGCAAAGATTTAACTGGGGGAACTTTCCTTCCATAAGGCTTTAACCATTTATTAACTTCAACCATACCTTAACCATTAATTAAACTAACCCTTAGCTTTTTTGCCTCAACCTATCAGCCAAACCTATCCATCAACCCAACTTGAATCAAGTGGTATATCAAATTGGGGAAACCCATTTGGACACCACCTGACCTATTTGGGATTCAAATTCTCCCATCGAACCATTGGAGATTACCCTTCTCCATCAAACCTAACCAACCTTACCTCAAAACTCAGGACTTCAATATTGAAGACATCATCCTAAAGGAAAACTGACATGTGACCAACATGGTGAAAAGTAAAATGAAGCAAGTTTGTTTTCAATTAGCTTAGACCCTACACCATTACCCATAAGTATGGATCATGATCTTATCATTTGTCCTCTCTTGAAGGCAAACTGAAACCTGATCCTCTCAACGCTTCGCATCTACATCCATTTTTCTATTAAAGAAGGATCAAGATCAATCTTTTTATCTAACTTAAGCTCATCCCTTGATTATGAGATTTTAACCTTCACCCATCTCTTTCCTGTACTTTTGAGGACAATTGATTACAACATAGAACCATGTGATTAAGCATCACAGTCATAGCCTAATCCTAAATATGGGTACCATGGCTCTAACCATTGCATGGTTCTCATGGATACTTTTTGTCTTTAACAAAATGGAATCCCATGGTCATTATCTCTCAAAACCACACCCTTTCACATACCATTAACCTTCTTATGTTAAAGTTTTGTCATCATAAAGGTAAACCTCTAAACCTAATTAGACTTGTCCATGTATAAACACATTGCATTTTGAAATAATTTGGACACCAAAATATTACTTGGGTCAATATCTTAAGCATTGTAGATTGTTCCATTGAAGGACAGCTACCAAAAAATAAAATAAAAATTATCAAATGTAAGATATACTTCTCCCTTGAAGGATAACTATCAAGAACATTAAACAAAGCCAATAAGCTTAGCCACTCCCTTGAAGGATGGCTAAGTTAACTTTATCAAAATCAGAACAATTTTTTGGAAGCTTCCCGTATCAATCAGCGTCCCATATACAACAATAAAGTAAAAGACCTACTATCATAACAAATTTTAAAGTCGTAATCGACTCTCAAAAAGCATAATAAGTTAGAAGCCACAATCAAATTTCACATGTAGACTTCTCACATTAATCAGTCTACATCTAGCATATGACATGGCAAGTGACATAGCAAGTGACAAGGAAAGTGATATGGTAAGTGACATGGCTTTGAAGTGATGTGGCTTGATATGAGACATCATACCCCACCTAGGACCCTTGCCCAATATGATTAATGACCTCATCTAAGCATCACAAGGGTCCCTCCTTGAAATATGCTGAATTTCTCATAAGGGGCCATCATTCAACATATATTTTGCCTTTACACATGAAATCAGTCTTCAAAATGAGATACCTACCTCTTTCAAGATAAAGGTCACCCATTTTTGAATTTTTAACCCAAATGGTAGACTCACCAACCCAAATGGGAATCCCCACCAACCTTATCTTTGACTAGTTTAGGCACTACATAGAAAATGGTGCCACATTTGGTGAGCCATATTTTTAAGTGCTTGGATGAAGACAAGAAAGGGTGGTGAAAAGTCTTTGATCTCATTTAAACCCATGTTCATGATTCTTATTTAAAATTAGATTCATGTGCAAAGTGGAAAACACACCAACCTAAATGAGAGACTTATAATCAAGGTGAGAATCCCAAAAACCTCATCTTTAATTTATTTATGAGCTCACTTGGATAAATTTTAATTGCTTCACTATTCCTCTATTTTGGCATGTTTCTTCACATCAAATGCTATAAATACCCCTGCTCTCCTTCACTAAAGGTTAAGTTGTAAGTTAGTCTTTGGATCTTAACATCTTGTTATAGGTTCTTGAAGGAGGTCATCATCATCTTAGAGGAGAAAATATCAAAGCAACGAAGCTCTACCAATATTTTCTCAAGCTCCATCAACAACAACATCTTCATCAACCACCTTCATTAAGCATTAAGGTAACATTTGTTTTCTTTCTTGTATTCCATTTCTTTCATTTCTCTGCCTTCTTCTTTCCTTTACCTCACATATTTATCTCATTTTTATCTTCTCTTTTAATCTCTTTAACTCCCTACCCTCTTATCCATTTAGTTCTTTTACCATCCACCCTTTACCTCCTTACCACCTTGACCATTTACCCCTGTTGCCTCTTTGCCATCTTTACCTCTTAACCTCATAATCCCTTTTACCATTTATCTTCCCTATCTTGACTATCATGTACCCATTGAAACATTTAAAAAATCAAAATCTTATCATTTTATTTTGACTCTTGTCATAAACCAAACCAAAACCACTTTTTTGCCTTAACCAATTTTCAGCATTAGTATGACAGAACTAGTTGCTTTATTTTGGTTAACTTAGCAAAGCATTTAATTCTCTTATATTAAATTTAGTTGTTTGTTGATATTAATTTTAGTTTGTTATCATTTAATGCAAAAATACATTTATTTTATCATCTCAACTAAATGTTTAAAACAAGGGGATTGATAGCCTCTTAAAAAGCTTTTACTTCTAAGATCTAGCTCATGCTAGGCAATCCACCCATCTATTTGTCTAACAAACAAGTTTATTTTAGTGTTTTCTTATTTGTAGGGAATCCTCTCAAGCCAAAGAGGATCTCTCCAAAATAACTTAGATCTAACACACACTTTAACAGGTATTTTTCCACACCCTTCATAACTAGTTTCTTCTTTGCACACTTAGCAAAAAGCAAAAATTAGACATAAACACCTAAAAATACATCAACCTTGCATAAGAGACTTGAGTTTATAATAATAACCCATATAATCTATGCCTAATGTTGTGTCCTAGTTACCCTATCATCTATCCTTCTATTCCAACCTTATTTTACCACCTACCTCAACTATGGCAACCTAGTTTATGTGTAATCTATGATACTGCACTTAGTTGTATTTTGTGCACCTGTTCATGTTTAAAAACTCACCCAACCAACCTTGACACCCACTTATGCACTTTTCAAACCCACTACTGACTTTGTTTCACCTCAGTGATCCTTGGTTTGAGAGGGAACACCTCCTATACTTGGGGCATCCAACCTTCTACCAACTTTCTATTTTTATTTTGCAATTTGTTGATACAAACTACATAACAAAAATAAGGAAAATGTAGACATTAGAAAACCATACACTACGGCTCTAGATGTATTAACATTTAATGTAATGAAATTACTTTAAGAATTAAGTATAATAGCAAAATTATATCCAAATATGATTGAAATATGTCCAAATATATGATAATAGATAAGCCACTTCGAGGGGGCAACCTCCACAAGCTTTAATAAGAGAAGAATTCACAATATGATGATAAATGATTACCCACTACCTCCTATATATAGTATATCTAGGCCATGGTTATTCCATAAGCTGACCTACTAATCAAAAGAAAGCATAGATAAATGTAATATAACATCAAAGAAGGATAAGTAAGCCACAAGTTAGCTAATACTATCCTCATACATGTGACAGGTTAGGGGCGTAGCATGCCCTTCCGCTTCAAACCAACGTTGTCCTCAACGTTGAACAACTCTGGATGTTGTTGAAGAAAATATTCACCTTTCCAAGTTGCATCTTCACTGCTCTGGTTTTTTCACTTGATCAAATATTCCCTAATCTCTCTGGTCCTCAACCTCTTAGTATGTGTTTGGAGGATCTTCTCTGGTTCCAAAATGACTTGTCCTTCTTCATCTAGTTCTGGAAGCTTTGTCTGGGCAGAAAATTTCTATCCAATGACCTTCTTCAAATAGGAAACATGAAATACTGGGTGTATGTGAGATGAATGAGAAAACTCGAGCTTGTAAGCCACACTTCCAATTTTTTGTAGAACCTGATAAGGCCCATAATACTTAGGACCATGTTTATTGTCATTTTTCTATTGCTTCAAAGACATCTGCTTGTAAGGCTACAAACAAACAAATACCCAGTCACCCACCTCAAAATTTCACTCAATACGGTGTTGATATGCTTGTTGCTTCATCTTATTTTGTGCCAAGGCTAAATTCTCTATCAAACTAGCCAAAACCTCTTGTTGATGTTGAATGTGATCTTCCACATCTCGAACCTTGGTGTGCACCTTTAATGAAGAAGTGATGGAAGGTGGATGGTAACCATATAGTGCTAGAAATGGAGACATTTTAGAAGAGGTATGGAAAGATGTGTTATACCACCATTCTGCAAGTGGTAGCCATTTAAACCAATGTTCTTGTTTATCTGATACAAAACAACGAAGATACCCCTCTAAACATTTGTTAACCACTTTAGTTTGTCCATCAGATTGGGGGTGGTAAGATGATCTATGAGCTAGTTGAGTACCCAAACAAGAAAATAGTTCAGTCCAAAAATTACTAGTGAAAATAGGATCACGATCACTTACAATTATTTTTGGGGTTCCATGTAATTTGAGAACTACTTCCATAAAAATAGCCAATACTGTACTTGCTAAAAATGGGTGTGAGAGAGCAAAAAAATGGGCATATTTGGTAAGCCTATCCACAATGACCAAAATAACATTCTTACCTTCAAAACAAGGCAACCCAGTGATGAAATCCATGGAAACCTCCTCCCACCTTTGACTAGGAATTGATAACGGTTGTAACAAACCTGGGGTCTTAACTGTTTCACCTTTATTCTATTGGAATATCAAGCATTCTTCCACAAACTTTTGTACATCTCCCTTGATTCCTTCCCAAAATAATTCTCTTAATTCTATGATAAGTTTTCAAGAACCCTGAGTGTCCCCCAATTGGAAATGCATGCAACTCTATAAAAATCTTATGCTTAAGCTCTAAATTTTTGCACAAGTATAACCTACCCTTATACCATAGGACATTACCTTTCCATTCAAATTTGTCAGAGGATAAATTACCTTGCTGGAAATTCTAAATCAGAACCTGTGTATCCTTGTCTTGCTCCCATTCTAACTTAGCTTCATCCACCCAATCTACTTGCAACATGGACATTGCACAAAGTAATGCTTATGTGGATGCATCCCGTCTGGATACTGCATCTGCTACTACATTATCTTTACCCTTCTTGTATATGATTTCAAAATCATAACCCAATATTTTGGTTACCCATTTTTGTTATTCCTCAGATGATAATATTTGCTCCAAAAAGTATTTGAGACTATCATGATCCGTTTTCACCTTAAAGTGTCTACCCATCAGATAAGGCCTCCATTGTTTAACTGCATGAAGAATAACCATCATTTATTTCTCATAGACAGGTTTTTGTAGATTCTTACCTTTGAATTGATGACTTTCAAATGCAATGGGTCTTCCTCCCTACATTAGTACTGCCCCCAATCCAGGCCCAGAAGCATCACATTCAACAGTGAATGTCTGTGAGAAGTCTGGAGTAGCCAAAATTAGAGTGGTGCACATAGTTAATTTTAGTTTCTCAAATGCTTTGGTGGCATCATCATTCCAATGGAAAGCATCCTTCTTTAACAATGCAGTGAGTGGAGCCGTTATGCTACCATAACCTTTCACAAATATTCTATAGTAACCTGTTAGTCCAAGGAACCCTTGAAGGTTTTTGAGAGTTTTTGGCATGGGCCATTCCGTTATCGCTTTGATCTTCTGGGGATAAACTTTGACACCTTCATGGGAAACAATGTGACCGAGTTACTCTACCTCCTGTACTCCAAAATCACATTTAGATGGCTTCGCATAAAGTTGGTGCTTCTCCAAAACTATCAACACCTGTTTCACATGTTGCAGATGTGCTTCCCATGTCTAACTATAAATCAATATGTCATCAAATAAAATTAGCACAAACTTCATTTAAAAAGGCCTAAAAACAGTGTTCATCAAGCTCTAAAAAGTAGATGGTGCATTTGTAAGACCAAAAGGCATTACCAAAAACTCATAATGGCCCTCATGTGTTCTAAAAGTAGTTTTATCAACATCTTCATCCTTGATTCTAATTTGATGGTACCCCAAGCGAAGATCCAATTTTGTGAAATAATTAGCACAATGCAACTCATCACGTAAATCATCAATTACTGGAATAGGAAACTTATCTTTGATGGTGTACTTGTTGAGTTCCCTATAATCTGGGCACATCCTCCATGTGTCATCCTTCTTCCACACCATGACTACTAGTGATGAATATGCACTTTGACTATGCTTGATGATCCCTGCCTCCAGCATCTCATGGACCATCTTTTCAATTTCACTCTTTCGTGCATATGGATATCTATATGGTCTGATATTTGGTGGTTGTCTACTTGGAATTAGTTGAATGGCATGATCATGTTCTCTTTTTGGTGGTAGTCCTTTTGGCATGGCCCCAAAAATAGATGAGTGGTCCTCAAGAATTATCTGTAGATCAGGATGTGTAGATACCTCTATGGGTTGAACTTATATGGAGCATAATCATGTAATAATTCCCTCTACTCCCTTTTTTAGCATTTTGGTCATTTGATGTGAACAAATCAATTGTGGATATTTTGCATGTAATCTACGTAGTTCAATTTTCTTACCTTCAGAATGAAAGCACATGAATAGTTCTTGGAAGTTCATCTCAATGGTACCTAAGGTTGTGAGCCATTGGACTCTCAAAATAATGTCTGTGTTACCCATGGGAATAGCAAACATAGGAGATTCGAGATTATACCCACCCATAGTAAGCTTAATACTATGACATTTTCCTAAACAATTAATTATGCCACCATCTAAAATCATGACCTAAAATTTTGGTGCTGGGTGGATGAAACAGTTCAATCGAGTGGCCAACTTATGGTTTATAAAGTTATGTGTGCTCCCTAAATCAATCAACATTGTCACCTTCTGTTTCTTGAGGAAACCCACCACCTTAAGAGTTTGTAGAGTGTTAATACCTACAAGTGCATGACAAGAGATTGTAGGTTGGGAATCTTCAGTACCTCCTCTATATCTTCCTCATCATCATTGGAGGCATCATCTGCTTCTTCATCTTCATTTGGTCCCTCAATGTAGAATAACTTCTTCTCAGCACATCTATGTCCTTTACTCCACTTGCTGTCACAACCAAAACATAATCCTTTTGCACGCTTCTCTTCAATTTGCTGAGGGGTCAATCTAGTAGGTGGAGGAAATGTTGGTGACGATATGCTACGATCTTTGAAGTGAGTGAATGGCTATTTCTTGTTGGCTAAGAATTTTTCCTCAGCTCTACATGCCATGATAATAGAATCAAAAATCTTAAGTGGATTAAACATGCGTACCTCATGTGGAATGTGGTCCTTGAGTCCACCCAAAAATAGGTCATTCAAGTTTGCTTCAGAAATTGTCTCCACACATAAGGATAGGTTCTGAAAATGATGAATATAATCCTTGACAGAGCTAGTTTGTCACAATTTTTCCAGTTGGATGAAGTAATTCTCTGTCATACTATTTTCATAGTGTAATTATAGCTCCTCTATAAAAATTGACTAGGTGACATTGAGAGTCATCTTTTTTTTTTTGAGCACACAACCATCGATACCAAATGAATTGATCAGGTTCAAGATACAAGGATGCCATGGTAACCTTCTGTCCACCTAAAATTTGATGTAGGTCAAAAAAACTCTCCATTTGGTTGATCCAATTGAGTGGATCTTTTTCATCAAATTTATGCATATCCACCTTTGGTAATAGGTTCCTCTGTGGCCATGGAATTAGATTTGAAGTAGATTGGCTAGGAGAACCACCCTGGTGGGTTTGTGAAATAGAGTTAGCTTGATGATTTGAATGATTAATGTTCAAAGCTATCATGATATCTCCCAAACTATCTTGTATGGATTGCATATTAGATTGTATGTCTTGCACCTCACTCTGAATGCCTTGCACACTATAGTCAAGCTGGCTCACTTTGTGATCTATGTCAGAAAACCCTGGTACAAAGGGTCTAGTACATCCCCCTTCTGACTCCATCTTTTCCTTGTTAAGAGTTTTACCTAGAGTTTTAGCACCCTTTCCTCGGCCTCAAGTTTGTGGACCTGCCATAAAAGGGTTTTACGATGCCGACCCTTATTGGCACTTTTGACCCAACTTTGACCAAGCAATTTTGAAATTATTTCGGCCTCAAATCAAAATATACAAAGAACATATCGTATCCAAATTTTTCTAAGCTTTCCAAAAATGTAAATAACTCAGAAAAATTCTTTGAATTGCGCACTATAGAGCAATTTTATGAAAAACCATAAAGTAGCGATAACTTTTGTAAAACATATCCAAATGAGATGAAATTTTAATGGAAGCTTAATTTGATTATTTCGCACCTCCAATAAAAATTTTGCAAATAAATTCACAAACATTTTTTATATATCACAAAATTTAAAAATTTAGTGTTTCGCCCACAAGATTGCCCAAATCGCAGCTCTGATACCACTTTTAATGAAATTAATTCAAGAATTAAGTATAATAACAGAATTATATCTAAATATTACTGAAATATATCTATATATATGATAATAGATAAGCCACTTCGAGAGGGCAACCTCCACAAGCTTCAATAAGAGCAGAATTCACAATATGATGATAAATGATTACCCACTACCTCCTATATATAGTCTATCTAGGCCATGGTTGCTCCATAGGCTGACCTAATAATCAAAAGAAAGCATAGATAAATGTAATATAACATCAAAGAAGGATAAGTAAGCCACAAGTTGGCTAATACTATCCTTATACATGTGATAGGTTAGGGGCGTAACATTTAAACCACCCCTTGGCCCCATTTGGGTTAGATTATTTACCAATCCTCTCATTATTAACCTCGGACTATTTTTCAAATAATTAACTATCAATCATTAGTGGAATTGGCTAAATTTATCCAATTTTAACTATGACCCATTAATCACCGATGGTTAGCTCTCAACCATCGATGGTTAACCCTGACCATCAACGGTTACTTAATGCAACCAAAAACTCTACCTCCAGAGTGCATTATCGAAGGAGTTAACTGTAACTCACTCGTTGAACACTAGTTGTTTAATTTTAGTTTGTTATTTACATGATTAATGCATGTTCAATTGTTGGTTAAATGGTTTGTTAAACCCTTTCATTTTGATGCCCCTTTGCTCTATATTAAGATATGAAGAGAAGGTTGAAATGAATATTCTGGTGTAAGAGATTTTGACTCCCAATTGAATCCAAAAGCTTCCCAACAAACCAATAACCAAGCCAAAGACTTAGGGTGCTTCTGCAACTCACTATCTTGAGCTAAGGTACCATTGCTCTACTAACATTTCTCTAAGATCCATAATAGCTTTCAGCCGATCTCAGCATTCCTCATATTAAAAACATCTAAAATTTAAGTATCTATGTTTTTTTATCAAGATTCAATAATTAGCTTTATTTATTTTAGTGCTTGAGTCATTCTCATTCTCTATAGTTCATTCTCCATGTTGGAGTTTTGCAACCCCAAACACTTCATCTCCTACCCAAAACCACCCATAACCTATTCCAATCACCCAAATACCCAACTCCTAAACTAGATACCTCTGAGCATTACTTTCTATCTTGCAACCAATATTCAACCCAAACACCACTCCCAAGACCTCTCTGAAACTCTCCCCAATAGACTTCTTTTCTCAAACCAAATTTCTTAGTAACCATCAATGATCACACCTAACCACTGATGGTTAATAACTGTCAATGATCACACCTAACCATCGATGGTCACTGTGTATCATTTTACAATAGCAAGTTAATTTGACCTATTTACTCATACCCAAATCTTAGTTTATGAGTTTCTATTTTATCATAGAGTTTTAACTTATTTTTTGAATCAAGTTTGAGGAATTTAACATTAGTATTCAATGATTTATTGCTATTTCTAATCAAAATCACTTGTTTATTTTCCAGTATTTCTTGTATTTAATTTTAGTACCTTCTATTATTTTATGTAAGCATCTATTTTTAGTTTATCAGAACTTAAGTGTTTTAAAAATCTAGAATGACAACCTCCAAAAAAATTGTGCTTCTTAGATCTATCTCATGCTAGGCACTCCACCCTACTATCCCAGTAATCCATCTTTTTTTAGATTGTTTTGTTATCTACAGGTCATCCACCCCAAACAAGGAGGAGTATCGATAATTATTTAGATTCATGTACATAAATCATATCCAGGTTTTAATAACCTCACCCTTATTTTAATTGTTACATCTTTCTAAACAAAAAATAAAGCAAAATTTTAGTGAAACACAAAGGTTACATGTGCCAATAAGTATAAAAATCTCTTCTCAAATCTGCAACACCCCATTCTATGCACACAAAAAACCTTATCATAGGTTTTTATGTTTTATACTTGAGATATTGACTTAAAAATTTATCCACACACTTAATATGACCTCTTACACGTTTGTCACTTTGCATACTAGGCCTTATACTGCTAGTCAAACTTAGACTATGATCATGCCTTGAAACCTCTTGAACTATCTTCAAAACTCTAACCTCATGTCATATGGCCTCATACCAAGTTCATACACTAAAAACCTTGCTTATATAGGTCTTGTATGGCTAAACTCATCATGTTACCAGGCCTATGCCATTTTGCTAGGCTCTTCAAATAAGGCTTTATGAACTCAACATCAAGAACAATAATGACAACACATAATGACATCAATGACACTTACATGAAATTAATGACAACTTCATGCATACCTTGTAACACATTCACAATAATCTCCTCCTTTGCCATTGATGGCAATAATTCATTGATGGACCCTACTCAAAGAGACTTCTCTTACTGGGAAACATCTTCTTAATGCAAATCAATCTCAAGACAGATTTATCTCCCCCATTGACATTAATGACAAAGAACTTACCTGCAATAACACTTCAATATAAAAAAATAAAAGATCATGTCAGAAAACTCCCCTTTTCATATTGCAAATCTCAGATAGCTTTTTCTTGATAGATTAATATGACTCCACCTTTGACTTCATAGCGTGTGCATTTGAGTGTAATTCGAGTAAGATTGACAATTTTAATACACATGGTGTTAGGAATTGGATGTCTACATTTTGCTCTTGTTTGAGAAGGCATAGTGAGACATTCAGATAAAGCAACATCTTTTTAAAGAAAAGAGTTGTCAAAAATAAATTGAAAATGACCCATGATGCCCCTTCGAGAGGACATACTAGGATGAAAAAGAAGGATGGACTTTCAAAAAGAAAGGGACAATGAGAGATTAACCCATGGAATAGATCACATCAAAATGAGATAATGTTTGCACTCATGGTCACCATCAATGATCAAAATATAATTAGAGGCATAATGGGCCCCAAAGATAGGGGGAATGGGAAGGATTCAATCCAAACATATAAGCAACACACTTTAAATGCACCCAATTTGAGAGTGCAAGCTATGTTCTTATGGCATTGATCAATCCTGAGACAAGTTGCATACTAAAATATTTCCATTGTGGGCATTAGTGTGGAGATCTTGGAATTAGAGGAAAAGGACAATGTCATCTCCAAAGATAAGATAATAAGAAGTGTTTTAATAAAGCATATTTGATTATGATAAGACAGTTCTGCCTTAATAGGGCTAATTTTGATCACTGATAAAGAATAAATAATGGTTTGCCCCTGTAGAGTTGATTTGATTCTAACATTATTCAGATGTTGTGCCCCAGGATGGGTGAATTAGAGAGCAAAATAGCTCAAGGAAATAACCTATGGCATAGATTAAAATGAGTGGGTGTGAACAAAGATGTGATAGTATAATGGCTTATAAAGCCATAAAAAACTAAGCATACGATAATGCACAAAGTGATGAAAGAGATGAAAAGAAGAATAAAAGATAGCTGAGCTGACCTCCATAAAAATTGAGTGTTGCCTACATAGTCTAATAAGACCTCACGCTGATGTAGTTCTCATAAGAATGGAATATAATGGAATGAGGGATGAAGAAAATTGACCAAAATATTTGATTAGACTCATGATGAATGCGAAGAGATGGACATCTAAGCATAGATTCGAAGTGATAAAATGCATGGTACTTAGATGCTTATTTTCATATCATGAGCCTAGATTATGTATAGTGTTCTAAAGAATTATTCATCAGAGCAATGTTGATGTTAAGACTTTGAAACTTGAGCACAAAGTGCTTGCTATAGAAAAATAAATTAGGCATCATAAATATGAATAACTTAGAACGAATAATATTGAAATTGCACTGAGTCAGTTCAAATGTGAATACCTATAACTAATAATAATGGTAAACAATGATCAAAACCAGAGTTACAGCTGTTTACATTTAAATAAAAATAAAGAAAAAGATAAACATAAACAGACCAAACTTAAAATGAAGATATGAATAATCAAGATTCAAGTAGGAACAAGAATGTTTAAAAATGAAAAGCAAGAACATCTTAATAACATGAGACCAAGACATAAATAATCAAGATTCATGTGGACCATCGAGACATTCTTGAACACAAAAGAGAAAAGAAAAATCAAACAGAAAAATAAGATACCAACAATAATCAAATAAATAAAATGGTTCAAGAATAACTTAATAACATAAGATCAAGATATAAATAATCAAGATCCATGTGAATCATCAAGATGTTATGAAACACAAAATAGATAAGTAAAAACATATAGGGAAACACAAGACCAAGATAAGACAAGAAGTAATAAAATGAGAAGAAATTAAAGGAGAGGTGCGAAAGCACAAAAAAAACCAAGAAAACTCAAATAAAAACACACAAACAAAAACTAAGTTATTGTGGTTTAAAGACAATTGTTCATACACATGTGGTAGAGGCATTGCTTTCCACCACAATGTAACAAAGAACAAGGACACAAGAGTTATTCCCTAATTAAAGAGGAATAACGACAAAAGAAATAGGGGAAGACAAGAAAAGGAATGGGTTGGCTAAGCTGACTCCAAATGTACAATTCAAGTGGATGTTGCCTACATAGTTACATGGATGCATATTCCAACATGAATTTTAGGTCAAATGTAGTTCTCATAGGAAGTGGGATAGAAGACATGATGATGACTAGAAACATATGATTAATGTTGTAGAGTAAAAGGGAAGACTTGAAAAGTGAGATTGGTCGTGCAAAATGATAAGTTGATAGAATGAAAGAAAATAATCTTGCAAAATGGAAAGTGCATGGAACAAGCTAACTTACACAGTGGAAAGTCAATAGGATAAAATGCTTGCAAAATGGCAAGACCATGAGGACAAGAATGTACAAAAGTATTTACAATTTCTTTATTATTTTGTAGATCAATTTCTAATGTTTGTGAGATAAAATATGTATAAGGTGGGACTATCTAGTCAAGGAGATACTCATCCGAGAGAAGTTCTAATAAAATAGCTAAGTTGGTTTTGACATCCCATGCTCATAAATCGGCAAGAGCAAGGTCCTGATCAAGGCAATAATGCCTACGAAGAGCAAAAAATGCAATATAAAATAGTGTGCAGCATGAAATCAATTTGAATAACTATGTGGTAGGCAAAGAGCCTGAGCAAAAATGGCATTCTTGTTTACTTGTCTATAGAAGAAGTTATAAAATACTATCCTAATTGAACTAATTTATAGAACTAACATAGAATGCATTCATAAGACATAATTAGGATCATAATTGGTCAATGGATAAGAGCGTTCAAGCTTACAACATGCCCAAGACATAACAAAGAATATGCTTCACCAAGAGAACGGTCCAAAGAATAGGGTCCAACACATGAATGGTCTAGAGTGGGATAAAGAATAGGGTTCTCTTTCGAGAATGGTCCAAAGAATATGGTTTGCAAAAAGAATAGTCTAGAATATGATAAAATATGTTCAAAGTGCCAATGGTTCAAAGCCTTCACTATCTAGAGTCGAGAAGAGTGGTCCAGGGTAGTATAAACTGTGTTCAGGGTAGGATAAAATTGCTTTAGCATAAGTTACCCCCAATTCAGGGGTCTTGTAGATAATGATTTGAAGTTATTCATGCATAGAATATATTAAGGTGCATGGTATTCATGGGATCTAAAAGTTCTTCACCATTTGGTTTAGCTAGTCGATATGCCCCTAATCGATAGTTTTTCGTGATAACAAATGGTCCCAACTAATTAGGTTGAAACTTACCTTTCTTCTTACATTCAACATTTGTATTCTTTTATTTCTCTTTCAAAATCAGATCACCAATCTCAAACTCCTAAGGGAGAATGCGCTTGTTGTAGCTTCTCCACAGTCTATTCTGATAGGCCTACAAGTTTTCTAGGGAAGTTAAATGCTTGCCATCAAGAAGTTCTAGCTCTTTCAGCCTTGAGACTCTGTAATCCTTGTCATCTTTAATATGCTCCAATGATACTTGCAAGGATAGTAGCTTTATCTCAATTGGAATAATAGATTTTGTGTCATAGACAAGGGAGTATGGAGTGGCTCCTATTAGGGTTTGATGATTGGTTCTACAAGCCTAGAGGGCAAGAAAGATTTGCAAGTGCCAATTACGGCCAACATCATTAACAATCTTCTTTAAGATGGTTACAATGGTTTTGTTTGACTCCTTGGCTTGTTCATTTCCTTGTAGGTTATATGGAGTTGATTTCTTGTGCTTGATCTTGAATTTTGCACAAAGAGCTTTGACATCTTGGTTTATAAAGGATCCACCATTATCAGATATAATACAGGCAGGGATGCCATATCGACAAATGATATTGTAATGGATGAATTTAGCGATTTGTTTCTTGGTAACGTAAGTGAGAGGAATGGCCTCAATCCACTTATTAAAATACTTGGTGGTATTTAGGATGTGCTTGTGTCCATCTAAAGATGTTGGGTTTATTTTCCTAATGAGATTGAGGCCCCACATTGAGAACGGCTAGGGTGTTATGATTAGCTGTAGTGGTAACAAAGGTGTGTGTATCAAGTTACCATGTTGCTGACAAGGGAAACACTTCTTCACATAATTTCAAGTATCAGTATCTATTTTGGGCCAATAGTACCCTATTTTAAGGAGCTTCTTGTTAAGACTACACTGTTGGTGTGGGCCCCACACATTCTTTCATGAACCTCCTTCAAAGTTAGTTTGGATTCTCCTAAAAATAAATAATGAAAAATCATTCCATCATAGCCTTTATGATAAAGCATGTCTCCTAGGAGGGTATAACATGTTAAGTGGTGATGGAAGAGTTTTTGTTGGTTATTGGAAAGTTTGGATGGGAAAACATGATCATCGAAGTAGTTATAAAAGTCTTGGAACCAGGGTAATTCAAATGGGGGATTGGGACCAACAATGGCATATACCCTCTTTGAATCTAGCAAGACATGTACAAGTTGAAGAATATTTTCAATTAGGAACTGATACTCTTTAATGATACCATTAATTTGTATCATTGAACCAATTATTTCCATTACATCGGCCGATCTATTGTTTACTCTTGGAACTTGTTCAAACTACAAAGATTTAAAATGTGTCTTGAGGTTATCGATCATTTGCTTGTAAGGAACAAGTTTTTCATCTCTCATTTGATACTAATAAGTGGTATGATTGATGATTAATTGGGAATCACCATAGACCTTCAAGCTCTAAATATCCCACTGCATGGCAAGGCGAAGCCTTGCGATCAATGCTTCATACTCAACCATATTATTCATACAATGAAATTATATATAGAATGCTTTGGGAATCAAATCCCCCTTTGATGTAATCAACAATATACCAACACCAGATCCATAAGATGTAAAGGATCCATTAAATTATAGCTTTTATGGTTCAAGTTCCTGCGATTCTTGTTCTATTGACATAATAGAATCATCTGGGAAGTCAAATTTTAGAGGTTAAATATCTTCAATAGGAGCTTTCGTAAGCTGGTCAACAACTATTTTCCCTTTAATTGCATTTTGATTTTGGTACTCAATTTCAAACTCACTTATGAGCATAGCCCATTTGGTCATACGTCCTTAAAGAGCTGCTTCAAATAAAAGGAACTTGAGAGGGTCCGCCTTGGTGATGACAATAGTTTTGTTGTTTAGCATATAATGTCATAATTTTTGAGTAGCAAACACCATAGCCAAACATGTCTTCTCAATAGACATGTAATTATGTTCATAAGCCACTAATGTGCATCTTAAATAATATACAACATGCTTCTTACCAGGATCATCATGTTGGGCCAAAAGTGCCCCCCCAGTGCATGCTCTATGGCTGATATATAAAGAAGTAGTGGCTTTCCTTGTGTTGGCGGTCTTAAGACTGGTGGATTGGCTAAGTATTATTAAGCTTCACAAATGTTATCTGACAACCTTCATCCCATTGAAATATCACCCCTTTCTTCAAGAGATGGGTAAAAGGGTGGCACTTTTCTGCCAATTGAGAAATGAACCTATGTATAGATTGGACCTTTCCTTGCAAGCTTAGCAGTTGTTTAAGATTGTTTGGTGGAGTCATTTTTATAATATCCTTGACTTTTGTAGGGTCATCTTTGATCCCTCTTTGTGATACAATAAAACCCTAGAAATTTTCCTGATGTGACTCCAAAGACACATTTCTTAGGATTTAGGTAAAATTTATACTCATAAAGCCTCTCAAAGATTTTTCGTATAACGTCAGGATGTCCAGTTGTTATTCTTGATTTTTCTAGTATATCATCAACATAGTCCTCAACAATATTTTGCATCATGTCATGGACTATGATAGTCATGACATGTTGATATGTGGCACCAATGTTCTTCAAGCCAAATGGCATGACTTGCTAATAGAATGTTCCCCACATGGTGGTGAACGCAATATTGTGTTGATCTTCTTTAGATATCTTGATCTGATTGTATCCAAAACATCCATCCATTAAGGACATCTTGTACCCAATAGTTGAGTCGACACTCATGTTGATGTTGGGCAGAGGAAAATCATCTTTGGGGTACATTTTTTTGATATCTCAGAAATTAGTATAAATACATATACCTGGGGTCTTTTTATTCACTTGGAAAATGTTTGATATCTATTTAAAATAATTTAGTGGCCTAATAAAACCTGCTCCTAGCAACTTTTATAGTTCTGCTTTAACTAATAGGGCGATGCATGGATGTATCTTAATTTTTATTTGATTGATTTAGCATCAAGATGGACAACAAGGCAATACACAACTAAGTTAGGGTCTAAACCTAACATGTCAGAGTATGCCCATGCAAACATGTCAATATAATCCCTTAGGAGGGATATAATTTGTTCACATTTTTCTTCAATAAGGGAAGCTCCAAGATAAACAATTTTTGGATCCTCATAGGTTCTCAAGTTCACTTCTGTCATGTTTTCCACAAGGAGTGTGGATCCATCTTCTAGAATTATAAGCAAGGTATGATCATGATCATCTTCTTCTACCACATCTTCTTGATATTCCTCCCAAAGTTTTGGATAGTATGACGAATCAAAATCTACCATCCTAGGTAAAGGCCAAGTAGTAAAAACCTCTAGAAATGCAAGAGCAAGATGCTCAAACATTTGTTGTTGTTCTAAAGAGATGCTTTTAATGTCTATAAAACTCGGGCTAGATGGACCTTCTACGTCCTGAGGGGATGAGTAAACTTTCTTGCCTAAGAGTACCTAAAACATGTTTTCACTCAAAGGCATGCCTTTTTCTTTACTTTTTCCCTGATCGACAAACACCTCAAAGAGGTTTTCACCCAAAGATCTTGATGTTTGTTCTTTATTATGACCAAAAAAAAATTCTACTCTCCAAAGTAGGCAGAAGGATCCAATGAAAAATCAAAGCCTTGTTTATGATCGCCAATGGGCAATCCTTCTCTTAGGCCCATGTATTCTAAAATTGATTCTTCATTATGAAACTCATCGAGATGTATAACCAAATCTTATTGTTCCCAATCAATGAGTTCAGGATGGCAAAGGCATAGGGAACAATGAGGGTTTACTTCAAGATGGGAAGCTCCAATGGTAAAAATATGATGTTCTACTTCAGGAAGGGAAGCACCAATAAAATGGGTTCTTGTTTCAAGACGGGAAGCTCTAATGGCTAACGTTAAAATGGCATTCAAATCAAATAGGTCTGTGTCAAAAAGTTCATCAAAAAGGTTATAATGAGATGTTGCATTGCTGCCAGAAGTCTCATTATTAATCACTTCAAAAGAGTCACTATCAAAAGTTATGAGGTCACCCCTAGGTGGTATAAATCTGAGACCATGATTCTAATTAACTACTCCAGTTGATATGGGTTCCAAGAATTCTTGTGCTCATGGGCCAAGGCTTTTTTATGTATAATCAAGATGATCCATGATTCAATTAGGGATTGGATACTTTAGATTCTAGAAGCAATTAGCAAGGCCTTTAGAATATAACCAATCTCCCTCAGTAAAAGCCTCATAATCTTTCTTTGGTGTAATAGCGGGTACAAAAATCACTAGTGGTTTTTGTTGTTTTTTCTTTGGTTGCCAAATCTAGTTGGGTCTGTTAAGAGTTTATGAAGGTTTGGGCTTATTGTACATTTTAGGGGATTCAAGCAAATTTGCAACATAGAAGGCATCCTTTAGACAGTACACGGAAATGCCCATGTCTTTAATAACAACCTATTTTACAAGAGCTACAGGAAATGGATCAGTCAAAGTGGAAGCTAGATCACTAGGGTCAATATAATTGGATGGAGATGGATGGGAAACTATGGCTTTGTTCTTTTTTGCAATGAATTCAGAACCTAGGCAATATTTATAATTATGGAATTCAGCCTTAAGATGCTTGCATTATTGATATGGATGTTGATAAGTGGGAATAGTAACCTCGATCCCATCATGGGGAAACTTAAGGCACTGGTGTAGAGTGGAAAGAATTTCATGTACTTCATGGATCCAAGGATGACTAAGAAGTATGTTATAAGGAATTTAAATATCCATAATATGGAATAATGTGTGGTGGAAAACGGATGCAACCATGACTGGTAACCAAAATGTGCCTGAAGATTCTCTTTTGACATTGTCATAAGCCTTGGTTGTAATCATTTTTGGTTGAATGTATTTGTCAACATAGCCCAATCATCATACCAACTTAAGGGATATGATGTTCAACCTCAAACCATTGTCTATAAGAACCCACTTGATCTTATGATTTGCAATGATTATCTCAATGTATAATGGGTTATTGTGATTTGGGCAAAGAGTGGACATGTCTTTTTTGTCAAATGTGACTTGTAGAAATGAATACAAATGCCCAACTAGGTTCTAAAACTGATCAGGGTTTATGTTGGTAGACACAGTGGATTCTGATAAAAGGTTGTTCAGAGTAGTTCTATGGATGTCAAATATATTCAAGAGTTCCAATATAGAAATATGTGTACGGGTTTTATTTAATTGGTCTGCTAAATTATAACACTTTTCGATTGTGGATTGAGTTGGTTTAGCTTTTGTTGGCACAATATTTGGCTTTTGAACCATTGGCACAATGTTCTCATTCAATTTTATGGAAGAAGTGGGTGAAGGGCCCTGGATGGTGATTCATGGGCATCTAGTTGTGACTGTGCAATTAAGAGGTGGCAAGGAGCCATTATAATTAGAAGAGGAAGGCAAAGGGCCTTAGATGGTGACTCGTGGGCATCTAGTTGTATTGCTATAATTTTGAGTCAATGAGGAGACTTTATAATTAGAAGAAAGGTGTTGTTAAAAACTAATAACCCATGCAAACAAAATTGCAGTTGCACTGCACAAACTCGATGCAGTATTACTAAGGGGAGAGGGTGTTTATCCTATAATTATAGGTCTCATGATACGAGAAACATGAGATTATCCACATGATTTCACAGTAACAGTGGCAATATGGATAGCATAAATGTGCCCCACAATATTGTTATAGTCATATGATATGTTGTTATAAGCCACATTGTTAGTATGGGCATTATAATAATGATTATGCTCATTAAGATTCTGACCCTAATGCTAGTTCTAATTCTTCCTCTGTCCTCGATTCTAACCTTGGTTTTGATTATTTCTTGGTGGTGGTGGATTATGTCAAGGAAAGGGGTCCTTGTAGATCCCATATCCCGATTTTTGTCCTAATTAGGAGCCAACATAATATCCAGTTCACCACTTTGAATGAAGTCTTTAATAATGTGTTGTAATTGGACACAATGGTACGCACTGTGACCAGCTATGTGATGGAAGCTTCACCATTCATTCTCTTTGTACCAATCTAGTTTCAATTGATCATGAGGAAATGGCCTTGGTACTAGCCATACAATCAGATTTTTGTTATGAGCTTTTAAAGCACTGTTTCAACCGGTTGTCCCAACTTACTAAAGACTCTGAAATTGTTATCAAATGTTCTGTGTCGAGGTTGTCTCTACAAATTAGGTGGTGGATTGGGGGAGCTAATTGTACATTTGGGGGAGGTGAAGCCTGTACCATTTGTACATGCCTTATTTTAGTCACCCCATTTCCAACCATATTCTTTTTCTTGTTAAATCCCTTAGGCTTATCTTGCACAACATTCTATGTAGATGATTGGGCCTGATTTGAATTTTGGCCTTCCATAAAAATCTTGACAAGACCCTTAGCAATAAGATCCTTCTCAATTTGCACCCCTTTGTTGATAATTTCCTTGAATGAATTAGCACAAGCTAGATGTAGATTGTGTGTGACCTCATGATGTAAGTTTTATGTAAATGTATCCACCAATTGCTTGTCTGGAAAGTTATGTTGAAAGTGACCCACTAATGCTCTCCACCTGCGTAGATATACAGAAAAACTTTCACCATCACCTTGTTTGGCTTTGCACAAGTTAACAACGATAAATTCTTGTTCTATTTTGTAAGAGAAATGGTTGATAAACCTTTTTGACAAGTCATTCCAATCTGCAACTGATCCTTTGGGTAATTTAAATAGCCTATCAAGAGCCTATCTCGTTAAACTTTATGAAAATAGTCGTAGTAAGTACTCGTTACTATAAGCAACCTCTTGGCATAAAATAAAAAATGCTTGTATGTGCTCACATGGATCTCCCTTTCCTTTAATTTTATCAAATTTTGGTGCCTCAAAATAAGGTAGAAAGGGGGTTTGGATAATGGTCAAATCAAATGGATATGGGCATATCTCATCAAACTTATACTTCTTGACTTTGTTATTCATCTCCAATCATTGCACAATCTCCTTCACAGAGTTCCACTTTTGCATGTTTGGTACATTCGTGGATTGGTTATGACATTGATGGGCTGGTATGTGCCCCTAATTTTTTTGTTGGGGTGGAATGTGCCCTTGGTATTGTTGTTGGAGTGGAATGTGCCCCTAGTGTTGTTGTTGGGATGGAATGTACCCCTATTGTTGCATGGAGTTGTGAGGGATGTACACCCTACATTTTGTGCCTTGGTTTTAATTTTCTCCTTGAGTCGAGTAGATAGGTCATTGATTCTTGGATTGTAAAACATTCCCTAAATTTGACTGTCTTGAATGACTAGTGTTTTGTTGATTTTGGGAAATTCTTTGTCTATTTACCAATTTTTGTGTTGGTTGAGATGTACTAGCCAAATTGTCTTGAGGGATCTCCTCAATACGTACTAAATGTTTGGGTCTTTGATTTTGTAAAGTGACAAGAGGTTCGTGATGGTTAAAGAATGTAGGTTCCATTTTTAAGGGAACATTTTTCAATATATCTTGCATCTTTAATTGTTCATTTAGGTTACATTGATCTACCATTGTTATGTTCTCAAAAAATGTTTGTTGCTCACTCTCAACCACATTTTCTTGTTCTTTCAAAGCATCATTATGAATTGAAGCAACAACCAATGAGTTAGTTAAGTCCATGATTTTGTTGCTCACTCTCAACCATATTTTCTTGTTCTTTCAAAGCATCATTATGAATTGAAGCAGCAACCAATGAGTTAGTTAAGTCCATGATAAGTTGATCGGCATATCGTTGACTTATTTTCTTGATCTTTGATAAAAGATCCAAATTTGTGGGTTTTAACTCTATAAGCGTTTCTTTACCTTTGTTAGAAGAAGGTATGTCTACTTGTGCAAAATCTTGCTCTTGTCATTGTCTTTTTTCTTCTCTAACTTAGGTATGCAATTGTTCCGTAGGAAAATATGAAGGTAATACAGCACCTGATTCTATCAACCTAAGAAGTGCTTCATCTTGAATCTCTTGGTGTTGATATTAATTATATTCTTCCTCAGATCCTACTATTTTAGGGATGTCTTCAAAGACAACAGAATTGTCTTGACCATCATAATATTGCTTATCCTCATAGCTAGGGTCATAAGAGACCCCACTACGAGTGAACCTTTGAGTCATGTCTAAAAAGAGTTGTTCTCTAAGTTTGATTAGATTTAGATCAATGTTTTAAAAACATTATGAACAAGGTATGGATTTGATCTTCTCTTTCAATGAATGATTAAGGTACCAAAGAGACTATAAAAAGGAAGGTGGCTTTGAACCACACACAATTAGAAGATTTGGTTCATAAATTTACTCAAATTTTGGTAAAGTTGAAATTGTATAGATTGAAAGAAGATATGATAACTAAAAAATTTAGAGTGTGACTTTCACACTAAAATGTAGACCTTTAATATATATCAATACCGTAAAATCTAGTTCAGCTTTGACGAGTTGTTACTAGAAAACAAGAAGAAAGTTCTTCGGATTATGGAGAAGATAATGCGAACTAAGAAACTCATGATATGAAAACATGCAAGAATTCTTAAGTATAAAACTAAAACTAAATGGGCAACACAACTCCACCACATGGTGATAGTGGGGATAGTATAAAATATGTTCTAGGACTTAAAGTGTGAGTGATGCACAAGATGATTTAAGTCCACCAAGATGATAAGTGTGATGATAAGTCTATAAAACAGCCCTTAATTTAAGAAATAAAAAGTTGAACCCAAGTTAAAATAAGTTTAATGTGCAAATAGTGAACCCAATTTAACATATAAACTTTTAGAACTTATGTTCAATTTTGAATGTGAAATATCAATGAGAGACTTAAGAAAATTTGAAAAATGATTTAGACTCAAATGGATAGCATAACTGCACCAATTAGACCAATGATGACATAATGTTTATGATGATAATTTGAATAAGGAAAATATGATTTTTATTTGGACAACGTAATGCCTCTTTGTTTAAGAAATTTGTGGACAATGTGTTTGGTTATGACGTTTATGTTAACAATCAGTTTTGACCCAAAACAAAACTAAGTAATCAAAAACAAAGACAAATCAATTAACTATTTGTCTTAAATCTTAAATTGACAAGGTATGGCAAAGTGGGGTTAACTAAACTAATTGGTTTTCTATCATTCTAGATGAATCCCATGTCTACCAAATTTCACATTAGCAAATAAGAGAAACATGTCAATTAGGTCCACGACACTTGTACAACCACTACATCCACTGATCACTTAATGTAGTGTGATGTCCAACATGATCACACGTCCCAAGTTTAGTCCCAACACTAAGAGAAGTTTTAACCGCTTAAATCTTTGATCCCAGTGAGATTATTCTAATTTATATTACCCCCTCGTGAAGAGGGGTTGAAGATGATGTCAAGAGATGAAACCTCGAGTCAAAACTTCCCTAAATAATTCATGAGAGGTAATAAAGTCCCCCTTACAAAACAAGATGCAAAAATAAATGGCCAAGTAAAAGAGCTTTAAAGGTTGTTTCTAAGTCACTCAAGCCATGTGGGTCCTTGAGAAAAGCCTTCACAACATCTATTTTATGTCTTTGATGTAAATCACTTTACAATGAAGTTGGCGCTTTTGATCTCAAAATTTATTTAAATGAGATGGATGGGAGAGAATACATGCACAAGTCCTTATTTTGCTCAAACAAATCTAATCTAGGCAAACAATGATAAAAAATTTGCAAAAAATTTGAAGTGAGTTCAATTTCAAAGCACTAAACAAAATGTGTGGTGATGTTTTTTATCCCCTAAGATTTAAGTTGTGAACTTTGAAAGAAAAATCAAAACATTTAACACAAACATATAAAACATTTTTTTTAAACCCAAAGTGAAATGCCTAATTCATTTCAAAACATCCCAAAAGAAGTGTGAAAGAACTAATTAAACTTATTTTGAAGATTTTTCAAATGGGCCGTGCAAGAAAAAGGTCGGCATTTTCTTTAGCTTTAAAGCTTATTTATCAAATGAGACATGCAACCTTGAAAGGCAAAATCAGTCAACCCGAAGGCAAAACTTCAAGAAAGCAAATGCATTAGATTAGACTTGTTAGATGAAAATTTGATAAAAAAACCAAGAAACAAAAATTAGAAACTTTTAAAAAGATTCAAACTCATATTTCAACATTTCAAAAAAAAATTATGTAACTTGAAGCTAAACTAATATCATATGCTAAAAATTTAGGAGAAAACACATGATTTTAAAAAAAATTGTCAAAAATGGAGTTCGTATGACCCCAAACCAAGCTCCAAAAAATGGTCTATTAGCTTGTTACCCTGCACAGTGACTGTTGATGGTTATATCTGACCGTTGATGATTTCATTTGACCATCAATAGTTGAAAATGACAATCGATATTTGCACAAACCATTGACAATTACTATGTAAACCCGTGATAAATAAAAATGGCGAAACAAGGTTAAAAATCAATTTTAAAGAGCTTTAAACATCCAAATGAAGATCTGAAAGTTGCATAATAATCTTCCTACTATGTGGGATGTGTGAGGTCCCATCAGGGGTGATAAAATGTAGAGTAGATTACATAAAATGATTAGTCAAGCATTAGTCCAAGAAAATCAAATAAAAATGCATAAAAAGCTAAATGATTTAAGCCATTTATTCATGTGAGGCTTGTAAATGACAATGAAAAATAAATTGAAAGAAAACAATACTAGTTACCTTCTCAAGTCAATTCTATCATCCAAGAGCGGCTCATAAGCATGTTCTCCCCTTGATCAAGAGATCATGTCTTTGTCAACAATGATGGCCAAACTCCTCCAATGCCTCAAGAACTCTTTGCATAACCTAGGCTCAAAGTAGATGAAATATGTAATCTAGCCTATCAAATGAAGCTTGTTAATGAAACACAATGATCAACACAAAGGGTTGTGGAGACAATTTTGCATTATAACATTACACAAATTAAGCTTAAAAATGATGTTCATCATTGTTCTATTTATAGATTTTCAAAATGGTCAGAATGAATTATAATCTTCCATCTTGAGATCAAAATGTGTGGATAAGAATCCATTTAATTTTGGAGGCTAAAATCGATAAATGATCTCATAATGATTTTGGAATGAGGGGCATCAATGAGGCATGGGAGGCCATGATCCAGATATTTTATGCATTTATGGCCTAGGGATGTCTTTCCAAAAAATGATGTCATTAGGTGATGTAGTTAATAAAAATCAATTTCTAAAAAGAAATATTCAACTTCCATGGAAAATCCACTTAAGCTCTTGATTTAGATTAATTATCCTTGAACAAGATTAATCAACATTTGTGTAATTCTTTAGAAATTGGCCCTTAATTAATCAAAATGGTCAGAAGTCATATTACTAGGTTGTAATTTGACTTGAAAAAAATTAGAAGGTGATGTTAGATGCATTGGAACCGTATTCTCATTTAAGACATTGTCAACACATCATAACAAAGGTACATGACATGCACTAACGAATTAGAAGAAAAGAGTGAACCAAAGCACAAAAAGGAAAAGTCATCATTTTGACTCGAAATAAATTGATCAAATTTAGGCATCACATAAAATGCATTGACTCATTTCGGGTTACTTTGACCTAAATCAAAACTTGTAAATGATAAGTTAGAACCATTTAAAGTGTTTTAGTGATTTTGACCTAAAATGTGCATTTGAGTGTACTTCGAGTAAGATTGACAATTTCAAAACAAATGGTGTTAGGAATTAGATGTCTACAAAATGAACATACTTTTTTCAGTTTGATTAATTTGAAGTCCAAGAAAGGACAGTTCTATAAGCATAAACATCTCAAATTTTGACTTCATCACCTCTGTAAAAGCCTTGGTCATGTTTTCATTAGTTCCACCAAAGATAATATTATCTACATAGACAACCACTATCAACTGATGATCATTTTTAGTTTTGACATATAGGTTACTATCTACAACTCCTCTCTCGAACCCTTGGTCCAAAAGGTACATATCAAGTCTAGCATACCAAGTAATAGGGGCTTGTTTTAAACCATAAAGGGTCTTATTCAACCTACAAATTCTTGTTATCATTCAATAGGGAACCCTCAGGGTGTTCAATGTATACATATTCTAAGTTTCAATTTAGGAAGATTGACTTGACATCTATCTAGTATATCTTGAATCCTTTAAAACCTACATAGGCAATAAACATCCTAATGGCCTCTAACCTTGCTACAGAAGAAAATGTTTCTTCAAAATCCACTCTTTATATCTGAGCATATTCTTTGCACACAAATCAAACTTTTTTTCTAGTGACCTCTCCAATCTCATTCAATTTGATCCTGAAAACCCATTTTCTACCAATGATGTTTTTGTCTTTAGGTCTAGGTATTAACTCCCAAGTTTCATTCTTCTCAATTTGATTTAGCTCCTTATTCATTACGTCTAACCAAAACTTATCTTCACTTAATTCTATATAGTTTTTAGGTTCAACTTTTGAAAGTAAGTCAACATCACTAACCATTCTTCTCCTTGTTTATATATATGCACTGTTGTTTCCAATGATCTGAGATTCAGGATGATCCTTTTGAATTTCCATGAAGGACCTTTTGATTCCTTTCTTTCCTCACTCTCTTCTTTATCCTCATCTATCTCTATTTCTCCTTCATCATTCTTTGACTGAGAATATAATTTCTTTGTCTCATCAACTTTCACATTTGTGCTCTCCACTATCTTTTGTAACCTTTTGTTATAACATCTATAGGCAACACTTACCGATAAATATCTTAAGAAAAAACCTTCATCATATCTTGAATCATACTTGCCTAGGTCCTCTTCAGTTTTCTTAATATAACATTTACTCCCAAAAACCTTGAAATGTTCAACACTTTCAGGTTTGTCATTCCATAATTCATATGGAGTCTTATCACCATTGATCCTAATCTAACCTATGTTCAAAGTGTAAATTTCAGTACTCACAGCTTCTCTCTAATAACCATCTGATATCTTAGACTCATTCAACATGGTCCTTGCCATCTCTTGGGCTATTATGTTCTTTCTGTCAACTACTCCATTATGTTGAGGTCTTCTAGCAGTTGAGAATTGTCTTCTTATTCCATTGACCTCATCAAACTCATTTGACCAAAACTCTCCTCCTTTGTCATACCTAAGACACTTGGTCTTCACATTAATTTTATTTTCAACCAAATATTTGAAGGTTTTGAACTTACCTAAAGCTTCTGACTTCTCCTTTAAGAATGCTACCCAATTCATTCTTGTGAAATCATCTATAAGCAACAGGAAGTAGTTATCTCCTTGAATACTTTGAATCCTTGTAGGTCCACACAGATCAATATAGATTAATTTTAAAGATCTAGTAGTGGAATATTATTTAGACCTGAATCTTCTCCTTGGTTGCTTATCATGTTGACATGCCTTGCAAAGAACATCTACACGTTTAGATATTTTAGGCATATTCTTCACAGATCCCTTGGAGATGATCTTGACTAGATTGTCAAAGTTCATATGACCTAACCTCCTATGCCACATCCAACTCTCATCTACCTTGTTCATGAATAATTTCTCTTTTGTGATCTCATTTAGTACATAGAGATTATTTTTAGTTCTTTTGGCTTTGGAAATCAATCTTCCTAATTTAGCTCTTCTTATCTCACATCATTTTTCATGAAATGTTAGAGTATGTCCTTGGGTGCACATTTGACTCACACTCAATAATTTGTGTTTCAATCCATCTACATATAACCCATTTTATATTTTAGTCTTCCCATTATCCAAGCTCAAATCACCTTTCCAAACTATGTTAGTAGATGTGTTATCCCCAAACCTTACTGAATCAATGGCATTCTTCTTCAAAGTGATGAATTTGCTTTTATCTCCTATCATGTGACTTGAGTAGCTACTGTCTATTTACCATTTCAAATCTTCATCTTGAGTGTGAAAAGTAGTTTGGGCTATCATAGATTCTTATCCTCTATCTTTATGCTTCTTTTTTATTGGTTTTGCTTTCTTGATCCATTCTTTAGTGTCATGACTTCATAACTTCTCAACATGACTAGTTTTCTTGATATATTTTGTCTTAGACTCTCTTGCAATATGTCCTCTCTGGTTACATCTATAACATAGAATTATGCTTCTCAATCTACAGTTGACAACTTTATGTCCAAATTTATCACAAGAGAAACAATAACCCATGAAGGATTTCACACACTATGATTGTTTGACCTTGTTTGTCTTTTGATGAAGATAGAATGAAACATTATTGCTTTTGACATCTCTTGATGGAGAAAGGACCTTCTTGACTTGTTGATGCTTGATTTCAAATTTGGTAGCTTCTGCATAGGTCTTGATTCTATCAATTTCATCACTCCTTGACTGATCAATGTCTATTGGAATCTAAAATTTATTGAACTCCTTTTGTTCTTCTCTGAATCCAAGACCTCTCATGTCATGAAAGGATCTTTGACTATCCAAGATATTGTTAAGCTTTTCAGTATTTTCCTCATACTTCTGGTAAGTCCTTAACTTGATAGCATTCGGCTTAATTTGTGCCTCTAAAGTCTTTATTTTAAATCTAAGTTGGGTACATTCTTCCATGTGATCCTTGTCTTTTGAACAACATTCACAAGTTGTTTTACTAACTGTAGGTAGATTCTCATGGAAATCATAGAAAACACTTTCATTGCCAAGATCCATATCTGTGTTCCAAATATCTCCCTTAGACTATTAGGTCTATTCAGGGGACCAAGTTTTGATACCAATTGTTGGAGATATATTCACTGAGAGGGGGTGAATCAATGTGAAAAATTGTATTTCATTTCCATATATGATTCATTTATCAATCAAATAGATCTAAAGACATAACAATGCATAAGCAATCATTCATATAAGCAAGAAGTGAAAGCATAACACATGAGCAAAATATTTATGTGCGAAACCCTCTAGGGTAAAACCCACTGATGAAAAAATTGGAATACTTTCATATAAGCAATTAATCACACTTTTAGTGAGGCACCAACCACAAAAGGAGCACCAACACCTCACTAGTCAAGCACCAACTCAACTAGTGCTTTTAGCAAGCATCAACCTGCAAGGAAGCTCCAACCCCCTAGGCAACCAAGCACCAACTCAGCTACCTTGAATCACTAATCATCCTTGGACACCTATTGATTGTTCAACTGATGATGACCTCTTTTTTTTGCTCTTATCACACTTCTTTCTCACTCAAACAACCTATTAGGCCTTCTCCCTCAATTAGCTCTCTCTTTGGTAGAATTAGGTCAAATGACCTTGCTTAATACCTGCAGAAACACATTTAGATACTCATGGCATATTCAAATCATCTCTCTGATGATCTTCAATCCCTTAACCTGTTCTTAAAACCTCTATATCCTTTGTTCAATTGCTCAAAATTCTAACTAGTCAAAATAGGCTTATTAGGACTTGAATTTATACTTGATTCTTTCTCATACCCATCTTGGCCAGCCAAGGACTTCACCATACTTTGATTATGCTTGAAATATATCACTACACACATTTCACAAGTGAAACAAACATCACATAGGTCAGTCATTACCCTTAAGGGCTAAAACCTCCATTAGGCTTAATAGAGACCCAATGCAATTAGGCCTTCCCTAAGCACATGTTTCACATAGACCTCCTTTGAACACTCTAAGCCTTCACCAATGGATGAAACACTTCACATGTCACTTAAATAGTGTAACGAACTGCTACACCAAAACTTCGAGGCATTAGTGAAGTCCGCCCACCAAGACCATAACATCCCACCACGCTTTCGAAGCCCAGACTCTAGGCTGGATTTGCGCCCATACCACTAGGATTCCCTGCATGTACGAGCCCCGGACAAACACTGCCATGCTGGTGTAGCCACCCGCTTTGTGACTTGAACCCGGGTGGAGGCTCTGATACCACTTGTAATGATCTTGATTATTAAATATATGCAAAAATACCCTTAAGGTAGGGAAACACCATATAATACTCCTTTAGGAAGGAATAACTCCACAATGTCTCTTCGAGGGGACAACCTTCAATATCCTCATGCAATAGAAGACTCAATGCTTACTTTATATATTTACCATGATAATCATCTCCTATATATATACATATATTTAACCCATGGATGGATAACCTCATAATCCCAATGTAGGCCGACCATTACCCAATTTACTACTTCCACAAGTTACTTTATTATCCTAATATATTGTACCCATATAACTAAGGGGATGTGTGCCACATGTCGGCATCTCTATCAACCCATATACATCAATATATCATATCCCTAGGTACATAGCAAATAGACCCCTCCTAATCTATCATTATGTCCCCAACACCTTTTGGCTCTTTTCACTCCTTGAACCATCTAATTAGGTCTACTCGCTAATAGGCCTTTTTACTCCCATAAAGTCTGTCTTGCAAATTTGAACCATATACACAACTTTACCATATAACCCACACATAAAATCATATGAATAGGATATTTATGATTATAAAAATTCCCCCAAATCTTCGGTCTTCACCACACATTCCAAAAGGCCTTAGGAACACTCCTACAGATGGCTTACTCAGAACCACCAAACACTGTCAACAAACAGTCAAAAATATTTGACTCTCTATACTTGAACAAGAACTTACAATGAGAGAAAATACATTCACATAATCCAATGAGACATTTATAACACCTTCAATATCATTGGATCATCCAACTTAATGCAACATGACTCAAAAACATCATTTTCACACACACTCAAAAAGTTACTTATAACACCAAAAACACGGTAAATAAAATCAAGTCATAGAACACCAATGGGAATACTTCTATGATATTCCAATGGGTTTGTGTGAACCTTTAGCATCCTTAGATCATCTTTGAAAAGATATATTTCATGGTCATATATCAATATTAGTCTTACAGACCAATCTCACTACTTCACTCTACAAAGACTTCACTGTGTTAGATAGACTAATTTGATGACAACTTTTTGCTTGAGTTAGGCATCATCAACACTTATACAAAAAGGAGATAGGAGTAATAGGTCTTGAATAATGACCCCATGCATTATGATCCATCCCTAGTCCTCTGCAACCAATCCTTAATCCCATTCTCATTCTTGCCTAGTTTTCTCAATATTTTGCTCATTAGGCCTATTTAGCGATAGGACAACTTCCATGACTAGTTTACCACATTTTTGGTCTGCAACCTACTCAGAAACTTTCATGGGCATAAACTATAATTATTACACATCATCCTCCATTCATTTGCATGCTTTGCCCTGGTCAACCCTACCTACTACATCAAAATTCTTGAAAACAAAGGTTTTCTTGTAGCTTCTACTCATTGTCATGACAAATCAAAACCATCTGAGAAAACATTGAAGAGTCCTTTACATGTTCCAAACACCAAACTAGGTCAATAGGACCATTCTTAGCCATAACCTATTATATATTCCTATCGGGTCATTATAAGGGTTTTGAGAGGGTTTTAATTGGTTTCACTTCTTAGCAATCGTTTATAAAGGATTGTCCCTTATCTTCAAAACCAATGCCAATAAAATCAAGCTAGGGACCTTCCCCAACTCCCATGAAGTGATCAAGCTCTCATACAAATGTTGCACGTGCCAACAAGTACAATAAATCTCTTCTCGGGTCTGCAACACCCCATTCTGTGCACACAAGGAACCTTATCATAGGTTTTCATGCTTTCTCCTTCAGATATTGACTTCAAACTTGTTCACACACTTGGCATGACCTATTACACCTTTGTCAATGCTTTCAAGAGCTCTGCCACCTTTGGAAATGATCTTGACCCCTCATTAGGCCACTATATGTCACTTTGCATACTAGGCCTTATACTGTTAGTCATACTTAGACTATGATCATGCCTTGAAACCTCTTGAACTGTCTTCAACACTCCAACCTCATGTCATATAACCTCATACTAGGTTCATACACTACCAACCTTGATTATACAAGTCTTGTATGGATCAACTCATCATGCTACTAGGCCTATGCCATTTCACTAGGTTCCTCAAATAAGGCTTTATGAACTCAACATCAAGAACAATAATGACAACACAGAATGGCATCAATGACACATGACATCAATGACAACTTCATGCATACCTTGTAACGCATTCCCAACACACCACTAGAAATTGAGGCCCCTGGAACTCACTTTGGACTAACACAATGTCCTTTGAGGTTATGGTTGATCACCGACTCTACCAATATACAATACTTTTAAAATGTATTAAAAACCTTACCATATAAAATTATTTTCTGCATACTTTAAAAACATGGCTCAAACTTACTAAGTTTTACAAAAATGGGTTAAGGGATGATATGTGTGGATATTCACAAAGAATTAATCAAGTCTATAATCATTTTCTCCATTGCAATCTATTATGCTTTAATACCACAGTGGATTGCATGGCCTTCTTATTACAAGTGATTCAGGATTAAGAATGAAATTTAGATACACCATACAATAAGAGTTATTCTATAGCGCATAAATTACTCTCAGTGACATAACAATAAGAGAGCGCGCGCAGCGCGCGCGCGCACACACACACACACACCTGTATATTTTTAAAATGTCTTAAGACAATAGAGTAAGTTATAAATCAATGTCTATGAGAAAAGAAATGTACCTTATATGGCCTAAATTGACATCATACCATAAATGTTAAAGAAAAAATAATGGAAATTAAATTCAAAATAAAGTTGTACGAATTGTGCAAGATCAACACCAAACCTAACTCTACCCCTTTTATTTTAGAAGATAGTATTGAATATAAACTTACTTAATATGGCCTATATTTGCATCATACCATAACTGTTAAAGAGAAGATAATGTAAATTCAACTCAAAATAAACATGTAATAATTGTGCTAAGATCGACACCAAACCTAACTCTAGACCTTTTATTTTAGATGATAGTATTGAATGGCAATGGTGTCGAAATGAGCAAAAAAGTTCCTTCCAAAAGTCTTCCATGAGGTAACAAATCCCTTCCAATTGACTCTTTACCAAATGTTCTTTTAGATTGCCCTAAGTTTGATAAAATTTCACAAGTTTAAAAAAAATAGTTTGGCTGCAAACTTTGTTGGTTGAATCCCCTCTAAGAGTGTGCCTAAGCCATGGGTGCACAATAATTCACACCCCCATGGTGTTAAGTTCAAGGATTTTCAAAACCTAACCAAATATTTTTTGTGTTCAAGTTTGCAAACATTGTGCACTATGACGACATAGTCACCCATTGCCCATGGCCCATGGTTTCTCTGAACACCCTTGTGGTATTTTTCCATTTGACTGGAGATTTAGTTATATCTAAACAAGCCAAGGTTAGAATCCTAGTCTTGGGTAGGATTTCAAGGTCTTCGTTTGCCCCTTTGGGGTTTCATAGACTAGCAGATAACTCCCTTAGGTCACTTCATATGCCATGAACAAGACAAATTATATATGGCTAGAATGCATACGTGTGTGTCAAGATTGATCTTTCCAAGGATTTTAAGGATCCATAGACATTCAAATAAGAGATGATTGTATCTTATAGCACATGTTATATATCAACATGCCAAACACCTGCTTTTGATGTCAAGCCATGGACCATAAGATTCATGAATACCTACTCATGGCTAACTCACATCTATCGATCCCAACTAAAACCTCTCAAGGTGAACAAAAATGTTACTATTTCTATGTAGACTATGATCACCAACAAAAAGGCTACCTAACAAGCTCATGAAGCAGGGAAAGCAACTGCTAGTGTGTATAAACCCATAGGTGGTTTTATTGTGTATGATAAATAGTTAGCTACCACTACTCACATGGTGACATTTATTTCTTGAACCTTGCAAGCGGTGGAGATATTTTCAAGACCTCAACTAAGTTATAACGTCCTAACAATCACGACACCTTATAGAGGTAAAATAATTGGGCATGTCAATATTTTGGTTGTATTTGATCACAAAATAGTTGTGCACCACTCTCACAACTCATCACCACTCCCTGAGGATGGTATGTTAAAAAAAAATGATGTACTTTCCATCTCAGTGACTTATGTGTGGCAATCATCAGAACTATTTGTCTAATAGTTTTTTCGCTTTAGATGAGGTGGACGAGGAGTCCAACATGAACCTTGATGTTTCCCGATCATAGTTTACTCTTGAAATGTGAGAGGCCTTATTAGCATAACTCGAAGGTTTATGGTAAGGGACACTTATCATTTTTTTATAATATGAAAGTTGTGTTTGCAAGAAGTTAAAATCTCTAGGTTTTTACTTCATTCTACTGCCAAATCTATATGGTCAAAATCAATTTCCCAGATGTTTAATCATGATAATGGGCATGGGGAAGTGATAACACTTATCACACCTACATTATCTTTACACATCATCAGTTGGGTGTCTAACCCCACTCATTGATTAGTGTGGACCCTTTTCGATTTTGATGGTCATTGCCTCTGTATTACCAACATTTACACCTCTAATGACGTTGAAAGGGAAATATTTTGGTGGCAGATTGCAGATATACTTCCAAATTCCAAGTGGATTCTATAGCGATTTTATTATGATGGAACCTAGAGAAGATAAAGAGGAGCTCTTCCCGATGCAATGGTGTGATGATGAAAGAGAGACATGGTTTTACATGTGCAATAAACTTAGGTTGTCTAATCCCAACCACCACTAGTAAGGTCCCCTCCACCACCTTATGATTCACTTGGTCCAACTTTTGACAAGGTGGTAATGGGGTGTTGAAAATATTAGAAAGAGCATTAGTTTTAAAGCAAAACCATTTCACCTTTGTAAATAATTTTGATCGCACAATCAATATTCCAAGAGTGATTCTCTCATACCACCTCCCCATCAAATTTCATATTGAATGGTTAATGCCTCAAGTCAAAGAAGGCCAAATTACACTATACCTCAAGACTTACCTCAAACTTGAGTGGACTAATGCCCTTATCACTATAATTTAGAACCTTGCTCCTCAACCTAGTGGAGAAATTGGTTTGGTAGAATTGTGGGAGGTTCCATCTCTCAAACTATAACATTCCTTTGTATTTATGGCAAACAGGGGGTTGAACTCTACCATCAGGCCCATGAAGCATCATATTGTGAGGACCTCTGATCTTCACAAGAATTAGAGATGTCTCCTCTCGACAAGCTTTTGCAAAAGGAGGTTTTCCAATGGAGACATAAGTTGAACCTATCGAGTTTGTGGTGCCCAAATCCATGTACCCATGTGTACTGGTTGAAAATTGAAGATCAATATTCCATGAAAATTTTCTCCTTTGTTTGTTCTAGGCAAGTAGTGGATATAGTGAAGGCAATTGTGATGCCAATCAATGGTTGGCACAACTCCCTAATATTTTGAGGGATTTTGTTTCTCGTTATCATGGAGATTTTTATGTTCAACCTTCTACCCCAACACATGAAGAGAGACTCATTAAGATTTATGAGAGTGGTTCCTGGCAAACTTTTGAGGATCAATGAGTGGTCCCTGATCAACTACTGTCTATCACAGAACTTCAAGAAGCTACGAGGCACATGGTAATTGACAAATCCCTTGGTTTTGATGGTTTGTTGTTAGGGACCTAATATCTCACATACATAAAATACATGTAAATATTGAATATATATTAACATCTTATTCCTTTTATGGAAGGAATCACTTTGAATCGATGGCCACTTCGAGGAAGCTACTTCCTTAAGAGCAATGTTCAATTACAATTCTTACTCTTTTATGTTTTACAATATCCTATGCCCATTTATTTATACTAGTTCTCATCTACCCAATTCTTCATTCCTATGCATATGATACTAAACTACTTATTCACTATTCTACTAGTTATGCTACTAATCTACCCCTCCCTAGGTATATTACATTTCATCCCCCTTAAATATGTTTTGCCCTCGAAACATGATAAAAAATAATAGGACCAAATGAAGGCTAGACCATACATATGAAAATAGATTGAAGACCAAATAGAGGCATGTCCATGTGTCCTTTCTACTTCCACTTCTTTTGCATGTGCTCAGATATGAACCATGACAATCATATCCTCAAAGCGAGAGTAAGGGTGTTCAAAATAGTCATCCTAAGGAATGAATTAAGGATACATGCCATCCCCTTAGCATTGTTATATGATAAATTTGAAGCTTCAATTCCTTGCTTGGGCTCTGCAATTGCCGAGTTGAGTTCTTTGAGTACCATCTCAAGTGATGTTATTGTTAGTTCAGGCACTACTAGTGCTTGTTGGGGTATTTTGGGTGCCTTATCAAATGATTTTGGTAGTGTTGTGTTGGGACGTAGGTGTAGAAACCATGGTATCTCACCACAATCATAGTGGATGCAATCTTCAGCGAGCTTGACCAAGCCCCATGCTTCCACCATGAATTGAAGTCACCACATTTGAACCTCTAATTGAATCTCATTTTGAAGTCCATTAATGAAACAATGTTGTAAGAATTTATCAGATAAGCCTACAGTCTTATTAGTGAGATGTTCAAATACTATTTGATATTCTCAGGCCATGCTAGTTTGATAAAGTTGCATAAATTCTCCAGATAAAATGTGAAGGCACATGATTATAATTGATTGGATGTCAGCTTCAACCGAAAATGCATCCTTACACAAAGACCATAGTTTTTTTTAAACAATGTAGCGGTTAATAAAACTACAATAACTTTAAAACTACTAAACAAAAATAAAAAATGTAAAATGTTTTAGAAATGGAAATGAGGTGTACAAAACTTCGAAATAGTTTGATGCGATTCACTACAGTCTGTGAGTAGAATGCAAAAAAATAGTCACTTTTTTTTCTTTTTTTTTACAATAACAATTACTAAAATTATGATAACTTTCAAACTACTAAACAAAAATTCAAAATGTTTTGGAAATATAGAAATGAGGTGCATAAAACCCAAAAATTATTTGGCATAATGCATTACCAGTTAGAAGCATTTGAAGATGAATAATCATGATTTTGAGAGCAAAAATGAAAATCTACACTTGTATTATGTAGATCTGAATTTTGAAAACCTCCAAGATACAATGAAGCTCCAAAATATGCTTGTTAATTACCTCCAAAATGCAACAAAACTTAAAATTATACCTGCAACAAATATCATGAAAATTATTGTAGAAAGTGCTCTGATACTAAATATTAGGAACCTAATATCTCACATACACAAAATACACAAATACTGAAATGTAGTCATGTAAAATGCAAAATTTGGTGAATTTAGTGTGGCTAAGGACACCCAATCCATAGGTCCTCCTACTTGCTTTCACAACCCTTATAGGCTTTTCTTTCACTAATTCCCAGTCATCCACAGCCTTACGGACTCAACCCTTACAGACCCAGGCAGCTCTTTCAAGCCCAGATCCATCCCCAAGGTCTCATTCCCTCTAGACAATAGCACCCGACTTGGACAGGAGCGCTGAAACCCAGGGTGTCTTGTTTCTGGCACTGATGTCCAAGTAAAAATTTGGTTCAAACGGTCATTTTCTCCTAGATCCTTATCCTAATTCATGTCGGCCTAATGCGAATTCATTTAATCCACGATCATTAAATCCCATATAAAAGGCCATTCAAAGTCCATTTAGAAGGGTTGGCACTCATTTACAAGGGAGAATCAAGAATACAAGCAAGTATACTCGAGCATTTTTCCCTATTCTCTGCATACATCCTTCCATTATTATTCCAAGCTTATTCAAACCCTTGCACCAATCCCTAGCCATCAAAAGTACACCCAATTTCACATCTAGTTGCATTTTCTTACACAATTACACCAAACACTTCAATGAGAGAACTACATTAGCTTGATCCCTCCTCAGAGTATTGGTATGTATGCAGCGTGCCCACACACGGGGTGTGAAGTGCGTCCAATGTATCTTTTACACACTAACCCCTTCTCTCTCTTTTCCAAATTTTCCTTTCAAGTTCAAGCATCAAGAGCTCCTAGGGCTTTTGAAAATTAAAACAAACGCACAACTAGCTTCACAAACTTTCGGGCTTTGATATTTCACTAACAAGGTAACACAGACCTATCGAGCAAAACCTAGAAAAATCAAATCACCTGGACAACAGTGTCGAAAAAGGACTATAGCACCGAACAGCAGGGTGTCCCACTTTCGATGCTCCTGTCCAATTAGAAAATGAAGTTCAAAGACCTATTTTCGACATTGTCTCAGTCATGCACCCAAATTCTCAGACCCTATCTTAGACCGAACATCATAGAATAAGCTAAGTTACATTTCTCCTTGCTCTCTTACTATTTTTAGAAAAGTCAAATTGAAATTAAATTTCACAAATCAGTAGCCATAATTAGGAATATTATTTACTGATTTTCCCTACTCAAACTTGTTTATTAAATAGGAATAAAACTCCATTATTCCCAAAAATAACCAAACATTTGGTGAACCCTAGATACATACTATGGGGGCCATTCCTTCAAATATCCATTGATGTATTAAATTTCTCCACGAAGGATATCTATACACATGTCCAGCAAACAACCAACCATTCAAATATTGTCAAACTACAAAGTCATCTTCAACTATTTCACTAGATGGGACACCATATCTCATAGTATAGCCACCACCTCATAGCATTTCTCTTGATCAGATACATACATATGAGGTTGGAGAGACTAGCACTTCTCGCACTACACTTACAGTAGCACCGTTAGCACCAGCTATTATGTCGATCATAACAACATTAGCCATTCCATCTACTTCATCGGTCACAGTGTCAACCCCTGTTACACATCCACCATCACCGATGGTAGTACTAACAGTTCCAATTGATTCCATAGTTACTCCACTAGTTACAGATACCTTCATAGCAACATCGTCTTCTACTACTACAGATGATGAGACTCCTATATCACAGTTACCCCTTGTGATAAATTCTGAGTTACCATAGGTACATGATGTTGATACAAATTCACAGGTTTTCAAATGATGATACGACACCCATACTCCTAGATGACTATTTATGTGGATTGATCCTTACATCAATTGGCCCAGGAGAGTACCGAGATGACCCTAGAGCTCTCATACCACATCCTACATCATTTTTAGCATCTCAAACTACACTCACAAGATATACTCCACACTCATGGCCACAGTCAGACCACTTGGCACATACAGTTCACATGGTTACCTCTATGGATATAGAGCTAGTTATTCAGATTCAGGCAGGGATCACACATCATCAGCCATAGTTTATGTTACAGATATTACTTGATCGTGGATTGATCACATTACCTACAGTATGACACATCTATCAATAGATTGTCACATCAAGATGGTCGCCCATTTTGTACTTTTAACAGGTTTACAGGGCATGATACAAACTCATGTAGAACTTTACAGCAAAGATTGAATAAACTACAAAATTGAAGCATTATTCAGATTATAGCACCACTAGCAGCACCAACTCCACCACTTCCACTGAAGTCATCTACTAGCAAGACTAAACGTCCTAGAGCAGAGTCAACATCTTCACCACCAGAGAAAATTTCAATTCGCCTTCGGCACGATGCCACCATAAACACAACATATGATGATACTTATGATGATCTCGAGGCATTTGATGATGGTCGTGACCCTTTCCTCCATTTCCATCCCTAACAGGTTCCATCCTTGGATCCCTTCCCCCCACCAGCCTAGTCTTTTATATTATCATGTACATATTGCTTTATTTGCCTGCTTGTACATAGTTTTTTTTAGCATTGCTTGTATATAATCTATTTTGCTTGATTGTACATAGCTTATATAAAAATACAAAATTTAAACATACAAAAACAATACAAAATTCAAAAATACCAAAAACATTTTGATTGTATGTATCATCCATACTTTACATTACTGCTATCATGCTAGGACTTACATTTGTTGTTTCATGCTATGATTTGTCGATTATCTACATTACCATGCTTCACTTGATCTTCTTTGAGTGTGTGCAGTGACATCCAGCTACTTGATTGCTTCACTATACCCATTGAGGAGGCATTCCTACTTCTACATTCGAGACACACATCGATATGCATACCCACTAGGGGCATCTTCTACATCACAACACCATCCAGGTTATGTCAATTCTACACTACACACTCTTAGTTACAATATTGATGTACATTACTTACTAGATTACATAAATTACTATATCAACATTTCACTAGTATCTAGCACTTGTGTATCTCTTAGCATATACCTAGTCTTGTATTAAACATATATTGCATACTTTCATTCTTGCTTTGATTAGTTAGATGTGGTTGTACCTTTCCAATTTTTACATGTTTTTCTTTCTTGCTATATGTAGCTAGATGAGATTGCATTTTTAGTTCCAGTTTTGTTTCTTATGTGTGCCTTAAGACATATGCTAATTTCCTTTGATTCTATTCATGTGTGTATACCTTTGGACATTTGCCAATGTCCCTTGCTTGTACTCTTCTATGTGTATGTGGCCTCATGTCAATCTTTGCTTGTTTGAAATTGTGTGTATGTGGCATTTGAATATGCCTTGTATGCTTGTTTTTCAGTTTTAGTGACATGTGCCTATGTCCCTTGTTTACGTGACCCCTTGGCCAACCTTGTATGCTTCTTTCTTCTTGCTTTGTATGTTTGTTGCTTGATTGTTTATCCTTGTTTGCAATGTTATGATCCATATCATGCATTTACGTTGCTTTTTCGGATGCCATGATGGACATCATGCTCTATCCCTCCTTGACAACTAACAACTAACATTTAATATTTCTAATTCCAATTCAGTACATTGCACATGCTTTTACATTGTTATATCTATCTAGGCATACCCCTGTTGATCTAACAATCTCTTAATACAAATATTGTTATATCTAGAGATATCTTGTCAAATATCATTGGTATATCATATATCTATGCAACTTAAAATACTTGTAGGACTCTTTTCTTTTGAGGGTAGTCATTGCAGATTCATCATTCCTACTCTCAGAAGAGGGGGAAACAAACAGGGGTTTTGTCATAGAGATCAAAGCTCTTAACAGTCAAAACAATAGCATTCAGATCACCAGTTTAGAATCTAGAGGTCAAACCAGTCAGAATAGAATAGAAAAACAATGACAATTCTAGATCAATACCCAATTTCAGCACAGGACAACAACATCGAAAACGGACAGAAGTGCCAAACACAAGGGTGTCCTCATTTTGGCGCTCTTGTCCAAGCAGAAAAACACTCAGGTTTTCCAATAACAAGCAAAAAGATTAGCTCAACTATAGTTTTTGCACATTTAGATCAATTAGAATCAGCAGTTTCAATACAATTTTCTCAAGAAATCTAGATATGGGTGGGGTATCATGTGCGGCATGATGACTCTCACTTCTAATTTCAGATTAGGCAGTTGACATAACTTCCAGATCAGAATCCATGTTCCAGACACTAGTGATTGGGGGCAATGTGCGTGGCATATTGGTCTTCTTTGCTTTTGAGTTCAATTTATTACCCATGTATTCTCAGTAGTTGCATGCCTTACTCCATCTACAGGTGGTTGGCATCATTTCTCAAGTTGAACTTTCATACACATTTAACTTCCCGAGTACTTGAGTTCTCGAGTTGATTTTTACATAAGCATATTGCATCAGTTTCAGAGTGGATTTCATACAAGCCTAACCTCTTTTGAAATGGCCAAGAGTGGCCTAGTTTTCAGCATACATTCAGCAATCCATGCAACATTTTCAGATTTTCAGAGCATCCATGAGCTCCATGAGCCATCTCATATGACATCTATTCTATATCGATATCACTTCATAACTTCACTTCACGGAGCAACGATGGAGTCAAAGGTCTAGCTAGCCTTTGTATTCTTGAGCCTCTTATTCAAAGAGATTGGACACACAGTCCAAATATTGAGTGGCACACGTATGATTCATTAGCTTCACTCAGTAGGCGACGATGGAGCCAATGGGCCTGCCTTTGAATTCTTGAGCCACTTTTCAGAGAATTGAGCACTCAACTCCGTTCGCGATACAACTTTTTGGTTCAACATCAAACAACACAATCCAGCATTACTCAGCATACTCAAGATCACAACAGGGTTTGTATTGGTTTGTGTACCCGATGAGGTGTATTTGTTCCTTTCTCTCTCTTTTTTTTTACTCGATTTTTGTATGATCTTGTTTTATATCACATATAATAAGAACCGATATACTCTTTGTTTCATTTTGCAGATGCACACTTGCACAATGTGCTCTCTATGCACTATCCAACATTACTCAGCATCACACAAGCTTAATGGGCTTCACCTTTGCAGGTAAGTTCATGTACGCTTTTTTTTTCTTTATCCTAGTATTTCACTTTGTTGCATCACTAGAATAAAGGGGTGGCAAATGTAGTCATGCAAAATGCAAAATTTGGTTCCTTTAGTGTGGCTAAGGACACCCAATCCATAGGTCCTCCTAGTTGCTTGCACAACCCTTATAGGTTTTTTTTTCACCGATTCTCAGTCATCCATAGCCTTCCAGACTCAACCCTTATAGGCCTAGGCAGCGCTTTCAGACCCAGATCCATCCCCGTAGGTCTCATTCCCTCTAGACAACATCACCCAACTTGGATAGGAGCGCTGAAACCCAAGGTGTTTTGTTTTTGGCGTTGTCCAAGTACAAATTTTGTTCAAATGGTCATTTTCTCCTAGATCCTTATCATAATTCATGTCAACCTAATGCGAATTCATTTAACCCACGATCATTAAATCCCCTATAAAAGGCCATTCAAAGTCCATTTAGAAAGGTTGGCACTCATTTACAAGAGAAGCAAAAATACAAGCAAGTACACTCAAGCACTTTTCCCTATTCTCTGCATATAGCCTTCCAATATTGATCCAAGCCTATTCAAACCCTTGCATCAATCCCTAGCCATCTAAAGTACACCTATTTTCGCATCTAGTTGCATTTTTATAGGCAATTGCACCAAGCACTTCAATGAGAGAACTACATTAACTTGATCTCTCCTCAAAGTATTGGTATGTAGACAGCGTGCCCACACATGGAATGTGAAGTACGTCCAACGTATCATTTACACACTAGCCCCTTCTCTCTCTTTCCAAAAATTTTCTTCTAAGTTCAAGCATAAAGAGCTCATAAGGATTTTGAAGATTAAAACATATGCACAACGAGCTCTGCAAACTTTCAGGGTTTAATATTTCACTGACAGGGTAACACAGATTTGCTGAGTAAACCCCAAAAAACTTAGATCACCTGGACAACAGCACTGAAAAATGACTACAATGCCGAATAACAAGGTGTCCCATTTTCGACTCCTATCCAATCAGAAAAAGAAGTTCCAAGCCCTATTTTTAACAATGTCTCAATTTTATACCCAAATTCTCAAACTAGATAGCACAGAATAAGCTAAGTTACATTTCTCCTTGCTCTCTTACTATTTTTAGAAAGGTCAAATTGCAATTAAATTTCACAAATCAGTAGCCATAATTAGGAATATTATTTATTGATTTTTCTTACTGAGACTTGTTTATTAAATAGGAACAGAACTCTATTATTCCCAAAAATAACCAAACATGAATATATATTAATATTTTATTCTTTTTATGGAAGGAATCACTTACCACTTCAAGGGGGCTACATCCTTAAGAGCGATGTTCAATTACAATTCTTTTTTGAAGATTTACAATATCCTATGCCCTTTTTATTTATACTAGTTCTCATCTACCCAACTCCTCATTCCTATGCATGTGATACTAAACTACTTATTTACTAATATACTAGTTATGCTACTAATCTACCCCTCCCTAGGTATATTACACTCATGTAACAAACGATTACACCAAAAGTCCAGACTGTTAGTGAATCCGCTCACCAGGATCTTAACACCCCACCATGCTTCCGTCAATCTCATCCTCGAGATGGGTGTGCCCCTATGCGCATGCAGGAGCCTAGAACGAACATTGTCATGCCAGCATTACCACTCAAGACACGAGACCCAATCACGGGTGGGTGCTCTAATATAGCATGTAACGAACCATTACATGAAAAGCCGAGATTGTTAGTGAATCCGCCCACCAAGATCTTAACACCTACCACATGTAATGAACCATTACACCAAAAGCTCGAATTGATAGTCACCGCCCACCAAGATCTTAACATTTCCCTTGCAAATTTTACCAAGTTTTGTGGGATAATGTAAGTCCAAACTTGCACAAAGGCGACCTTGAGGTTGTTCAAATCAACTCCATTAGCAAATTCATCAATCAGGTTAACATCAAGTTCATTCCTAAGTCTGGGCATTCAAAGCTCATTATCGACATCTAATTAATTTTTTGAATGTATCTTACAAGATTATTGCTAAAGTTATTGCTCTTAGGGTGAGGTACTTGTTGCCTCTCATCATCCACCCATAGCAAACTAATTTCATTCACAATAAATACATTTTTGACAATGCCATTGCAATTTGGGAAAGGATTAAATGGGCTCACTACTCACAATAGAAAGTCTTATTCATCAAAATTGACATTGAGAAGGGCTCTGGTAGAATTGAATGTCCTTTTATCTTAGACATGCTATAGGGTTTACGATAAAGGGCAAGATTTGTGTTAACAATTAGTATGTTTTTTTATGATGTTGGTGTTTGTATCACCATTTGGGAGTCCAATCTAAACAAATTGAGGGGTTCATACTCATTAGGCAAGGACACCCTCTAGTCCCCTCCCATGTTCTAGCAACTGAGGGGTTTAATTCTCTCTTCGCTAATTACACCTTTAGAGGGTTGGTTAAAAGTATTGGCCTCCCTCAATCTCAGAATCAAATGGTTAATGAACACTCTGTTGATGATTCATTTCTCACTCTTGATGAAGAAGACCAAAGCAATGGAATGTCTAGCCATTTTTTGTTTAGCCTCTGGATTTTGTAATCAATGGAAGAAGACCTAGTGCTACAAAAAATCTAACACCCCCTACTGGTTTGGTTGCAAAAGTATAAGTGGTATTGGATACACCCTGGAGAACAATTCAATTTTATAGGCATCCCCTTTGCCTTTCAGACATCTCCCCCAAACATATGGAACTATGTGGTTCAAAGTGGAGAAGAAAATTGTTTTTTAGGTCACTAAATGTCTCTCCCTAACTGGGGAGTTCCAAGTTGGCTCTAAGGTCCTTGCAACAACCCATGTCTATTACTCTACCTGTTGGGCATTGTTCAAGGTTGCACATGCCAAACTAGAACACCTACTTAGAGACCTTCTTTGGGCCAATTTTGAATGTTATAAAGGGTTTCACAGAGGTGCATGGGATATTTGTTTTAGATCAAAAGATATCAAATTCTGTGTTCTTAATGTCACTCCAAGGTACCACCCTTTGTATCGAGTAGATTACCTTGAAAAAAAGGAGGCTTGGAATATATTGCTCTGTCATTCCATTGCTCAAGCTTAGCTCTTTTGCCAGGAAGACATGGAAAGGTCTTGAAATTCTTTCTATATTGTTCACTCAAGTGCCTACCAAGATTGTAAGGTCCTTTGTGGCCCAGAGTAATTGGAAAGCATGAAAAATTATTAAGCCTCAAATAATTTGTGATGGAGGTTGTTTCAAAATAGGGCTCTCTCTAAATTCTCATTCCCTTTGGTGGTCCCCACTTATTTTTTACTATTGTGTCCCTTTTGCCATGGTCCCATGGGTTAAAAGTCTTAAACTTTTTAAGAAAGGGTTAGAAGTTATTTCAACCCTATTTTGCACACAATCACGTGATTTGCTGCCTTGGCCTATCCTGTATGATAAATTTCAGTTCAACAATGGTGATCTTTCCTCAATTTCTGAGGTTCAAAGCTTTGACTCAAAGGAACACCTCCACAAAATTGAGGTTCAAACACCCACCAAATAGTGGATACACTAGAAGTACCATGTTTAGGCCCCTTTCCACTAGTACAAACCCCAGCTTGGTTATCGATATCTCTCTCAGCGCATTCAGTTGGATTCTCCAAATGTGTTAGAAAGTCAATTCTTCTACAAAAACTTGGGGATGAAGGTTTCCTAAAGTGTGGAAAACAATTATTGAACCCAAACAAGGGCATTCCTTATGGTGCATCTTACACCAAGCTCTACCTGTTGGCAACCCCCTTGTCCCTCTTGCCAACACCCGTTTTCTCTCAAGCATCTATTTTTTATTTTGCAAGCATGATCAATCAACATGGGGGTGGACCCACTCTTTTTCAACCATTTCATCCAAAGTTCTTTTCTAAAAAAAATAGTGCTCTTACGAGATTCAACCATGACCCTACACAGTACAACCAATTATGGCATATTTTATTATTTTAATATTCTTTTCATTTCTGGAAAGAAAGGAACAATGAGTTATTTAATCACTTATGTCTAGATGGTTGTTTTTTTGTTACCAATAAAGTAATATAATGCAATAGATTCAAGTGCAAGCGAAGAAACCACTCTTGGAGGTGGAACCCCTATAGACTTTATTGAACCATTGGGGGAATGCTCCATGTGCAATCAATTATGTCCCCCTAGCTTCTCTTCGTCAGCAGTCACCTTCTCAGGGTTGTGGCTTTGGAGATCGAGGTAGGCACCTTTCACAAAGCAAGGGCAAAAGTGTTTCACTACATTCACAATGTCCCTTGCCGACACACAACACTCATGGCGGTGGCAAGAATGTGCTCCCAGAAACTAGTGGATGGAGGGCACAAGAAGGAATGTTTCCTCGACTTGCCTTTGCCATTTCCCCATCTAAACAAAAGCCAACAAAGGATGATAATAAAGACAAAACTAATGATGAGTGGGAGTCAGTCCTTGATATGACAGATTCACCTAATAGTAGTGGTTGGAGCCGGGGTGACACGCTAGATGATCCTCTACCTCCGCTAGCTTTGTTGATTGCTCCCATGGCTTAGTTCTTATGCCTTGTTGTCTTGGTGCCCATTAGGCTATTTATTGTGTTTTTGTTGGATATGTTCCAACTGTTTTTATTGAAAAGTTGTTATATTTGTCCTTTTTTACTTTATTTTAAGTTAAATTAGTAGTTTGATATGATACATTAGACTGTGACACCATACCACTCATTTTTTGTACAAATATCAATATATAATCCGTATTATTGATAGAAAACACTTTTCAATTAAAAAAAAAAGTAAATACTCTAAAATTACTCGTTCATATTGATTATAGTAATCTCATCCCAATTGAAAAGATCATCCATAAATAAATCATTCGTATTGATTATAAAGTAATCTCATTCCAATTTAAAAGATCATCCAAACCCACCGTTTCTTGTTTGTGTTGCAGGAATTGCCCCCCTTCCCCACATTTCACGTCTCAGTATGCCTCGGGTACCGATACGTCCCGAGTACCTGTCGGAAAAGTCCCGGATGCTTCCGAAAAGGTACCGACAAGGAGAAACAATGGAAGTCAACACAGAAATTAAAAAAATGTAAATCCAGTCCGAACCCAACAGTATATAAATAAAATAAACATTTAAGTATAAGAACATCTAGTTTCTTATACTTTAAGGTATATTTTATTTATATACTTTCAAGATGTTTGAGAGGGGTTTCGGAACGCTAGGAGCTATAATGCAAATTCTAGGTTTTGGAGGATCCTATCATATTTCAAAGTTAGTCAGATTCCAGGGTTTCAAGGTTTCAGATTTATCCATATTTTAGGGTTTCAAGGAGACATCATTGGAGGTATGAAGGTTGCATGAAGGGATGTATGCGTGATAGAATAATATGAGAATATCTCTCGCAAAGTGCCACAAGCCGATCCCACCCCATTCCCTGTGCACCCCTTAAGGCATGCACTCTGTGAGATTCAATGCACCGATGATACCCTTGTGAGAGAAAGTGTCAGTAAATGATAAAGTTGAAAAATAATGGGAGTGGCATTCATGATTTTGTGGGCAATCGAGATGATTTATTCTAGATTTGAATGTACATTTTGTCTTTGAAGTAATGAATGAATGAATATTATATATTTTTAAGTGTTTTATCATTTATAGACAAATATTTTCATACTATGTAGTTTCAAGTGTTTTACTAATATACCCACGACGTACCAAATCAAGGTTTTTGAAAAATGGCATACCCGCGTACCCGAGACGTCCATGTACCCGTACCCGTACCCAAACAACATAGTTTCTTGTCAATGAAAACTATTTTCAAATCTAAAATGAGAAAGCTATTGAAAACAACAATTATCACATTTAGTTTATATTCCAACATCCATTATCATTTCAAGGAGCTCTTCAAGAGTTGCAAATGATCTTTTAAAGAAAATACAAGATCGAAGGGTCTAGATATAAACACAATTTCGATCAATTTTTAAGTCATGAGAGTTTTGTTCAAGAAATGTAGTTTAGTTCAAATGTTTAGTTTGCTCGGTTCTCTTACCAATTAAAGATGGAATATCCTAATTTATGCGTTCATATAGTCTTCAAATTGATGACCTAACTTGACTTCATATCTGAGATGTAACTCTCCCTTCCCTTGAGATATCTCTCGAATTTACAATTTTGGTCCATATAAAATAGCTAAGATTTGGTTTGTAATATACAGAAGATTGTATTGAATGCAACTCACAATATATTCTAGCTTTAGTGTTGGTTGCACTGACAGAAGCACAGGAACTAAGATGCTCTAATGGTTGGTGGAGCAGTGACAGCCTTGACGGTCTGAGAATCTCGGAAACAAACAAAGTGCACCACAGTTGTACCATTTGGATACACAGCAAATACACTGTTTGCTATCCGCTTGTTACACAAAGAACAGATGCTTTCACCACTGATCTTCACAATTCGTTTTCTACTCTTATAAAGTTCATCTTTAACCTGTCAGAGATTAAAATGACTATCATTTATAATTTTTTCTTCAATAAATCATCTGAGCAGAAACGTTACATAAATCTTACAATATGGGATGTTTTTTTCCAACAAAGTCTAATGACTATTACATTTATATATAGATCTGAAGGATCCTAGAAAATTGTATTTGATAAAGAGAGCTTCCGGAAACAACTGTGCAAATAATTATTTTTGTTACAAAGTTGTTTCCAGAAGCTCTCTTTATCATTGTAGAACATTAGATCTCTAAAAAATGTATTTTTATATTGCTCATACCTGCAAATTTTCACTGTGGCGCAGACTCTTTATGACTGACAAATTGCGTCGAGCTTCACTTGATTTTTTGAGTAGTGGTTCCAAAAATGGAAGCAACAGCTGTTGAAAGGAATAAAGTAGTTAACCCTGGAAGCATAAAAGGTACCAAGTAAGAACATAAAAGAATGAAATCTCTAGCATTTACCTCTAATTTAATGTCTGAAGGTAGCAGACGGAGAGCCTCAGCTCCATTGATACGGTCCCATCTTCGGCTGAGGAGATTCAAAGCTTCATCCAGCATCATTCCCTCAATACTTGTAGCTGCTTCAAATGATTCTTCTCCATCACTCCGTCCACTTTCTGGAGCACTATCATTGCTGGTACTACTAAGACTTTGTCTAGAATCTTCAATTCTTTCAATTATTTCAACAACTTTTTTTGACTTGTGTCCCTTTGCTTTATGTGCAGAACCAATTTTATAAGTTGCCGGTTCCTTTGATGAATTAAGGACAGCAATTGTTCGATCAAATTCTTTTTTTGATGTTTGTGGATTAAGATAGACTTGCAAGAGTGTAAGATAGATGTTGAGAGCTGCTCTCTGGCCTGGGTGATGATGTTGGCTGGTCAATTGACTATTTGTGCTCTTACCAATCATGACCGAGGTTGCAGTATTATAAATAAGGTCACAATAACCCAGTGCAAGCTCAGGTTCACGAAGCTGTTCATTGAAAATATAATCATCAGAATTGAGTCCTCCAGAGAAATACAGGCATTCCATACCTTTTCACAACATAAAAGGAATTTTTACCAAATATTCCATAAATCCGTGGCATGAAGATAAATAAAACCAATTGGAAAGAGAAAACAAGTACCTTGTGTGCATAAAGAGTTAAGGCAAGTTGGTGTCGTTCCATTTTTCCTAACAAAAAGGCACGCTCTTCATAAAGAGCATCAGGAGGAAGACGTTTCAATAAGACCTCAGCATTATAACCAGAAGTCTTCTCCAGTGCAGCTAAGAGTTTCTGCCTAACAATGGAATTTTGTCTTTCATCCCATTTCTCTTGAGCTTTCAGATCTGCATACTCATTAAGAATTTTTGCAAGATATATTTGCACCTGAAAATCGCCACACATGTTGTTTGAGCTTGGAATGGAAACTAACCAACTGTATAAAAACAATACAACTATAACCAATTATTTAGTCTAACAAAGAATCTTAATGAAGGGCCGAGGAACTTCAATGGGTGCCCAAATCATTACTCTTGCTTTCGTAAAAGCATAACTATAAAACAGATTCATCTTATAATTATTAGAAATAACAAAGATAGGAAAGGGTAAATTATTTACCAATTCATTCTGGAGACTCGAAGAAAGCGCATTTCCATGTAGTGCAAGCATATGCTCTAAATATGTAACTTGCATGTGCGGTGCATGTTGCTTCAGGTATGAATTAACTAAATTTGGCGGAAGAGGAGGGTCTGTAGATGAGAATAACTCAATTGTCTCTTGGGGACAAGCTTCAAGAATCCAAGTTGAACAGTCTAGCACAAGAGCAGGATCAAGCCCCCCAAGTGGCTACAACACGAAAAAAATATCAACAAAGAGCTCCATTAGCATAACAGGCACCATTGAGAATGACAATAAAGCACAATAAGAAATGTGGTGTAACACCTAATTATATAATATTGCTATTCTGGTCTACCTAGCAATTAGATAAAAGAAATTCCAGCATGTCCAAGAGAATGTTGTATATGTTAAAACATTGTTATTTCAGGCAACAGATCTTTATAAATATTTATAGATGAGTTGTACCTTCAAGTATTCTATTATTGATTCGGGTCCAAGCTTTTGAGTGTCTGCAAGTGGTACGGGAAGAGAATTTGAATCTGCAACTACTTGATTGAGAAGCTTAAGAGCTTCCCTATGCATTTCATTATACTTATACAGTTCTATCAATTCCAAGTAATGGCCTCTTTGCAGCATGAATTCTTCACAAATCTTGACATCACAATAATTTGGACCTCCAAGAAGTTCTAGTGCTCCAGAAGACTGTCCTGTGAGCAATAAGCACTGAACAAGAGCAGTATCCAATATAGTTGCTTTCTCTCTAGCATCCCTGCTTCCCTTGATATTACTACTGTGCTGAAAATGTCAAGATCCAGATAAAAATTTCTTTAAGCTCATCAAAGCAAATGTATACAAGCCATTGTTGATTGAAGTCAATTTAATGACCAAGAGAAACTCATAAAACACTTAAGCAATTAACAATAGAATAAGTATATCCCAGCCAAAACCTCCGTAGCAATGTAGTAGTGAAAAGTAAAGAATTTTCACCCAGAGCAACAAGGCCAACAACTAATGAAAATTTGTTGCCTTCCCCAAGGCCACAGTTTAAAGCCTGTGGATGCACTGCCCAAGTCAATTATTATGTGCAGCAATTGTTTAACATTTTTGCTCTTCTTCTTAAAGAAGACAGTTTTAGCTTTTCAAACAGATAAATATTGCTTTGTTAGCATTCCTATATTACATGATAAGTATTAACTGCTCAATTTAAAAGCATGAAACACACATACTCTCTAATTCTAGGGTCAGCATTACACAGTTGCATTGAGAGCAATATTGTGATTTCAATCTCAAATACCACAAACGAGATATAAAATTTGGTCTTCAAATAATCGAAGTTTGTCTCTTCTCTGTCATATCCCTTTTGAGGAATTTTCTGTGTTCTGTTTTTTTATTTAATTCTAGAATATCAGCTGAATACTAGATAGCGAAACACCATTCTGATAATAAATCTCACAGGAGTCTTTATTGTAATGAAATAGAAGCATGCAAATAGAATTGATTACATCAATAGTAAAAGTACTCTAATTTAGATACGAAACCCTAACCTAGATCAACAGACAATACAACACTGAATTTATTGATTCTTTTACAACTAACTCATTCAGTAGGGTTGCCACCAATCAGCTAGGGAAAAATAGATCACATGCAACACCGTAGTAGGGCAAATCAGAAACATGCACTACCCAAACTCTCTGTAGAATTCCCAATAGGTACAGCAGCAGATGAAAACAATATGGTCAGTAGTTGTATGCGGTACGGCAGCGGCAGTCCTATGCGACAGTCTGCAAAAAAAACCCTAGCCTGAGTTTCTGACAGTACAGCAGACATAATACGGACTGCAGGCACTATATAGCAATCAAGGAACTGAACAGCAGTCACATAAAACGCTAGGTGCAGCCATCCCAATGGCAGAGATTTGTGGCACAGCTGTACGGCAGCCTTCCCTAGGGCATGGCAGCCCCTAATAAGCAATAAACCCTGATTTGAATAATCGATAAACCCTCACAAAAATTCTGGAAACTGATCACAACCCCAGCCAATCGAAAACATAATTTAACTATATTTGTCTGCACAATTATGATCCCTAGATGGAATCATCTCAATGTGTAACTGGGGTTTCGTCCTCTACACCTGTACCCCCAAGGCTTTTCATTTTCAGATGAAAATTTTGAACACAGAAGCTCCACCCTGAAAATAGGGTTTTAATTTCAAAGATGAATAATGAATTAATAAATAATTCTTTTGAGCCCAGCTCTTCTTTTTATAATTTCGCTTTTCATTCCAAAAACCCTAAAAGCGTTTTAAAACACTTTTAAATAATTATTAACTTTTTTGCCACTTAATAAATATTACTTTTAGCCCCCTTTATAATAATAATACATAAAAATTATGATTCAATCCAAGAAAGATGCGAAGAAGAAAAAACATCACCTCACACATTAATGAAATCAAAGGTGATACATGAATCACAAGATTGATACAAGATCTCATGGAGGCAACAACACTCTAGGAGGAGGACACGCAGGTATTCACCAGGTGAACAGAATTGAGATATGTATATGAGGCGGTTCGTGGTGGATTGATCATTGGCTGGCATTTGTTGCCAATCTGGTTGAAGCGGGGAGCCATGTTGCGGGGAGCGCAAGACCGAGGATTTTTTCGAAGTTGGGGGACTATTTTGCTACATATACCACATTAGATCTCACATCTCCATTTGTATTGCGTGGGGGCGGGTCTTTGCGCAGTCAATTGGGGCATAGTGCCGACTATTTGACTCCCTTTGTATTTCAGTATATTGGGGATTGCATGCGGTCTTTCTTGTGTATATTATTTGATTTGTGGCTCTGTGGAGATATGGTGCAGGTCAGTACTTTACTTTACAGATTTTTGCACTTGGGGGCAGGGTCTTAACTATGGAGGAACATCATGACTTCTCCAGACGACTTCTTCAGATTTGCAAGGAGTAGTGGAATGACTTTTTGTGGAGTTGCATCTGGTAGACATATTTGATTGAGTTTTGGGGATGGATATTGTTGCTACTAGTCCACTTGGATTCTTGATCTGTTATTAGCAATGTTACTGGTTCGTTTTTGGTTTTGGTGCGGGTTCGAAGAACCCAGTTCGCCGGTACAGCGATTTTGTTTTTCCTTTGGTTCGTTATTGGGTTCGTCCATACAAAAAATATATAAAAAAATAAAAAATATAGAAATTCTATCCTGATACATAGGAAATATAGAAATCCTACCCTGATAATGAGAAAATTAGAAAAATAAGAGCCAAGTGTTTTTCCTTTTGTCACTTTGTTCTTCTCATTTGTGTTGAAATATGCTTTTGCTTTGGCTTTTAGGTTTGAGGAAGGTGTTTTTAATTATTTAATTGCATTGGGTTTGGTGAAAAAGGAAAAAAAATTAAAAAAAAACATTTTTTGGCAGCTTTTGCCTGTCGACAACTGCGAGTTCGCTGCCCCAACGCCCAGGGTTCGCCCCTGGGCACCATTAGGGCAGCGAACCGAACCCCACACCCGAACCAGGTCTGAACCAGGGTGCCCAACATATAGCCCAAAAGCCACGAACCAGTAATGTTGGTTATTAGTATACCTATGGCATCCATAGTTTCTAAGGCCAATTATAGCAGTATTTCTGACCATGTCATTATGGACCAAGAGGTAGAACTTGTGGACTATTCCATAGATCCACTTGCTGGAAGGTCCATCTTCTCCGTCGATTATAGGGGAACCACTCTGTCCACTAGGTTTGGTTCTGTCACACCCAATGGATTGGGCGGAGGGGGGGCGGGAAGAGGAGGGGATCACATACACCTACAAGATCCATCTTCACACCTGACTAACTCTGCAGACATCATTGGAGCCAACAATTTGACTACTCAGGTGATTGCACTTGGTACTGACCCGTTTGAAGAGATAGGGCGTGAGGATCAGACTTATCACTCAAACTTCACTTCTTTACATTGTGCATCTGATTCTCCTTGGGCCTCAGGATCTGGAAGGGGTATCACCGATTGTAGTCTTCATACAATATTATCCTTGGACAAAGGAGATATGCTTACACAAGAACTTGAGCAGCTTGGGTTCTCTACAGATGTCAATAGAGATATTAGTTGTTTGCCGGGGGAAATAAACCAACAAACACATGTTCGGCAATCTGCAGGACCATTTGGACATTCCCCGGTGCTAGATCAGCAACAAGACACTCCATCGAAGCCATTGGTAGGAAAGGGAGGAGATGCATTAAATTAAGGGGGAAACTAGTCCAATTGGTTCTTGGTGAGGATGTCAAAATGGAACAGGTTATTGAGATGAAAAATATTGTTCTAACTGGGTGTTTCTTCAGAAGGAGAATCTCAACTTACAATTTAGTTCGATGGATTAACCAATTCTAGACACCCAAACTAGGATACTCTCCCACCTCCCATATTCTTGTTCGAGGTTGGTTGGCCTTTGTCTTCAAATCCACTAAAGATGTTTCTCTCATTTTAAAACAAAGATGGTATTGAGGATCCACACCACTTACTATTAAGAGGTGGACACCGGTTTTTGATCCTCGGGTGGAGAAATCCACTACACAGCCAGTTTGGGTTAAGTTACCAGGACTGCCATTGGAATTTTGGAATCATAAAATTTTTAAAGCTATTGGGGACAGCATTGGAACTTTCCTTGAGGCGGATAATGGTTACATCACAGCTCCCTCTAGATCGGTGGCCAAAATCTTGGTTAACATTAATTTGTCGGAGGGGTTGGAGGAGTTTATTATTCTGGAATTTAGTCCCTGGATTCATACACAAACTCTGGATTCTATGGGAGTGCCTTTTAGATGTGTTAGATGCCATGCTTATGGTCATCTAGCCAATGACTGCTCTCATGGTTTCTCTCCTAAAGATTGGAGAAGGAAGCACATTCCACAAATTCACTTAGAAAGGGAGAAACCAATTAGGAACATTGGGACATTGGCAATTCCAGAAATTGATGCTAAACGGAGTCCTCAGATTAAGGGGATGGATGTCTCACTCTTAAGCACACAACAACCTTCCGCAAGTGATCTTTTTAAACATCCTATTGGTGAGGAAATCTCTATGATTTCGAGTGGCTTCCACTCTTGGGGACTGTGTTTGGACAAGTCATCACAGGATGGACATTGGGATGTGATGCTACTTGATCCAAATATTACTGATCACTCTCATTTTCAGGTATTTTCAGGTATTTTCTTCAGGGCCAATGTCTTCCTTGCTGGTGGGAAATGCAGCGTTCGATCTGGGGACATCCGAGAAGAGCCTTGCAGCACTATCACAGCACAGTACGCTGGGTTAGTGAGTGATTCTGTACTTATAGGGCCATTGCCTTCTCACATGGGGGAGCTAGAGAGTCCACATAAATACTCAGAGATAATTCTATACCATGTTTCTACTCACTCAGTCAGGACAAATCAGAAATGTAGACTCAAGAAGATCTCATCCAATTCGATCCTTGTGGAGTCCTTCACCACCTCCTGCCAGTCGCGTTATTATTTGAGATCTTATAAGGAAGTTGATGCCAATAATGTTGAGTGTATTGAAGGCGGTTGAGGGATACTCAAGAGCTAGATTTGCTCTCGTTCGTGACTAAAATGACCTTCCAAGCTCACCCAAACCAAACACACTGCAGACTGGGAAGTTAAAAAAGGTATTAAAAAAACTATCGCAGGGGCCCTTGGAGCGGGGACAACCCTGATTATTGGTTAATATGCTTATTTTATCACTAAATATAAGAGGGTTGGGCAGTCCCTCCAAAAAAACAGCACTGAAGCGTCTTATTCATTTGCACAGCCCGGATATGATTTTAATTCAGGGGACTAAGGGGTGGCAGGAATAAAGTCATTGAATGCATTTCTAAATTTTTAAAGAACTGGTCCTTTTTAACTATTGACTCCAATGGCAGTGCTGGTGGGTTGATTTTGAGATCGAGGACCACGTCCATGAGCTTGGATCATTCCTTTTACTTTCCTTCTAGTATTGGGTTCGTAATACACTCTATGGAGCTTGGGAAATCCTTCTCTGTCTTGAATATCTACGGCTCCTATGAGGAAAGATTAGTTTACTGGGATGACTTTTTAATCAGCACTTTCTGACTGCTGAGAATCTTATTATTGGGGGTGATCTTAATCTCACCACCAAGCATGCAGAGGTGTAGGGGGAAGTTGCAAGATTGGATCCTTTCGCTGCCTAATTCTTACAGAAATTTGAGGAAACAAATATGGACTTGGAACCAGTTAAATTGGTTCCTACTTGGAGGAACATGAGAACTGGGATTCATAGTGTGGCTAAGCGTCTTGACAGATTCCTCATCTCTCTTCCACTTCTGTTGGGCCTTGAAAATAGCAGGTCCTGGGTTGCTATTGGTGGTGATTCTGATCATTTACCTATTTTGATGCAGATTGAAAGAGGGGACAAGAAACCGCCAAGTCCTTTTAAATTGAATCCACGTTGGCTGGAGGATCAGGAGTTCACTACATTAGTTGAACAAGTGTGGGTTGCCTTTGATCCTCTATCATCCAAGTTTGCGAGCATACAGTTTGTCTCTAACCTTAAAAGAGTGAAACAGGGAGTTGCTTCTTGGGCTATTAAGAAACGTCTGGAAGCTAATTTGGATATCACATTGTTGGAAAATCAGATTGCTGCGTTATATGGTCAAGATTTTGAACAACATTTTGATGATGTTTCCAAAAATAGGCTCAAGACTTTGGAGTCAAAGCTGAGACAACATCTTGCCGATATTGAAGCACAGTGGAGACTCAAAAGCAGGGCTCTTTGGCTGGAGAATACTGACGAAAATACAAAAAAAAATCCAAAATTTCGCTAAGAACCGTAAAAACAAGAACACTATTTGGGAGATGCCTAATTCTGATGGTTCTATAGTGCGGAATTTCCATGAAATAGTTGATCTTGGGGTTTCACATTTTCACTAGTTATATCAAGGCCCGGCTCATGTGAATATTGCGGAAATTGTGAAGATTGCTTCCCTCTTTCCTAGTTTTGTCACTGCTGCTGACAATGAGAGGCTGAGGTATGTTGCCTCCAAGGAGGAGTTATTAACAACTATTGATACCTTTCCAAAAGACAAGAGCCCAGGGCTAGATGGATGGCCCATTGAATTCTTTAGTGGTTTTTTTTATTTGGTTGGAGAGGACTTGCTTAGGGTCATTGAGGAGACCAGACTTTCGGGTAAGATACTTGGGAATTTCAACTCCACTTCATTGCACTTATCCCCAAGAAAGACAATCTGGACTCTTGTGATGACTTTAGGCCTATCTCCTTGTGTAACTGTATTTACAAAATCAATTCAAAAATCATTTCCATCCGGATCAAAGGACTTTTGTCTGCATCTATCTCCAAGGAGCAATTTGGGATCTTACATGGGTGTCAGATCCATGATGCTATAGGGGTTGCTCAAGGACTGCATACCATTAAGACCAAGAAGTTGCCGATAGTTGATTTGAAATTGGACCTCTCCAAGGCCTTTGACAGGGTGAATTAGCTCTATTTAAGATTAGTTTTTATTAATATTGGCTTTGATCTCCAATTGGTTAATTGGATTATGGGCTATCTTACTTCTGTCTCATTTTCCCTTCTCATAAATGAATCGGCCTCTACCTTCTTTATGCCCTCTCATGGGCTTAGACAAGGATGTCCACTCTCCCCACTACTTTTTCTTCTTGTTGTTGAAGGGCTGAGTCAATTGCTCCTTGTGGCAAAAAGAAATGGATCTCTTAGGGGCATTAAGGTTAGTCGGGACATCTTTCTCGCACACCTGTTGTTCGTGGATGATGTGCTGCTCTTTTGTGATGGTTCTCACTAGGACACCACTCTGCTTAAGGAAACCTTGGACCTCTTCAGTGTGGCCTCGGGTATGATTATCAATGTGCAAAAGTCTAGCATCACTTTCAATGGATTAGGGGAACAATAGACTCGCTGGATTTTTGACATTTTTCCTTTCCAATCTATGGAATTTCAGCTCGGCCTATTGTATTTGGGGTTCTATCAGATACATGACTGGAATTGGCTTATCGATAAGCTTGATTATTAAACACGAAATATACTGAAAGGGGGGGGTGAATCAATATATTATATATCTTTTTACTTAATTTGATTTCTTTTCTTTAACCACTTAATCACATATTCAAGATATGCAATAAAACTGAAACAATAATTTGCACCACACAAGAGAGAAAGAGACACCAGATTTTTACATGGAAACCCAAAGTGGGAAAAACCACGGAGAATGATCTCAAGTATATAAATGAGCACCAACTCAAAATACAAAGTTCGCAAGCACCAACTTGCAGGAGCACCAACCCCTTTGCTGAGCACCAACACAATAACTGTTTGTGAGCACCAACCCATAGAAGCACCAACCCCTTGCAAAGATTTGTGAGCACCAACCCACAAGAGCACCAACCCCTCTTGTGTATTAAACACAACTATCTCTCAATGTTGCTTACTCAACAAATGATAGAACTCTACAATATCTCCTGCTTTTCTCTCTTCGGAAACAAATAGAAACCATGCACTCTTTTTCATATTACAAATGGCTTCTCAACCCTTTATTTATAGCTTTCCAAATGACCTTTGGCATTCACCCTTTGTGACCCTTCAATCCTCATGGAAAATGGCGCCAAACTTGCATGACCCTTCGTATCCTTGCATTTGAAAAGTCATATGGTGACCCTTCATAAGCAAAAGCGTCCTCTCCTCTTTTGTCTTTATCTTGGTGACTTTTCGTATTCCTCAAAGTGTCCCTTCATGGAAAAATGCGCCATACCTCTTTTGTCTTCGCATGGTGACTCTTGGAATTCTTCATGATAACTCTTCATGAGAAAATGCGTCCCATTCCTCTTTCGTCTTTTACCTCGTGACTCTTTGACTTCTCCATGGGCCTTCATTTGACTTATATGCAACCAAAAATATATTCATTAATATTAAATAAACATTAACACACATTAGCCAAGATATGAATATTAAAAACACCATTAAATGCAATGGGGCCTTTATCACCAATAATGCTAGACCTTTAACATCAATGACAATATTTTCAACATTGATAAGCACATCTATTGTTGGTGTAATCGTTGGCTCTCTATCTGCGGTAGACTGACACTAATCAAATCTGTTTTGGAAGCGATCCCGGTCTATTGGATTACATTGGCACACATTCCCAAAGCTGTCCTTGAAAAGATCCATTAAAAAAGCTTAATATTTCTTTGGATGGGCAGAAATGCGAAAGATGGCATGGCCCTTATCAAATGGTAGACCATTGCTACCCCTAAAGCCATCAGGGGTTGGGGAATTAAAGACTTACATCCTTTTGGTCAGGCCCTTGCTGCCAAAAGTCTTTGGAGGCTTATAACCAACAATGGCTTATCGAATCAAATCATCATTCAAAAATATATAGAACCACTTTCTATGGAAGAGTCGATTCGCAGCCCCAACATAATTTGTCACAATTCTTCTATTACTTGTAAATCTACCATACAATCCTTCCCTATCATTGGAAACTGGTGTTGTCACCAAATCTTGCATCCTAGAAGAGGGTGTTCAAGCCTCTTCCAGATTTCGACAACATGTGAACACTTCCAGGTATGTGGGTGTACCTATAATGGAAGTGAGCCTCTAGATTTAAAGGGTTAGCTCCTTGAACGTATCTTGCAATGCTTATCACTTAACTAATGCTTACTTGTGGAGAAAAGAGTTAGATTTTGCATGAAATGATCCTACTCTAAGGGGGTGATACACCAAGATGTCTTCCACATGACCATCATACTTCATTCACTAAGAATCAAAGCATACAAACTAGCTTCTAAGTCCTAGAAGGTTTCTAACATGAGTGTTTCAATATAGAGGTATGATGTATGAAGCAACACAAGGAAAATGAACCAGAGGGCAGATTGCACAGTCCAAGGACAATCATACACTTGAAAGGCGCCTAACACACTTGACTACACTCTATATGACCTGTTAGAATAGGAACTCTTGCACAAACATGAAAGGATAAGGGAAGAAAGGATAGAGAATTATCACTTTGCATCACCATACATCACTTACACACTTAGACAATTGTTCAAGAACTCAAAACTAGACTTGCATTAAAATTCAAAGGCAAAATACAATGTTATTCCAGCAGGTCTTCGCCATACATGGTGTGGTATTAGATTACAAAGGCCAAAATGGCAGCTACTTATAGAACTTGAGAGAGAAGTGGGAAAAGAGAAGTCCAAAGGTCACTGGAACACTTGTGATGCTGAGAGGAGTTACATATGCAGGAGAATGAAGTAGGAGACAAACCATGCAAGGTCTGATAGGACAAATGGCCTTCCAAGTCATGAGACTCATGAAATGTGGCGTAAAACTCCTCATTCTGCAAAAGAAAATTGTCTTCATCATTCAGCGCTTTTGGAACGTCCCACAACTGACTAGGGACAAATCTCATGATTGCACTAAGATGAAGGGGTTGTCAACATGCTCTACCATGCATTTCCTGCATCGCCAATCATCTGGATTCTTCTGGAAGTGAGTCATCACTGCTTGCAGTCAAAGAAACTCCTCTTTCACTCACCCCTCACACTTGGCCTCAAAATTGACTTCAATTTTCCACACAAATCCATACAAGGGGGTGAATGACACTTGTCAAGACCCCTCTATGGCCTTAGACTGCTCAGGTAGACCTTAAAAGGCCATACACTTAAAGTTCTCACCTTCTCATTGTTTTGCTCCCTTTGCCGGTTTTGACTCGCTGAGATGAAGGTGATGGTAGACACACTTAGGAGTTTTTATGAATCATGAAATGATCATAGAGTTGGATTAAATCCTCAGCCTTCTCCCAAAGTTGGTTGCATCTCTTGAAAGTCCTTAGAACCAGTAAAACACCCAAAACAGTCAAAGAAAGTCAATTTTCATCTTGTCCGTACAAGTAGGGAACAACTCAAGTGGATGGGAATGGTCTCTGGAGAATCCTCTGTATCATCCAATCACTTTCATGGTCATTCTGGTCCATTAGGATAGTTCTCCATTGTCATTTTCCCAATCGGGTCATTTCCAAGGGTTTGTAAGGGTTTTAGACCATTTCCACCCTTGAGGATTGTTCATGAAGATTTGACATTGAACAGATAAACTAATGCCACAAAATGTTTGTTCATGACCTTCAACTTATCCTAGCCCCTTGAGTCTCCATGCAAAGTATCAAAGGAGATATTACAACCTCAAATTGCTTACTCGAGCCTTTCCTTCCATTTGCATAGGCCTGATGTGGTCCTAAGCCAAAAGTGGCTTTCCTTGGAGACATCTCTACATTCCAAAAGCTTGGACACATTTGTTATGGCCCCATAAACATGTTCTAATCCATTGGAGTGCTCACCTTAGGTTGGAAGTGAAACTGACCTACCATTTGGGCTTTAGGCCTAAACCATGCCTAAAAGCTTGTCTGCATCTTTGAAGGTCTAGACCACCTTGTTGAGATTCTTCCTTCTATGCAAGGTCTCTCATGTTTGTTTAGGTGTGATTCAACTTTCTACAACTCTTTGCAAGGTCCAATTAGCCCCTAGCTCACCCCCCTATCTTCATTATTTAAGACTGCAGGGTTTGTGATTCTAGGGAAGTACCCTCTGTCTGAGACAAAACAGAGGGTACTTCCCCTATTTCCTCAAACAAACTATATATTGGAGGAGCTTCTCCAAGTGGTGGAGATGCTCTGTACAAGATTTTGGCCCTTGATCAGGGCATTAGACTTTCTAATTCTTTCAAAACCCAAGACAAACCCCTGAGAAGGCAGACTATGTGCAAGGTTTCATCATATGGACTGTGTGTTGCATCATTAGGGTCCTTTCTCTGTTTTATACCCACCATGAGAGTGCCATGAGAATATCATATTCATCATGAAGGTATTCCAATCTCTATTCATCACTCCAACGCCCCACATACTCCTTGCTTAGTCAAGACTGAGTGCAATACCTGACTGTGTTTCTTGCTTTGGTGGGGCACCTGTAGGTAGTCTGATATAGTTTAGGCTTTAGACATCAAGCCTAAGACTTTCTTGAATCCTTATGATGTCAACCTTCATTCATATAGGTCATTCTCTTCACATTCAAGTCAGGTCACCATCAAGAAACACAGTTGTTCACCTCACAGTTATGTCACAGTCAACTACAGTTGACTATATAGGGAGTCTTGTAGGTGAAACTGTATGGTTTAGGCCTTGTGTGCATGTTTGGTGTCCTCCTTGAAGTTCCCTACACCATACCATAGTTACACTTGTTTACCTTATGCCTTGAGTGAGGCCCATCATCAAGGTTGTCTAGTCCAATCTTCATGATAACCCTACAGCCAACCTATAGGTATCCATTTTGTGAAGAAAGGGAAACCTGTAGGTGGTATTGTGGGGTCATATTGCATATCTTAAATTATGTGGATAACCCTTGAACACAATTAGGCTCCTTTTCAACATTTAAGACCACCTATCATGAGGACATCTCTATACCCTATCACCTTGGAATGCAAGGTCACTTAGAAATTCAAATCCTATAGTGAACAATTGGGAACCTTTGAGGCCCCCAACTACTACCTTCCACTGGTCAAATGCCTCACTCCTTTTGCAAGGCTTTCTCCCATGTGGAGGCTACAAGGCATGCACATTTAGTTACATCAAAGCTATTAATAACATTGCCATATGATATCAACAAAATGACAAGGTGCTCTGTTTTGTGCTTTTAAAGAAAAGATCCCTAAACGCAGTCACTTCACCTTTGAAGGTAACCTCCCATCTTGCCTACCAGCCTAGCATTCCACATAGGTCTGCCATGATCTACTCAACACAATAGGACCTCAAGAATGGTTTCACCACTTGTCTCAACACTTCTATATGACACCTCAGCTCTCTATGGTACCACCTGTAGGTGCACTTTTGCATGTGTGCAGGTAGTGAGTAGATATATATGCTTGTAATCCAATCTAGACCCTCACAAAGTCTCTAAATGCACTCTTATCATTTCAAAGGATTTGAAACAAGTATCAAGGCCTCCTTTCTAACATGATGTCATCATGAGAGACTCTTGTGCATGCACATCAATGGTGTAAGGTTGTGTGTATATTGGAACTTGTCTTCTTATGCTCTCTATGATGCTACCTGAGGCTTAACTTGTTGGTTCATGTTCTAAGAGCATGCCCAACACCTTAAGACCATAGTTACTTCTCTCTGAGTGTTATACAGACCTTCATTACACGTAAATCACTGTGAATGATCCTTCTACAGGAACCTTGCCTGTATAGGAGGTCTAGTTGTCACAACTGATTTCATACCACTTTGGAGAACTTAATTTGATTGTTCATGCAATAGGACATGTTCAACATCTTAGGACTCTCCACTGCTTCTTTATAAACATGATCAGAGCTCAAAACATCATGACTGTAGCTGAGAGCAAGTCGAAAGTTGACTGTGAGCTTAGTGTGACTGAGTTTTTGATCAAGGTCTGATGTTGTAAGGTCAAAAACATGGAGGGGAGGTGATTGTTATGGCATGGAAACATGGATAACATCATATTACAATCATTTGAAGTCCTTGCAGAGAAATAAACATTATGCAAGTGATGAAACCTGACTGAGATCCCACATGGTGACACAATTTTGCAATCGGAGTTGTTTGACCTATCAAATCCTTTCCAAACGTGCAACCAAGAATGGAAAACATGAGGTGAAGATGTCCATGTCCTCCAAAATCAATTCCATCAGCTGGATTGTACGGATTTGTCCAAACAAGAGCAAAACCTATAAGGCATGGGAAACAGTGAGCAGAAAAACACAGTCCACTTGTTAGACATGATTCATAAAGCACATTTGATCAATCCTTGAACTCTTGTTATGAAAATGAAGCAATTTGAGTGTACTATCACCCCCTAAGGCATTTGGTTTCAAACTTTTCCAACTGACTGTAATAAAAATAAACCTGTTGACTGGTTTTGTGTCTCTATAAGGGCGATGAAGGAGCAGAACGGTTTTTGACCAATTTTAGCACTTCCAAAGCTGATCAAACACTGAGATGAGTCCATGGAAGTTGAAGAGTCATCCCACAAGGTTGACACACGTGTCACACTCCCCTATAGGCCGTACAAGTGCCAAAGTCCTTTTGAAATTGTTTTCTTGATTTTCAGTTAGAGAACCTGCAAGTTTCAGATGGATTGACATTCCTTACAGGGAATCTGACAAGTTGGATGTTGGGAAGAAAATTAGGACACTTGGACAACTTGAAAAGCGTGACACTTTCATACATGACCCCAAAATGACCCCTACGTGACTCAAGTTTACATAAAAACTAACTTGACCATGACCAAGGCTAAAAACATAAGATATAACATTAATACACCCTATAACATTATATTAGACCCATATATAAGTTTTTGACCATAGGGGGTTGACCCATTTTGACGTCAAAATGGTCAAAATTCTTGGCGATTTCCCAAAGGTGGTATGCTTGCTATGTCATGACCAATTGCCTAATCCTGTCCATTGGGCTTTGGAGTCACATGTACACTAGTTTGACACACAATTTGTCTTTGACAACACACAAGACAAGAAACACATATGTGCTTTATGAGCACTTATGGAACACAAACACAAAAACCAAACTAACTCGAACACTAATTAACCTGAGATGAACACTTTCTCCTGAATCAAAGGGGAAGTTTGAAACCTCTCTTGTTTCATGACATAGAGGATTGGATGAGGCATGTAGCCTTTTGACCCTTGCCATTGATGCCTCCATCTCCTTCATGGTGTTTGTCAACTTCATTGGCATGATGTTCAATGAGAACCAAGCAGCTCCAAACAAGTTAGCTATGGAAATGAACTTTTCTTGCATCCAAACAGCGTCAACTTTCTCATATAGCTCCTCAACTATGACCTCCAATGGTGGTTCAACAAGGCATACCTTCGTGATTTCCATAGTGCTCTCAATAAGATTGGGTTTCACTTCAGTGGCAAGTTATTCAAGCTCATCAAGGAGCTCTGCATAGTCTACCCAATCTTCGTCATTGTCCTCCATGGAAGACTCTTTTTTCACCTTGTCATGTATTTTGTAGAGTCCCTTACTTAGGGGCTCTCTTATCTGCACAAAAGCTCTGATACCACTGTAGAAACCCCTGTTCTCCCTGATTTCTGAAAACTGAATGCTTTGATTGTTTTTTCTCGATTTTGCGTTTTTTTGAAAGAAAATGCTGAATAAATTTATATAAAATAATGCAACACCAGAAATGATAGAATCTATTGAAAATATTGATGCCAGACTATTTATTAATCCTCTGAAATGATTACAAATAAGATCCAATAACATGCAACAAAAAGGTAATGATATTTTGATGAAAACCTGATTAGTGTTGTAAGCTGAAAGAAACTCTGTGAACGTTCTGTGATAACTTCCGAATGAAGATATCTCCTTGAATGCAATAGATCAGCTGATATTTCACAGCCTCTGAACTGCAACACTGAAGATGGCTCGTTCTCCAATACCTGTAGACAACTGAAACCCTTGGCTTCGTTCTCTGAAGAAGACTTGATCAAAAACTGATTTCATAACATAATGAGCTCCAAACCCAATGAAACCCTTATATCTCCTCAAGAGTTCCAATTTTCTCAATTAGGTTTCATTTAAATAAATTCGAACTTTTTTTCTTTTTAATTTTTCAATAGTTTTCGAAAGCACTTTTAATTATAAAATATAATTAAAAGTGGCCCCTCCAATGATGGCGACCCCTTCAACAAAAATCACTTTAAGTTATAATAAAATATTATAACTTTATATTATAAACTCCAATTAATTAATATTTAATTAATTCAATTAAATATTAATATCTCTCTCATCATTCATCCGATGCACGAGCCGTCTGAAGTTGTCGACTGAGGAAGTGATTCTGGACGCTATCAATCCATACTGCTAAAAATAGCAGGGGTCCCACGCTGAGTGCTGAATACTGCTAAAAATAGCAACTCAGGCTAGAAGTGTCCGAATGAGCCCGAACGAAAGCCAACTGATCAAGTACTGACAATCTGAAGCTGAGCCAAGCTCCATCAAGAGACCCTCTAACCATGCATATTAACCTACGAGGGCTAAGAATAGGCTAAATCCACCGAACTCTGATGCTCGCAAAAATGGGGACATTACAGTCCGCCCTCCCTGAAATTGCTTGTCCTCAAGCAATCTCTACTGCAAGGAAACCCAACTCCCCGGAAGGCCCAAAATAAGAACTGTGAAGTGTCCCACACATCACTGACTGTCTCCTGTAGCATCAATAAAAACACAACTGCGCAAGCTATCCCTGGATCCCAAACCCAGAGTGAAAGTCTGTCGTGTCTGTCATCCTCAGGCTGCCACTGTGCTCTACTGCCTCCAACTTCACCATGCTGTGAGTGGTGAAGTAACCCAATGGGACCCATCCAATACTCAGTGCCAAAACTGTCACCACCTGGATCCCAATACAATCTGAATTCACATCCATCTGTCATGCGAAGAAAAGAACTTCTAGAAGCATCTGCTACACTGAATCTCTCCCTGTCCTCTGCTAAACCCTCATGAATGTGATAACTGACCAAGCCATCATGCCAACTGACACCGTAGTCATCCTGTAACCATGTACCAATAAGAAAACTCTCTGACATAGAAGTAGCAAACCCTGTTGGATACATATCAGCATGATGTAAAACTGACAGCTGTCCCTGCAAGTAATCCCCTGCAAACAACTGAGTCGGACGCTTGCAGCCGCTAATCCCATCTTCTGAAGATGGTGAATACCCATCCCACAACGGATGGTATAACTCTGGGGCCAATCCACACTGATGCATCATCAAATCCTCTGTGTGTGGACCAACGGAGAAGTGATAAACACTCCTCACTATGCAATCAAGATGAAATGCTCCCACCTCTGTCAATGGCTAACCATCATAGTCCTGGGGAAACAAATCAGCATAAGTACAAATCTCTATACTGGATGATTCCCCACATATCCCCTGTGACGACGATGAAGTAGTGACGTGATCTGTCACACAACTCTCGGAAAAATCAACTATCTCATCACAAGAGCTCTCAATCAAAACACTCATCCCATCTGAATTGACTGCACCAATATCTGTGATAGATGTAACCACATCCTCACTACAACTCGTGGAGATAAGATCCTCATCAACTGCCTCTGTATATAACTGTATTGTATCTGCAGCTGGTGAAAACTGTGCCAAACTCAACTCCACGGTAAGCTCCTCCAACCGTGACTGTGATTCTTGAAGGGCCAACTGAGCACTCTCCAACGAGTCCATAGTCACCTCAAGCTCATGAGTGAGCTCATCAACCTGCTCCTCCTTCCTCTGCAATGCATCATAACAAATGCAATCCCACTCGAGAAGAAAATCCCTGTCTGCAAGTAGTTTTAAGTAATTTTGTTTCATCATTCCAATTGCTTCTCGAAGTGCATGTATCTCTGCAAGGGAAAAACCACTATCACCGTGCTCATCTGTCAAATGAGTACTCCAACCATAGGTAGCTAACATCTGACGAGCAACATCAAAATGCTCAATGGTTGTGGCAATCATATTTTCATTCGCCTTTAGTTGCCCAACCAAATGATGACTCTGTAGCTTATGACTCCCATACAATTTTTCCGGTTCACAATATGCACTATGATATGAGGCTGATGCGTCATCACTCACTACATGATAAGCAGCATCATGTGTGCTTTCATCCATGCACACCTCAACATCTAAGGTACTGCTGCTATGTACCCCAAAGGGTGGCTCAACTGATAAGGTAGAAGTTGCTGGTATGATAGTATCTTCACACACTTCTACTCCCAAAGTAACTGCATGCCCATCCAAAGCATGATCCTGGGATTCCATATCAACATATGAACCTTCTAGCTTGTTTTCAAAGGTCTGATTTGGAAAATCAGACTCACCATGACATGAATCCTCCACATACAATGCATCATTAGTAACCAATTCCTGAGTATTTTCATGTGACAATTCAATAGGATCATTTTGCACATGTGAAAACACTGCTGTCTCATGCTCATGCAAAATTTCATCATCGGTGTCATGAAAATCGGAAGTAGCCTCTATATTAGAAACTTCTTGAGTCACCTCTTGCAAGGATGATGTAGATAAATCATTACCCAAAGCTGTGCTAGTGTCTTCTTGAATCAAATCAGCATGTGTATCAAATTCATCATATAAATTTCTGCATACTTCATAGGAATTTGAAGATACCAAATCATTTTGATGAAGAGTTGTATCATCCTTATGTGTAGATTCTCTATCCATTTCATGTGCAAACAATTCATGAGCTATAGTGTGATATTTCTTCCTTGCAAACTCTGTCTTATAGAAAAGACTCGGGTGCAAATCCATGTAACTCATGAAAGGAAGTTCCTTCTTAATTTTTTGAGGAAGAGTGCTATACTCCTTAAACATGCTAATCACTTCTTCTTTTTTTTGTGGTGTTCGACCTCTGCTGGAAGGAAGTGAATTGGATCCTTTAGACTGTCCAAGCTCTGAAAGCGCCCATTCTACACGCAACAACTCGCGATTGAGCTTGTATTGGGATTGTTCAAGTTCTTTGAATACCTGTTTATTTCTGGACAGTGTTTTCATGACGCCCATTTTCGCTGCCAAACTGAAAACCCAATCAACTGACTTGATTTCAGGGCTTCACTGTACTGTTCCTTACTGGTTATGATGTAACTTTTATCAGTTTGCTGCCCTGGAGTTATTAAAATCGGGACCACTGCTGACTGTATGCTGTCCACTGTTGACTGGTGTAACTTAATTTTTAATTTGATCTTTACTGGCAGGTGCGCCCAGCTTTCCACACAAGCCCAGCTTCTGGTCACGCCACTTCCTCCAACCCCACGACCACTTCTTCACTTTTTGCTGACTGCTGTAGGGCGTAACTGTTCCACTAAACTCCTCCTGCCTCCAACGCGTCCACTCCTAGACCCACGATTGCTACAGCAGACTCCCGCGCGACCACTCCTAGACCCGCGATAGATACAACAGACTAATGATGTTCGTACACGGAGACGTGGTGGAGAGGTCGGCCATGCGTCGAAATACCTTTGCAAAGCAAACTGTTAAGGAACTCGCAGAAATCTGCGGCTAAAAACCCGCGACCCTGTGTTTTTTTTCTTCTCCTTCGACGTGCAGCCTGCCGCAAATGCTACACGCTCAGTTCTTCCCGAAAATTGCCCCTGTTGGACGCGTCCCCAACCCGCAGTTTCCTTCAGTCGACTTGCTCGCTTGTTTTTTTTTTTTTTTTTTTTTTTTTTTTTGAATATTACTCCTGGCGCACGCGATTTATTTCTGTCACTTGTCCTTTCCGTCTCAAGCTTTCATCACTTTGTCATTAGCGGCTTGTCTTATGCGAAACCCACGCTAGTGCGAATTCCCTCTGACGATTTATCAAATAGCTCCCATGCCTGGGCGTCTTTGGCGTATTTTAAAATATCCGGAGAACAATTTCCACGATTTTTATCAAACCCTTTTGGATGCTGTATGATCGTGCTTTAAAATTTATCTCTAAATCAATTCTTTCTTTCCCTGTCCAGAAGCTGCGATTTCACTAAAAATGGGCCTTGCATTTCTGATTATTTTATTAAAGATCAAAGCCTTGAAGACCTGTTCATATAGTCTGCAATTTTTCATTAATCTTTTCAGCGATTCTAAACCCTAGGAGTATGAGATTCTCTTTTCGAAAACCAACATAGGATGGCAGGAAACCGCTCTGATACCACTGTAGAGTCCCTTACTTAGGGGCTCTCTTATCTGCACAAAAGCTCTGATACCACTGTAGAAACCCCTGTTCTCCCTGATTTCTGAAAACTGAATGCTTTGATTGTTTTTTCTCGATTTTGCGTTTTTTTGAAAGAAAATGCTGAATAAATTTATATAAAATAATGCAACACCAGAAATGATAGAATCTATTGAAAATATTGATGCCAGACTATTTATTAATCCTCTGAAATGATTACAAATAAGATCCAATAACATGCAACAAAAAGGTAATGATATTTTGATGAAAACCTGATTAGTGCTGTAAGCTGAAAGAAACTCTGTGAACGTTCTGTGATAACTTCCGAATGAAGATATCTCCTTGAATGCAATAGATCAGCTGATATTTCACAGCCTCTGAACTGCAACACTGAAGATGGCTCGTTCTCCAATGCCTGTAGACAACTGAAACCCTTGGCTTCGTTCTCTGAAGAAGACTTGATCAAAAACTGATTTCATAACATAATGAGCTCCAAACCCAATGAAACCCTTATATCTCCTCAAGAGTTCCAATTTTCTCAATTAGGTTTCATTTAAATAAATTCGAACTTTTTTTCTTTTTAATTTTTCAATAGTTTTCGAAAGCACTTTTAATTATAAAATATAATTAAAAGTGGCCCCTCCAATGATGGCGACCCCTTCAACAAAAATCACTTAAGTTATAATAAAATATTATAACTTTATATTATAAACTCCAATTAATTAATATTTAATTAATTCAATTAAATATTAATATCTCTCTCATCATTCATCCGATGCACGAGCCATCTGAAGCTGTCGACTGAGGAAGTGATTCTGGACGCTATCAATCCATACTGCTAAAAATAGCAGGGGTCCCACGCTGAGTGCTGAATACTGCTAAAAATAGCAACTCAGGCTAGAAGTGTCCGAATGAGCCCGAACGAAAGCCAACTGATCAAGTACTGACAATCTGAAGCTGAGCCAAGCTCCATCAAGAGACCCTCTAACCATGCATATTAACCTACGAGGGCTAAGAATAGGCTAAATCCACCGAACTCTGATGCTCGCAAAAATAGGGACATTACATATTTGACCTTCAACTTCGCAAAGATCTTCAAGCTCTTGAAAGAGCTCCATTTGTTGTTGCCAATCATCCTTACTCTCCTTGTCATCTAGCACCACTACCTCTTCATTCTTTTCTTCTTGATGTACTAAGCATAAACATGTTGACTAGTTATGTGTCTCTAGAAGGGCAATGAAGGAGCAGAACGGTTTTCGATCAATTTTAGCACTTCCAACACTGATCAAACACTAAGATGAGTCCAGGGAAGTTGAAGAGTCATCCCACAAGGTTGCCACATGTGTCACACTCCCCTATAAGCCGTATAAGTACCAAACTCCTTTTTCAGTTGTTTTCTTGATTTTCAATTAGAGAACCTACAAGTTTCAAATGGACTGAGATTCTTGACAACGAATCTAACAAGTTGGAGGATGGGAAGAAAATTAGGACACTTGGACATCTTGAAAACCATGCCACTTTCATACATATCCCCAAAATGACCCATAAATGACTCAAGTTGACATAAGCACTAACTAGATCATGACCAAGGCTAAAAACATAAGATATAACATTAAATACACCCTATAACATTATATTAGACCCATATATAATTTTTTGACTATAGGGGATTGACCCATTTTGACTTGTGGTCAAAATGGTCAACATTCTTGACGATTTCCCAAAGATGGTATGCTTGCTATGCTATGACCAGTTGCCTAATCCTGTCCATTAGGTTATGGAGTCACATGTACACCAGTTTGACACATAATATGTCTTTGAAAACACACAAGACAAGAAACACACATGTGCTTTATGAGCACTTATGGAACACAAACGCAAAAACCAAACTAACTAACTCAAACACTACCCTGAGATGAACACTTCCTCTTGGATCAAAGGGGAAGTTTAAAACCTCTCTTGTTTCATGACATAGAGGACTGGATGAGGCATGTAGCCTTTTGACCCTTGGCATTGATGCCTCCATCTCCTTCATGGTGTTTGCCAACTTCATTGGCATGATGTTCAGTGAGAACCAAGCAACTCCAAACAAGTTAGCTATGGAGATGAACTTTTCTTGCATCCAAACAGCCTCAACTTTCTCATATGGTTCCTCGACTATGACCTCCAATGGTGGTTCAACAAGGCATACCTTCTTGGTTTCCATGGTGTTCTCAATAAGATTGGGTTTCTCTTCAGTTGCAAGTTCTTCAAGCTCATCAAGGAGCTCCGCATAGTCTACCCAATTTTGGTCACTGTCTTCCATGGAAGACTCTTTTTTCACCTTGTCATGTATTTGACCTTCAACTTGGCAAAGATCTTCAAGCTCTTGAAAGTGCTCCATTTGTTGTTGCCAATCATCCTTACTCTCCTTGTCATCTAGCACCACTACCTCTTCATTCTTTTCTTCCTGATGTATGAGGTCATCAAGCTAATGTTCTTCATGTTCCAATGCATCTAAGGGTGATTCAAAATCAGATAGAGGTATTGAGTCATCTCCAAGAACTATGTCTTCTACCTTGGTCTCACGAGACTCTTTTAGGACTGCAACTTCTTGAGGAGTGACTTGACCTTCATCCTTGATAGTACACTCTTCTTCATGCTTGAGATGGTCATCCACAACTTCATGATCAGACATGGAGTGTTCTTCAACTACCTCTTCCTTCAAGTCTTGGCCACATTCCTCATGGACAGCTGTAGAAGAGTCTTCAATATGTTTCTCTTCATTCAAGAAGGTAGGATTGTCATTTTGTTCACCAAGGGGAGTCCCTATGGTGATCTCTTCCTCATAGTCACTCATGACATCTTCTTGATCAGCCATGGCTTGGGTTTGCTCCTCTTCACTTGCTTCTCTCAAGATGGGCTTTTCCTCAAGAAAGGGTGAGATGGAAGGTTGATGGATAGGCTCATGTGAAGGAGATGGAATATGAGGTGTAGTGGAAGGTTTATGAATTGGAGATGGAGTGTAAGGGGTACTAGAGGGCTTGTTAATGGATTTAGGAAAGAGGACTGCACTAGTAAGCTCATGGGGAAGTGATTTTTTGGGCTGATTAAAAGGAATAACACCTACATAAGTAGGAGTTGCATCGTGCCAATAGCTTTCTTGAAATTCTTCAATAGCAGCATGTTCATTTTTGAGCTCTTTATCCTCCCACATACTTAGCCTATCTATTGAGCATTGAAGGCACTTCTTTGCCAAGTCCATTTGTTCCTTGATCTCCCATTGGATTTCATCTTCAACCACCTCCCATGCACTCATCCATCTTTGGATAAAACTTCTTAACCATTCCATGAGATGATTAGGAAGGACGTCAAACTCGTCATCCCATGTTCCCATATTGTCTTCACTATCTAGCAACGTTGGTAGGAGTGCCAAGAAGGATTGGACATGGGGTGGAGCTGATAGAGGAGGGTAATGGTGGGGATCAATACCAGCTCTAACTTGTTGTACTTGAAGCTCTAATAATTCAATTCTTGCATCTTGATATCTTGATCTAGAATCCATAGAAACATCTTCTTGGGGTTGATAGGCATCATGGCATGATTGGTAGGGCTCATATTGGGACTGATAGGGGGGGCATTTCTTGATAGGTTTCTTGCTAGCCTTCCTCATAGGGTTGTCCAAAAACATAGTGTCCATATGGAGAGGGAAATGGAGGACTATAGGGCTGCCATGGCTTATAAGATTGATAGCCATTTTGATAGGACTGTTGAGGAATAAAATGTGGTTCATAGCAACGCTGATAAGAAGGCTCATGATAGGGGTATTCACCATAGTTGTTTATATCAACCTCATATATTAGATGAGATACAAAAACTGATCAAAATCTTCTATGAGATATACCTGGGCTGCTTACAACCAAAAGTTATCATTCGGAGTTGCCATTGGTGTTAACTTGCTTTGAAGAGCTGATTAGAGGAAAGACACACCAACAATCTTTCCACTCTCTTGGACCTTGGTCCCACCGGGCGTGCTAGAACTGTTGTCACCAAATCTAGCATCCTAGAAGAGGGTGTTCAAGCCTCTTCTAGATTTTGCCAACATGCGAACACTTTCAGGTATGTGGGTGTACCTATAGTGGAAGTGAGCCTCTAGATTTAAAGAGTTAGCTCCCCGAATGTATCTTGTAATGCATATCACGTAACTAATGCTTACTTGTGGGGAAAAGAGTTAGAGTTTGCATGAAATGAACCTACTTTAAGGGGGCGATACACCAAGATTTCTTCCACATGACCATCATACTTTATTCACTAAGAATCAAAGCATACAAACTAGCTTCTAAGTCCTAGAAGGTTTCTAACACGAGTGTTTCAATATAGAGGTATGATGTATGAAGCAATACAAGGAATATGAACCAGAGGGCAGATTGCACACTCAAAGGACAATCATACACTTGAAAGGAGCCTAACACACTTAATTACACTCTATATGACCTGTTAGAATAGGAACTCTTGCACAAATATGAAAGGGTAAGGGATGAAAGGATAGAGAATTATCACTTTGCATCACCGTACATCACTTGCACACTTTTCAAGAACTCAAAATCAGACTTGCATTAATACTCAAAGGCAAAATACAATGGCATTCTAGCAGGGCTTCGCCATAATAAAATTTTGGCCCTTGATCAAGTAATTAGACTTTCTAATTCTTTCAAAATCCAAGATAGACCCTTGGGAAGGCAGACTATGTGCAAGGTTTCATCATATGGACTATGTGTTGCATCATTAGGGTCCTTTCTCTATTCTATACCCACCACGAGAGTGCCATGAGACTATCATGATCATGATGAAATATTCCAATCTCCATTCATCACTCCAACCCCCCACATACTCCTTTCTTAGTCAAGATTGAGTGCAATTCTTGACTGTGTTTCTTGCTTTGGAGGGGCACCTGTAGGTAGTCTGGTATAGTTTAGGCTTTAAACATCAAGCCTAAGATTTTCTTGAATCCTTATAATGTCAACCTTCATTCATATAGGTCATTCTCTTCACATTCAAGTCCTGTCACCTTCAAGAAACACAGTTTCTCACCTCACTACTATGCCACAATCAACTGCAATTGACTATATAAGGAGTCATGTAGGTGAAACTGTATGGTTTAGGCCATGTGTGCATGTTTGGTGTCCTTGAAGTTCCCTACACCACACCATAGTTACACTTGTTCACCTTATGCCTCGAGTGAGGCCTATCATCAAGGTTGTCTAGTCCAATCTTCATGATAACCCTATAGCCAGCCTATAGGTATCCATTTTGTCATGAAAGGGAACCCTGTAGGTGGTATTGTGGAGTCATATCCTGTATCTTAAATTCTGTGGATAACCCTTGAACACAATTAGTCTCCTTTTCAACATTTAAGACCACCTATCATGAGGACATCTCTATACCCTATCACCTTGGAATGCAAGGTCACTAAGAAATTCAAATCCTATAGATGACAATGAAGAAACTTAGTTTTGAGGCCCCCAACTACTGCCTTCCACTAGTCAAATGCCTCACTCCTTTTGCAAGGCTTTTCTCCCATGTGGAGGCTACAAGGCACGCACAATTAGTTACATCAAAGCTATTAATAACCTTGCCATATGATATCAACAAAATGGCAAGGTGCTTTGTTTTGTGCTTTTAGAGAAAAGGTCCCTGAACACAGTCACTTCACCTTTGGAGGTAATCTCCCATCTTGCCTACCAACCTAGCATTCAACATAGGTCTACCATGATCTACTCAACATACTAGGACCTCAAGAAGGGTTTCACCACATGTCTCAACACTTCTATATGACACCTCAGCTCTTTGTGGTACCACCTGTAGGTGCACTTTTGCATGTGTGTAGGCAGTGAGTAGTATTGTAGGCAGTGAGTAGATATATATGCTTGTAATCCACTCTAGACCCTCGCAAAGTCTCTAAATGCACTCTTCCCATTTCAAAAGGATTTGAAACAAGTATCAAGGCTTCCTTTCTAACATGACGTCATCCTGAGAGACTTATGTGCATGCTCATCAATGGTGTAAGGTTGTGTGTATATTGGAACTTGTCTTCTTATGCTCTTTATGATGCTCCCTGAAGCTTAACTTGTTTTTTCATGTGCTAAGAGCATGCCCAACACCTTAAGACCATAGTTACTTCTCTATGAGTGTTATACAAACGTTCATTACACGTAACTCACCATGGGTGTGAATGAACCTTCTACAGGAACCTTGGCTATATAGGTCTTGTTGTCACAACTGATTGCATGCCACTTTGGAGAACTTAAGTTGATTGTTCATGCAACAGGGCACGTTCAACATCTTAGGACTCCCCATTGCTTCTCCATAAACATGATTAGAGCTCAAAATATCATGATTGTAGCTGAGAGCAAGCCGAAAGTTGATTGTGAGCTTAGTGTGACTAAGTGTTTGATCAAGGTTTGATTTTGTAAGGTCAAACATGGAGGGGAGGTGATTGTTATGGCATGGAAACATGGAAAACATCATATTACAATCATTTGAAGTCCTTGTAGAGAAATAAACATTCTGCAAGTGATGAAACTTGATTGAAATCCCAGATGGTGACACCCTTTTGCAATCTGAGTTGTTTGACCTATCAAATCCTTTCCAAACGTGCAACAAAGCATGGAAAACATGAGGTGAAGATGTTCATGTCCTTTGGAGTCAATTCCATCAGCTGGATTGTACGGACTTGTCCAAGCAAGAGCAAAACCTATAAGGCATGGGAAACAGTGAGCAGAAAAACACGGTCAACTTGTTAGAGATGATTCATAAAGCACAGTTGACCGATCCTTGAACTCTTGTTATGAAAATGAAGCTCTTTGAGTGTACTATCACCCCCTAAAGGCGTTTGGTCTGAAACTTCTCCAATTGGTTGTACTAAGCATAAACCTGTTGACTGGTTATGTGTGTCTAGAAGGGCGATGAAGGAGCAAAACGGTTTTTGACCTATTTTAGCACTTCCAAAGCTGATCAAACATTGAGATGAGTCCAGGGAAGTTGAAGAGTCATCCAACAAGGTTGCCACACGTGTCACACTCCCCTATAGGCCGTACAAGTGCCAAACTCCTTTTTCAGTTGTTTTCTTGATTTTCAGTTAGAGAACCTGCAAGTTTCAGATGGACTGACATTCCTGATAGGGAATCTGACAAGTTGGATGTTGGGAAGAAAATTAGGATACTTGGACATCTTGAAAACCGTGCCACTTTCATACATGGCCCCAAAATGACCCCTAAGTGACTCAAGTTGACATAAGAACTAGACCATGACCAAGGCTAAAAACATAAGATATAACATTAAATACACCCTATAACATTATATTAGACCCATATATAAGTTTTTGACAATAGGGGGTTGATCCATTTTGACTTGTGGTCAAAATGGTCAACAACTGGCTCATCTAGAAGGTAGGATCGGGTACCAAAGTAAGAGTGGGAATTGACCCATGGGTTGGTTGCGGTACAAATTTCCGATTGGCAGCAGACTTGTTGGTGATATTGGAGGGGTTAGGTATCACTTTCTTAAACCAAGTGGCTGATCTCGAGCATACTAATCAAGAGCGACAAGGCCGGAAAAATGCACACATGTTGGGCATTGTTGGGGAGGCTGGATTGCGATGGGATGCATTTGTTCATCAATTATATTGGAGTCATATCAGACTTTCAACTGAGAATGATGAGATGGCTTGGTCATTGAACCCAAAACTTGGGGAATACTCCGTCCACATTGGTAATTATTCTAATTTTCTCAATGTTGTCCCAATTGAGCAATCGTGGTGGTGGAAACAATTATGGCAGATTAAGGCACCACATAAAACCAAAATTTTCATGTGGCTTGCCTTAAGCAATAAAGCTCTCACCTGGGAAGTACTTCAAAGACGGAATTGGCATGGGCTGGGGAGATGCACCCTTTGCTTTCTTGCATTGGAAACCATGACCCATATCCTTGTCACTTGTCCTTATGTTGTCAAGATTTAAACTGAGTTGGAAACTTCTATTGAGGTGAAAGGTTGTTGGCAAAGTCACACGGTTGTTGATTGCTTAGAACACTAGTTTCAGCGAACTGAACTTATCGGCTACAAGGCATTACCTCTGATTGTTTCTTGGGATATCTGGCTCACGAGGAATTCTTCTATATTTTCAAGGCAAAAATGTCCCTGCATTCCAATGTCTTTCTCAGATCGGACTTATTTCTGGGCACTTCAAAATCTTGCCGAGAGTTCCAAAACAATGATGTGTTGTTCATCCACCTATTGATTAGACTAATACTTGGGGATACTTTGATGGGCTTGTCAAGGTGCTAATGTTGTCTATGGTGCTAGGGGTGTCCTTTATCTAAATTCCAAGCACTACCTTTGTTTTCAGGCCGGTTGGGCTTTGGCTCAAACAATTTTGTAGAGCTATTGGCATTGAAGCTGCTCCTAAGACTGGTGAAGATGAGTAGAGTGGCAGCTTTGCAGATTTTTGGGGACTCTGGTCATTCTCATTTGGATTAAGGGGAACTCTAAAATGGAAAAACTGAGTTTAATTCCCATCTTCAATTCTATCTTTCAGTTGTCACTTAACTTTGATACTATCTCTTTCAAGGACGTCTACAGGGAACTTAATACGAAGGCTGATACTCTTTCTAAAGAGGGGCTGCACCTGGCACCTGCACTATGGGTCATTAAAGAATTTCATGAAGATATTTGTCTTCAAACTTTTACATTATCTGTTCTGGAGGATTAAAACACAGGCACTGGTTCTTTCTAGTCTTACTGATCCTGCTATTTGAGCAGTCCGATGGGGCTGCGGTCACTTTATCCGGTGGGCACATCACCACTTTTCCTTTGGGTTGGCTGGTTACATTCCGCCCAATTGATTGGCTCGGGGTGGTATTTGTTTCTTATTTGAGGGTGGGATCGACTCCCTTTGTAGGCATCCAATACACTACAAAAATCCTTCGCCGATTCCTTCTTGTTTCCCTTGTTTTAGTTACTTTGTTTCTACTACCTCTTGGTCTTTCTTCTTGCCTTTGGGTCCACCAATGGCTATTTGTACTTCCTCCCTTCATTCAGTAGTTTGTCTTTGCATTATCTTGGTTAGTTTTCCTTTGGATTGTTGTGGCAACTGCGAAATTGTAATTTCAATTTTAATTAATTTGAAGTTACGGATTTTTCCGAGGAAAAAAAATAATAATACATAAATGTCATTTTTCCATGTTATAAAATAAAGTGACTTGGGACAACTTAAAATAATATTATTAAATTATTTTCATGATTAAATATTTCGAAAAGGGGACATGACATTCTCTAGTATTCAATAGCATGATGAGTTTTCAAGACCTAAGTCAGTTGCTTAAGATGCAGATTGTTGATAGAGGCAACCTATGCTATCTTAGACTTGCAAAGGGTTAACCAGACATACTTAAATATTTCGAAAAGGGGGCATGACATTCTCTAATATTCAATAGCACGATGAGTTTTCAAGATCTAAGTCAGTTGCTTAAGATGTAGTTTGTTGATAGAGGCAACCTATGCTACCTTAAACTTGCAAAGGGTTAACCAGAAATTATCAGTGAAGAATGGACATAATTAGTAATACCACATGTTAGACCAATAGTACATTGAAAATTTGAGAAAAACATGATGGCTGGGGCTTTTGGTTTTGGACAGTTTTCTATGCAGCACTAATGTTGCATGTGGATTAAGTAGTTCTCTTGTTTATAAAGAGTGACCTCCCATTTCTAGCACATAATCCATATGTGGAAATTGCATATCGGTAGATTATCAATCCTTGTCCAACATTACTCTCTAAACAATGCAATATATCTTACAAATGTGCATCACTTAAGGTGCACATTTTATTATATGTTTTTCATGTAGTGTACATATATGCAGTTCATCTGAATCTCCAATTGCAGTAAACAAGTAGTGATTGATGATGGCAAAGAAGATTCAGATAGATGATAGTGAAAGTAAATCTACACAGGTCTACTATCAATTCCCAGTTTAATTGCAGAGAAAAATGAAATGAATGCCCAAAAACAACAAAGTGCTAGCCCGAATTCTGGAGAGATTACACAACTTGATAATTACAGTGATCCAAATTTAAAATAGGATCAGGACACCTCATATTTCTTCATGATTGTGGATGTTCCCAGCATATTGTGCTATTATTCTTACATATGTGGTTTATGTATCATTATATGTCTTCTATGGCCTACACCCCATAGAGTATTCAGAGACCAATATGTGTAGTTGGCGACTAAGTAGAGGGGAATCCTGGAAAGGGGATCTATCTCTGAACCAATGCAGTAGGATAGCATCCACCTTACTAATCCCACAGCCATAGATGTGGATATAACGCTGATGAATTTGGAGGAGACACGCAAAAATTGTTCCTCACAAAGTTCATTAATGTGATGATTGCTCAAGAGATGGCATATATAGGCCCAGATCCTTGGGAGTTTGTAAGAGTACAATGATACTGTCTTGCCTCTATTGCATGAAACAAAGGATTTGTACAGTTGTGAACGTATACAGAGAAACACATTAAATCTTTCCTCAGTTATTTTATGCTCAGAACCTAAGAAGTGCATAATCAAACACAGTCTTCTGCAATTATATCAAGGAATCTCAACTCTAGATTGCCACAAAGGGGCTATGGTTCGGTATAAAATCTAATGCATTTAATCTAGTATGTTGATGTGCTCTATCTGCTGTAAAGGGTAAGAAAACATGAATGAAGAACCTGAAAGGCAGATTCAGATGATCTCAATAAGCTTATTAGATGGCAGGTGCACATTGCCATGATCCTATCAAATAATCATTCTAATTAAATAGGGAAAAAAATTTAAAAAGGTTTGAAGTCAAGTACACCCACACAAAAAATATAACTAAAGCTGGGTCACGTATTAAGAAAATAAACAACAAAACAAGAACCATAAATATGCATAAAAAGTTCAAAAAGAGAACAAATATTAGCTTCAGAGATGAAAAAATATTCTAAGTTCAAAAATTGTGAACAAAAATGAATGGAGATCAATTTAGAGTTTTACTCCTAAGAACAGAAACATTAGTCCAGATGATAAAAAAAATCCTTTGATTTTATACTGATATTGAGAGACAACATAGAGATGACATGAAGAATGAACTGCAAAACCATGGTCATGGCATGGGGACATTAGCCCCCTTTTGTTCTTTTATCATCACCGGCTGTGTATCAGGCCCCTTTATATAACTAAATCTTGTCATAGTTTAGGCTTGTACTATAGCAGTTGAGAAGTTTATTGTAAGCCGTCAGGACAGATAACAATCAGCATTGAGATTTATTGCTAGCCTTCAGAACAACTATCAATAAATCTCAAAACCAATATATCAAAAGCTACTAATACATGAATAAAAAGTATGATCAGATAGAGTACTGTGTGACTTAAGACAGTAAATAATAACAAAATAACAAAAGGGGACTAATGTCCCTATCAACACTGAAGGTACTGGGCACTGTGATATCTGACGCATGGAAGTGATATTACCCACTTGAATAGAGCACAACCCCAATTAGCTAATGAAACCAGGAATCACTAAAGCCAATATCAAAATGTTCATGCAGCTATCCATGTTTGTATCCAAATAAAGGCAATTGTAGCAAATCAATGCATATAGAAGGCTAACTTATATAAGAATGCACAGCTTAGAGCATGAAAAAAAACCGGCAATGTTTCTGGCTAAGAACACACCTTGTTTGAACTACTTGACCTCCAGGCATCCACAGACGAACTTGAATCTTCTACCACTGCTGCAACAACCTCATCTGTGTCTTCTGCTGCTGCTTTCCCAATAATAGTTTTTCTTCTTTTTAACAGAAATTTGATAAGTGCAGTCAGAGAATTATGATTTAACTTTGCCCTTGAAGATTTACTTTTTTCTTCATCTTGTGGTAGGGATCCACCTTCAGCCTCATCCGATGTATGAAAGGAAGTCTTGGTAAGATGATGTTCAGACAACACATCAGAAGAAGATTCTAAAATGTTCTCGGATGAAGTATCATTGGATATCTTTGGAAGCTTTAATGAAGGATATAAACACAATATTGAATTAATATCCAGTGTAGATGCCAAAAATTGTTGCATGGCCTCCTCGTAGCTCCCATTATCAAAAAGATATTGCCCGTATCTGTTTCAATTTTCTTATCAGGCGATAATTTTATACAGCCAAGTAATACACTTTATAATGACCTGATAACCAACACAAGCATGAGGCATAAAAGCAAGTTTGGAAGCCTAAGCAGAATAAATAAAGAGGATAAAAATTTTATGATGTTATTTTGAATCTCTCTATAACTTGAGCTCTTGGCCATTGAGAGGCACATAAGAAGACACTTTGCACAATAATTGCAATCTCTCTAATCAACATTCTAAACTTTTGATTTAAGTTGCTTTTTGAGGAATGTGAATGCAACTGACTTGGCTAATGAGCGTGACACAGAACACAATCTACAATTGAAATGCATACAAGGAAACAAAAATAATGTACAGAGATTGTTAATGCATACAAGAAAACTGCATGGAAAACCAATTCTTGGGACTAATAAAATCAGCCTAGAAAGGTTTGCATAATATCAAAAACACTAGCTTGATTTAGTGAATCTTACTATAATTGTAACATAGCATACTAAAATGGCACAGTGCATATTAAATAAAACAACACAATCATTCACAAATGCATCAACAATAAAAGTTCATTACCTGCTCTAATAGTTTATAAACTCTAATATCAGACTAAACTATTAATAATGTCATCCAAAAAAAGGAACCTAGAAAGTTTACATTAAAGAAACCTGCAAATCAAAACTAGGGGCATTGTAATAGAATCTTCCAAGAGAAAGGATTACTGATGCCTGATTATGGTTGGCCAATAAGATTCAATATACGATTTTGACTTTCCAAACAGCATTAACATTTAGAGCTCACACAAAAGATGGCACTACAGAGTCCTTTCCAACAAGACATAATTAGAACAAATGAACCCAGGCCACCCCCCTCTATCCTCTTCGACAGGTGTGTCCATCCCTGATGCAAAAGCATACGGGTTCACAAGTAATCCTACATCAAACAAGAAGTCTTAGTGTGAAAATACACAATTTTCAGTTGTGCCCAAATCTTTGATTGCACCAAGTCATTCTGTGATGTTTTGTGCAGCCTTTGTGTGTGTGTATTGTTAATTTCACGCATCCTTGTTGGTGCATGCAGCTTGAGCAACTTGTGAAGCTTTGTGCAAGTTTGTTTTAAAGGTCTTTGTCTAGTTCCACACAAGTATGGAAGATCCACACAAAGAAGAAGAATTCAAGTCTTGTGATGCCAAAGTTTTAGTATGGAGCTTGACCTTGCGAAGTTTGATATGTCTTGTTCAGATGCATTTACATGCAACTGTGTGATTAAGGTGGTTTGTGTGCATGGATTTATTAGCACACATTCAGTCTACGAATCATTACGACTTGGTCTTGCAAGCTGTGATCTCCGCGCAGTGTCTTTGTGGAGCACAAGTTCTTGTGAAGTAATGTGACCGTTGTGCAAAGGAGTCATTGCAAGTTCCTAACCGTTTCCATTTAAAGCCTAGTGTCACAGAAGGTTGTTGTAATCTCATTTAATATCACATTGTGATGTGTTATGGGCTTGATGTTTTATGAGTCATTGGGACCGTATTCTGTATTAAATGATTGTAGTGGGTTGTTGGGATAACTACGATGCATTATCATAAGTGATTTTTCTGCCTATATAAACATGCCTCTACACAGAGAAAGTAGATGAGTTTGTCTCAAAATAGTTTAAAGAATTCTACAAGCAATAAGGTATGCATAGGCAGTATGCTACTTTGTACACTCCACAGCAAAATGGAATCATGGAAAGGCGGAATAGGGCAATTATGGAGATGACACGGTGCATGGTGTAGAGCCAGAATGTACCTTTACCTTATAGGTATTGGGCATAATTAGTGAACACAACAATTTACATCCTTAACTGATGTCCTTGTAAAGCCTTGCAGAGTGTTACTTCTGAGAAAGCAAGGTCAAACAAAACAACTGATGTAAATAATTTTCATGTTTTCAGTAGCATTGCTTTTGCATTGATTCCTAAAGAAAAGAGGAGTGTTTTGGATGGCAAAAGCAACACATATATGTTTATTAGCTATATTGAGGAATCTATGGCAAATAGATTACTTGACATCTCTACAAACAAAATTGTGGTAAATAGAGATGTTGTAGATGAGAAAATACCATTCTTTTCAGTTAATGGTAAATCTACAGATGGTAGCATATGGGTAACTGCTAATTATATTTCCGGAGCATGTTTCAGTGTTAAAATTGAACAGGGCTTAGAGTTGAAAACATTAGAGTCAAATTCTAGGAAGGGATCTGGTGGTAAAGAGAGTGTCTCTCAATCTTCACAGTAGGATTAGGAGGACTAATAAAAGAGACCGAAGTAATATTATACCACAATGAAAGATGTTCGGAAAGGCTTTTCTCAATCAATGAAAGGCGATCTACAAGATTAGGAAAGCAAGTGGTGCAAGGTGACGATCAGGTAAATTTTGCTCTTAGTGTTGTTTTGCATGTATTTAAACCCCACATATTTACAAAGACCAAAGTAAAACCTAAACGGGAAGCTTCCATGAAGGTTGGAGAAGGGGATATGGGCATGAAGATAAGGCAACATATTTTTGTGTAGTACATCCAAAAATTATTCAAGCATGGAGAGAATTAGGTGTCAAAACATTTAAGAGATCGACACAAGAATAACCCTTAGAGGATATATCATAGCACTATGTAGTTTAGTCTTGAGTATATTATGATAATATAGTTTGAGTTGGAATTAATCACTCTAATATCAAATAGGGGAATCATGAAATATTCAAGACAAGACAACACTTCAAGATACATCAAAATAAATCTAGTGAACCCAGTATTCAGCACCACTCCCTATTTTTACTCGGGGATTGCAATGGCTAATTCCTCATGTTCTTTGGTAAGATGGATTGGCAACCATAGAGATACTTGGTGATATTTTCTACCTGCATAGTAGGATTACACTTTGATTAAGTTCGTGTCTGGACTAAATCATATTATTATTGTAATGACTAAATCATTAAGATTATCTTTGGATTAGTCATTAGGGGAGGGTATTAAATTCATGGCCTATGATGAGATGCACAGATAGATATATGGGGACTCGACTGACGACTGTATGTCGACCCCTGTCTATGTTCGTGATGCTATAGAGACTAAACAATTATCAGCCCCCTCCCTTTTTGGGAGGGAAGGGAGGGAGGGCATACTGCTATAACGCAGATCGCTAGCTACCTACTGCATAGGGCCTTCATAAACTCAGTCCCTATCTATCTGAGGTGCCTATAGATCTATAGGGGCTCACCAGCTAGACCCACCCCACTCATCTATTCTAGTCAGGCATAGCTTTATAGTCTAGATGAACCCCTCACCATCAACCACTATTTGAAATTCTTTTTAATTAAATCTAAATCTATCTGTCCTCAAAAATATGTATATATGTTTAAATATTAACATACTCAAAAAATCACAAATAAACATGTAACACCCTTTATATGTGTGTGTGTGTATATATTTATCCATATAAATATTAACATACTCAAAAAATCACAAATAAACATATTATATATTAACATGTTTATTTGTGATTTTCTGAATATATTAATATTTATATGGATAAATATATATATTTTTGAGGATAGATAGATTCAAATTTAATTAAAAAGAATTTCAAAGGTTGATGGTGAGGGGTTCATATATATATACATATATATATATGAAGGGTGTTACATGTTTATTGGTGATTTTCTGAGTATATTAAGGGTGTTACATGTTTATTGATGTTATAACACCCTTAATATACTCAGAACATCACCAATAAACATGTAACACCCTTAATATACTCAGAAAATCACCAATAAACATGTAACACCCTTCATATATATATATATATATATATTTGAGGACAGATAGATTCAGATTTAATGAAAAAGAATTTCAAATGGTGGTTGATGGTGAGGGGTTCATCTTAAATATATATAAGATGAACCCCTCACCATCAACCACCATTTAAGATGAACCCCTCACCATCAACCACCATTTGAAATTCTTTTTCATTAAATCTGAATCTATCTGTCCTATATATATATATATATATATATATATATGCCTAATATTGGCTTGTTCGTTGTTATTGTCTGTGTGGATATGTTTGTGCTAATGATAACACTTAGATTGTTTAGGTGATAAGCTTGCTTCCTAGTTTGTAAGATGTTGTCTAGCTATATATTTAGCCACTTGCATTGTATTGTTCACGACTTTATTGTCAAGCCAGGTAATTGGACTACGAAAAATAAATTAGATTGGTGCAAACCAAACTTGCAATTCATTAATGAACAAGAAGAAAGATTACAATAAATAAGCCACGGAGTGGCCGCTTACTTCATCTCCTACGGTGACTATTCACCTTCTAAAAAAGACAAAAACAATATTATGTCATGTCCCTCTTTTGATAGGGACATCATTGAAGACCCTTAGCCATAACTAATTCCCGGGGGCTAAGGGACAAGTAAGAAGGAAAAGAGAATTAAGTAATCATGATTGAATATACGTAAAAGGTACTTTTTGAAAGTTACTTTATGTTTTAAGAATCACTTAAGTTGGGACCCTTTAAGGGTCATGGGCATTTGAAAAAGTAAATCTTCCTTAGAATTTGAATTTGTGTTTCCCTCCGAATTGGGCGTGCCCTTTGGGGAAAGTGGTATAAAAAGGAAAGGAGGATTTCAATTGATGGCATGATATGTTTCATATTCAAATCTTGGTCTTTTAGCACGAAAATGCTTAAGCCATATGCTTTGAAGACGAAACCCTTCAAGCAAAGAGTTAGAGGATGTTAAATAATGTAATAAGATTTAACTAAAATTAGTTAAGGTCTAATCAAATAACCTCCATAACTGTTGTAACCATTTGCTTGTAACCAATTTTTGGATTGCATAAATAAGATTGATGAACTGATCAAATCAAGTGATTTCATAAACATCTCTTCATTTGCTAATAGTGGTATCAAAGCCACCACTCGAGGAAGCCAACAGCATGGTACGAGTGATTCATCGTTCGAGAAAACCCTGGTTTTAGGGTACGAACAGGAGGAAGAGGAGAGTGAAGGTGTGGAGAAGACAGATTGCAGACAATTCTGTCCATCATCGTGACACCCTACAACAAATCCCATGAAGAATCATGGAAGGGTTCGCGAGAAAGCATTAAGACGCAACAGACACGTGGAGATAAAACACAGCCAAGTAATGGGGCATGGAGACACACAACAAGATCGTAGCTCGTCGAATCGTAGCAAAAATACAACATAGCGAAAGGCACGAGGCGCAGACAATCCAGTCGACACAAAAAACACTAGATTGTCGTGGATCGTCATGACAGGTTCAACAAGCGTTGTAGGAAGGGCACAAAAAATGCCAACAATAAGGACACAAAAATAATCACAAAGGGCATGCAGATGAAAACCCTACAGTCGTTTTACACAGTCGCAACAGGGGCACAAGGTAAAATGCCAACAAGTGTTGGAAGGGCACGAAGATAAAAACCTTCAATCGTGAATTGCAAGCAAAAGATTACAGTCAAAAGGTTGCAGTCATGGTCAAAGGCAAAAACAGTGAACGACAAGGATGGGCATAGTCCCCAATAAAATTCCCGTGAGTTCATTTGCAAAAATTTTGAATGTTTAAAATATTTTTTCCAAATGATTGAAAGTTGAATTGAACAAAATCATGAAAATAAAATAAATTAACTTGTTGGTTAAAAATTATTTTTCAGAGTAAAAAATAGCCAATATTCAAAATCTCATCCTCCCTGAGGCCCAAAAATTAACTGGGAAGAATTATAATGTATCGAGTCATAAAATCTTGACAATTGCAAAATTACGTGATTGTGACAAGATAATACTTGACACAGAACATCGACCGGCAACGAATTTTGCCGATTATGACAAACATCATAAAGAAGCCCTTCTGTTGTTGAAACTTTTTGTGTCGGATGACATGATTCTGGAGGTCCAAAATGTTGCACAAGCAAGTGCACTATGGACCAGTCTCAAGAACAAGTACCAAACTTCAAAAAAAAGTCTAGTACTTTATTTGAAAAATCTACTTTTTTCCACAAAAATGTTGGAAAGTGGGTCTCTATCAGAGCATTTATTACGGATGAAAGATCTCCATGACCAACTGTCAGCCATCAACAAAAAGGTGGATGACGATGATATGGTGGCTCTTGTTTTGAACAGTCTGACACCTTCGTATGAATCATTCGTGGACGCTTTGAACCTGATGACAGAGTAACACTCTCACTTTTGATCAGGTGAGTTCATATTTTTGCAACAAGAATGCAGGCAGACACACTTCAATGAGCCCAATTCTGGCCAATCGGAAAGTGCATTTGCTGCCCAATCCAAAGGGAAATGGAAAAGACATTTAAATACGTCTTCATCTTCCCCAAAATTCAAGGTAAAATGTTATTATTGTCAAAAATTAGGTCATATTAAGAAAGAATGGAAAAAAGCCAATATGATCTAACACATAACAAGAAGGCAAAAGGGCATGCAAATGTGGTAGCAGTTGAAGCTGAATCTAAGGAAGAATATGCTCTCATGGCGTCATGTTCCGATGAGAGGACTACCAGTGATTGGTTTTTTTATTCCAGTGCATCACGGTATTTTACATGTCGAAAAGACTTGTATGTTAATTTCACTACAAAAGAAAGTATTTCAAATTCTATTTCCTTGGGTGATGGTAGATCACATGTTGTAGAAGGGATAGGAGTTATACACATTGTATTGAATAATGCTGCAAAGTTCATAGTCAAGAATGTTATGTATGTACCTAAGATGAACAAAAACTTTTATCAATCAGTTAGTTAACTAAAAACCCTCACATTAGAGTCAATTTATCAAGGAAGAAATGCATGCTCTGATATCAAAAATGAAAGTGATAGCCCTAGGCATTGGGCAAAATGGCTTGTATAGACTGTTGATCCTGCCACTGTTCGTTTGAATGCATTAATTGTGGAGGATAATACCAGTGTTATATGGCATGAGAGATGTGGACATCTCAATCTTCAGTATTTGGCTATAGTTCTTGGATTGCCTACTATCCGGTCGAGCAGGATATATTTGCAGGTTGTTTGGCTGGCAAACAGAAGCGAAAACCTTTTCCCACTAAAGGTGCCTGGAGAGCAAAGGGGCTCCTTGATCTTGTTCATGCAGATCTATGCGAGCCATCTTGGAAGTCATCTACTATTCAAGTCATCTACTATTCTTGTTGCAAGGTATTTTTTGTTGTTCGTAGATGATTTTTCTAGAAAAATGTGGGTCTACTTCTTGAACAAGAAGTTTGATTGTTTTGTTGAGTTCGTAAAATTCAAAGCACTGGTAGAAAATCAAACAAGTCGGTGGATCAAAGCCTTAAGATCCGATAATGGGGGAGAATTCACTTCAAAATAATTTCAGAACTATTGCGGCAAGGAATTCATTGGCAACTAATAACCCCATACACTCCTCAGCAGAATGGAGCGGTTGAAAGGCAAAATCGCACAATCATGGAGATGGCTCGATGCATGATGCATAGCAGAGGTGTCGTATAAATATTGAGAAGCAGTAAACACGATAGTCTACATACTGAACAGAAGTCCCTGCAAGGCTTTGGAGAACATCACTCCAAAAGAATCCTGGTCCAGCATCAAACCAGAGGTAACACATTTTCGTGTTTTTGGGTTGCATATGCTCTCATTCCTAAGAAACAGAGAAGTAAACTAGATTCTAAATGTGCACGATATTTCTTTGATGGTTATAGTACTCAATCCAAGGCATATAGACTAATAGATGTATCTAATAACAAGATCATCATTAGTCGGGTTGTTGATGTAAAAGAAACATAATCATTTTTTGTTTGTAATCAGTAGGCTGTCTCTAATAATCCAGAGGTTTCTAGTATTGTACTTCCTCTGAAAGATGAGGAACCACATGTTTTGGAGACACCCTCAGTCTTCAATGCAGCAATCTACAGCGAACACTCCGTTAGTCTATCAATGTCGTCGACCTAAGTCAACCACTTGTCCATATGATGTTCAGCAGGTACAGGAATCATAAGTACAAAAGAGACCCAAGTGGTATTACACCACTCTATAGGATGTACGAGAGGGGGATCTTCCTCAATCTCATACACAGTCTCGACAACCAAGAAAGTCAATTGTGGATTCAACTAATGATGAAGAGCTTATGTATTTTGCTCTTGCTTCTAATCTTTTCACTATTGTAGAGCCCCAACGATATATTGATGCACAGGGCAACCTTGAGTGGGAGAAAGCAATGCAATCAGAATATGATGCCTTGATGAGAAACAACACCTGGACATTGGTGGATTTATCTGCAGGGAAGCAACCCATTGACTATAAATGGGTGTACAAAGTCAAAGGATTTGGGACAAGTACAAAGCCCATTTTGTTGCCAAAGGATTTTCACAACAAAAGGGAATAGACTATGAGGAGACTTTTGCTCCTACTGCAAAAAAGGTCACATTTCGGTTACTTCTTTCTATCGCATCTCAGTTTGGTTGGAAAGTATTTCAAATGAATGTCAAAAGCGCTTTCCTTAATGGCGATTTGGATAAAGAAGTATATATAGTGCAGTCTGAAGGTTTTCAGGAACCTGGTCGAGATCATTTGGTTTGCAAATTGGTGAAGTCTCTGTATGGGCTTAAGCAGGCTCCTTGAGCCTAGTACTTCAAAATTGATCGACATCTACAAGATTATGGATTAAGGCGGAGTCCATCTGATCCGAATCTCTATATCAAAAGCACTGATGATGACATTGTGATCTCACTGTGTATTTTGATGACCTTGCCATCACAAGTAGTGGAGACAGCGATTCAAAAAGTCAAATCAGATTTGTGCACTGCTTTTGCTATGACTGATTTAGGCCTCCACTATTGTTTGGGTATAGAATTCTAGCAACACAACCACTCCATTTGCAATATCCCCAGTAACCAGCAACCATTTACAATTTGAATCACCATTATTCAACATTCAAATCGTCATAGTATTGAGACTAATCGCTATATGGAAATATGGACAGTTGGATTATGGAGATTACAGCAGTCTTAAAGTTTGTAATATCCTCAACTCCACAATCTCCAACTCACAAGTCAGAAGTGAAAGCCCAGGTCTGTTATCAAATCACAGATTTACTAAAGAAGATTTAAATATTATAAGGCAAACAGAGCCAACAATGAGAGGGAATAGAATCATTGCAGTCAACACAATTATTAATACAGCAGTCCCACATGACATCGCAGGTTTGCAGTAAAGGACACAATTATTAATACAGCAGTCATAGCATTGAAGGGAAGCACTACAGTTAATAAGGCAATCATAGCATTTATTAAATGAAAAGATGCTACCTTTGAAGAGACATATTCTTTCACGAAAGGTCATCATCATTGGAAAAGTTGCGTCTTTTAATTGAGGACAATGAAGTATAAATATTCATTCAATGGTTGAGGAGAAGACATCCAATTATGAATCCAATCATTTAGTCATGTATAGCAACAGCTTTACAAAAGCATCTAAGGACGAAGACCCTTATTTGTGAAAATAGGATACGAGGATGAAAACCCTTGTTTTCCAAAATCCCAAGGACGAAATCCCTTGTGGCTTATTTATTCATATTATATTATTCAAAATCAGAAACTCTATATTAAATTCGACATAATTATTTATATTATTATTTCAATTATAACATGTATATTGTTTATTAAAACGAAATTCCGAGAAAATCCATATTAAAGTAAAATATTTCGATTTGGAATATTACACCATTTTCATTGCTCAAGTCAAGTATGCGACTACTCTTTTGAAGAAGTTTGGAATGATGGATTGTAATTTTGCTTCTACACCTATGGAAGTAGGGCTGAAATTATCAGCTCATGATGATTCATCACTAGTCAATGAATCCTTATATAGACAATTGGTGGGCAGCTTGATATATCTCACCATCACTCGACCAGATTTATGTTTTGTTGTTAGCTACCTTTCTCTGTTTTTGTCTCAATCGAAGCTAGTACACTGGACAACAGCAAAACATGTTTTGTGATATGTCAAAGGAACTCTTGATTTTGGCATTCTCTATCAGAGGACAGCAGATTTTAGATTGTTGGTTATATAGACTCTGATTGGGGAGAATCAATTGATACTCGGAAATCTACCACCAGGTATATATTTTCTTTTGGTTCAGGTGTTGTTTCATGGCAGAGCAAGCTTCAACATACCGTTGCACTCTCTTCCACTGAAGCAAAATACAAAGCAACAGTCAATGCCAATTGTGAAGCAGTTTGGCTACGTCAGATTCTAGCTTATTTGCAACTTCCTTCAGATACACCTACCCCACTATTTTGTGATAATCAAAGTGTATTGAAGTTAGTAAAGAATCATGTTTTTCATGCTCGCACCAAACACATCGAGATACATCATCACTACATTCGACATTTGGTTGATTCTAGTGACATTTCTCTTCACTTTTGTGCTTCTACAGAGTAGCTTGCATATCTAATGACTAAACCTCTTGGTTCTATTCTTTTTGTAAAGTTTCGATACAAACTTGGAGTTCTCTAGTTTAGTCATTAAGAGGGGGTGTTAAATGATGTAATAAGATTTAACTAAAATTAGTTAAGGTCTAATCAAATAACCTCCATAACTATTGTAATCATTTCCCTGTAACCAATTTTTGGATTGCATAAATCAGATTGATGCACTGATCAAATCATCAAGTGCTTTCACAAACATCTCTTCATTTGCTAACAGAGGACGCAAACCCTCTTTCTTCATTGAAGTAGCTTTGCTCAGAGGTTGCCATTGGAGTTGTCAATTCCTACAAAAGTGTTTTAAACACCATTTTTGTTATTTTCACGTGGGCGACTTGCTTGGTGGTTGAATTCTCATGCTTTTAGGTGATTTTATGCCTTAAAGACATTTTTGAAATTTATTTTAATATTATGCATACTGGCAACTTGCTTTCGAGGTTTGGACCTTGTTTGAGGGTCAAATTTGTCTTACAATAATTCTATAATTTTTCTATAATATCCCAGCTTGGGCGATTTGGTTTTGGGGGCTTTTTGGCCTCAAATACATTCAGAAAAATTCTCTAAAATTTTCTTTCATTTCAATAATATTTGTGAAATTTATATAGGGTTTTGTTAAGTTTTTTGCATGGTAGATCAACTGCAATTTTCCATTCATTATTTCAATTTGGGGCACCTAGGGTTTGGAGGACTAATTCCTCTTTTGAAAGGCCGCAATTGCTTGTTTGGATCAGCCAATGTTTGAATAGGGTTTAACCTATTTTAACATATTTTTGGGCTAATTTTAGAAGTGTTTGGCAGCTAGGGTTTGCTACTACAAAAATCAAAATTTTACATATTTGGCTAAGTTTTCAAATAATTTCAATGTTTAGAAAATTGTCCTATTTGGAGACATTTCAGTGGTATCAGAGCCAATTTCTTGGCCAGTTGTGGGGTGTGAGTGACTTCAATGGATTGGCAACCTATGTTTTTGCCAAAAAAAATAAATACAAAGATCCCCTTCAAAAAGTGAGGATAAGGAAGAGGACAATGGATGAAGCCATAGATGATTTGTTGCAAGCCATGGAGAACTATCAAAGGGAACTAAAGGCAATAAGTCCCAAAGTTTTGGCAAAGTCTATGGGGTTAAGCCATAGACCTCAAAAGTAGAGAAGATTGAACTTCATATGAATGATGAGCTTCAAAAACTAGAATTTCAAGGGCAGCCAAGTGAGGATTTTCAACAAATTATGGAGTAACCAATGGATTTGAAAATAGTAGACACTAAGGTGAAAGTAACAGAGAAATCAGAGCTTCCAAGAGTTAAGCAAGGAAAAGTTGTCCAACAACTTCATGAGCGACCAAATGATCCAAAAGAAAGTTTAGATATGGATAAGGAAGCCATAATGGAAAGGTGTGTCATGAAAGAAAAATTTTGCATTGCTTCTTATCATATATCATTTTCTTTGCATAATTTCATATTTCAAGAGGAAGCTGGGAAAAAACAATTGTTGTTAACTCTTGAAAAGGAGGCCCAAGTCCTAACAAGGTTGGAAAAGGCTAAGGGATCCCTTGAAGGGGGGATGGCAAATAAAAAAGGGAAACGATTGAAGGCAATGGTTGCTAAGGTTGATTTGCTTACAATCAAGTATGCAATGAAAGCAACAAAATCGGAAGTGGCAAATGTTTATATTTGATATTGCCAAAAATGAGAAAGAAATGAAGAGCTCTAATTGGAGAAGGGAATTCCCCCATGTAAATTCAAGGATTGGGCATAACAAATTTCTAACATGGTTGTGGGATCTGGGTGAGCTTTACAAACATGATTTTGTTATTATGTTATGTTGTGAAACAAAGGACAAAGCTTGGACCCTCATGGAAAGGGGCATAAGTAAGAAGTACCATGATCCAAGGATCAAAGGAAGGGCTGTAAGTAACACATTCATTGTTGTTTTCCACATTCTAAGTTTGTTTTCCCTAAAAAAATTGGTTGTCATAGTAAGTGTTGGACCTAGGAAGGTGTGCCCCTCACATCCCAACACCATGCGAGTAGTTCAAGCATGTATAAGTGGAATTCCAAAAACTATAAAGGGAAGATTGAAGAGGGAAAAAGCATGCTATAGTCATCATAAGAGAAAGCTAAGACACAAAAAGAAAGGCCATATCATGTTCATAAGGCATGATGAAGTGATGGTTAAAGTATTGCTAAACACTATTAATTTTTCTAATATGTTTGTTTCATGTGGAGGATCAATATGGAAACCGGTTGTAATGGGCATAAAGAGTGCAAAGAGTGTTGTGATTTCCATACATGGGCAGCCAAGTGGACGTCGTGCAAACCACGCAACTCCATATTTGAAGAGTGATACGTGCAGAAAATGGGAAAGGTAGAAAGAGGTATGCAAACTCAATGGGTTGAAAACACAAAAAATGGTGAAATTTTTGGTATATTACAACCAACAATAAATTCTGAAAATGCATATGTAAGATCTGAATTTTCTTACTCAGAAACTTCCAAGTTAAGAGGAACAATTTCAGCAACCTATTGGGGACCAAAAAGTGGGAAATGGGAGCACACTACAGCCCACATGGAGAAGGGAAAGGGCACCAATCGAGTCTGAGTTTCATCACTCAAAAAAATCAGAATTTGGGACACTTCTGCAGCCACTTCACAAGGGTAAGAGGACTATTTTTTTCTTATATCTACAGCTGCTATTAAATTCTGAAAATGTCAATAGGAGGGGACATAACTTGCATGAAAGAAAGGTGAGGAATGAAAGTATTGTACAACACTTTTCCGTTCATCATAATGGGTTCTTTTTAGAGTCACATTTGGGCTCACATATGCATGAAAATGTTGAGTAGTGGCAGCCAACGAGTGGACATATAGCACACATCAAAGGACCCAACCCAAAGGGTTTGGTTCTTGATAAAATCTCCTCCCTAGGTATGTTGCTCAATAAATTCAATATTGTTGTTTGGTTGCAAGTTGAGAAAGAATTGCCATGGCATGTAGGAGCTTCCAAAGAGTTGTGGAATGTTGGCCACAATAGTAGGCACTTAATGAATGAAATTCAAATGGATCTTTCCATTTGGGGCTGCGGAGTGTCACCTTCCGGATATTTTTCTTTTGGCAACCTAGGGCCAACTAGTACATTCTTTGAAATAAGGTTTGTGTTCATATTGGCATCCTTGAAAAATATAGACATGGAGAGCATGTTCCATAAAAGGATTCCGGTAAGTGCAGCAAGGAAAGTTCTTTTTCCTAAGTTGGAACAGCCAACTCTCATGGATAAAATTAGTCACATACATGGCTTGTTAAGTAAACCAAAGATAGAAGAGAGTTACCCTTACAAAGAGAATAAATTGGTCATAGGGCAGCCTTTAAGGTATGTAAAAAACTATCAAATATGTTTTTGTATGAGCTGGTTTCTAAGGCATGAGGGCAGATCCAAAATTTGCATAAAAGACCAATTTAAGGGATGCAAACAAAAATAAGATTTGGCTGTAAAATTTGAGTCTTTTGGGTTTATAAGGATGGTGAGTTTGGAGGGACAAATCAGCTGTGACTATTGAGGTCAAAAAAAAATTATTTTTGAGCACTTTACAGCCCCTAACCCATTCCGAAAAGTCATACTCAAGGTCTGAAATTTATTTATTCAAAAATTTCTGAGTTGATAAAGACATTTCAGCCAGCTATGGAAGGTAAAAAGGTTGAAAAGTGGGGTAAACTACAGCCCCTAACAAGGAGGAACCTACAGTGGCAAGTAAGAGTGATCAAGGGTTTGTTGAAAGGAGACCATGCTAGTTTGCACACCAAGAATGAAGGACAAAAAGACTTTTCCATATGGGGCAGCAAGGCAATCTCTTTAGCGAAGTGACTTTGGACATGTTTAGGGAAGCTTGAAGCATGTTTGGGAGAGTTGGGAGCATGGTCATGAAGATTGTATGATATGGCATGAGAAAACAAAGAGGAGAGGCAGTTGTAACATCACTTGTCATATTTACTATGACAAACTCGACTCATCTATGGTAAGGCATGACTCTAATATTGTTTCCCTTAAAATTGCATACATGTTTGGCACACCAAAGGGCAAAGGGAAAGTGAGGAAGGGGTTTTCCAAGAACATTTGCAAGGCTGAAAGTTACAATTGCAGCCCTCTAATCATCATACATAGATTCCCTTGCAAAGCACCCCATTCCAAAAACAGAGGATCTAGAGGCATGAGGACCAAGGATTGGAGAATCATCTTGTTGGAAGGATTTCCAGCCCATAGAAGACACCACAAAACACCATGGGAAGCTTCTTTTTTGACTTCTATGTTTGCTTCTTTTTTGATTTTATGCCCTAAAGACATTTCAAAAATTTATTCTAATTTTCTGCATGGTGGCGACTTGCTTTGGAGGAGGTTTGGACCTTGTTTGAGGGTCAAATTTGTCTTGGAATAATTCTCTAATTTTTCTATAATATTCCAGCTTTGGGCGATTTGGTTTTGGGGGCTTTTTGGACTCAAATACATTCAGAAAATTCTCTAAAATTCTGCCTTCCATTTCAATAATATTTGTGCAATTTATTGAAGGTTTTAAGAAGTTTATTGCATGGTAGATCAACTACAATTTATCATTCATTATTTCAGTTTGGGGCGCCTAGGGTTTGGAGGACTAATTCCTCTTTTGAAGGGCCACTATTGCTTGTTTGGATCAGCCAATGTTTGGTTAGGGTTTAACATATTTTTGAGTTAATTTCGGTGTTTGGCAGCTAGGGTTTGCTGCTACAAAAATCAGAATTTTACATACTTGGCTAGTGTTTCAAATAATTCCAATATTCAAAAAATTGTCCTATTTGGGGACTTTACATATTACACCTATAATTATTACATATTATGTAAAATAATATTACATCGCCCCTTTGAAGCACAAGGTTTATAGTGAGACCAAGGATGCCTCTAAACTTTACAAATTTCTCTTCCACGTGCTTTTGTTAGGATATTTGTTGGTTGCTTCGTAGTTGAACAATGTAGCAATTTCACATTGCCATCTTTCACATAGTACCCAATCAAATGAAATTGTGTTGATGTGTTTGGTTTGGTCGGGAAAATTTGATTTTTTTGCCATTTAAATGGTAGAAGTGTTGTTAATCATGAGTGTTTTGGAAGAAACCTATGTTAGCTACTAATTTGTAAGAATCCTTGAGCCGTACTTTTTCCCTTGTTGCCTCTGAAGCTGCCATATATTATGCTTCTACTGAAGAAGTGGTTGGCACTAACTACTTTTTTTACTTTCAATAAATGACTTTTGTTCCTAAATTCATTAGAAAACTTTAAGTAAACTTCTCATTTTCAAAATCACATGCATAGTCGAAATCTAAATATCCAACTAGATTGAAATCTGCTACCCTAGAATATATGAGCCCAAAATTTTATGTTCCCTTGAAATACCAAAGAACTCTCTTTGTTGCTAACTAGTGACTTTCTTTAGGTGGTTACATGAATCTAGAAAGAACACCAACAAAAGAAATGTGTGCTCCAGTTTTGCTTACATAGATCAAACTTTTAATGAGTTGTCTATACTGAGTTGCATTTTCAAAATTTGTAGGATCTTTTGATGTCAACTTCAACTTTTGTTTCATGGGCTTACTAATTGGTTTACAGTCTATAATTCCAAATTTGCTCAAAATTTCACAAATTTATTTTTGTTGTGTGATGAAAATGTATTAAAGTTTTTGAATCACTTCAATACTCAAATAGTAATGAAGGTAACCTAAATCTGTCATTTCAAAACCCTTTTTTAATTCTGCTTGACTTTTACAATGTACATTTCATTATTTCTTGTGATGAGCAGATCATCCACATATACAACTAGAAATTCAATTGTTTTGTCAACTATTTTGACAGAAAGAGTTGCATCTTCAATTTCAAAACGCTTAAAATTCATGTTCAAGAGGTGCTTAGTGAGCTTTTCATACCATTCTCTTAGGGATTGTTTCAATCCATACAACAATCTTACCAACCTGCACACTTTGTGTTCTTGGCCGTCAATTGCAAAGCCTTCTAGTTGATTCATGTAGACAAAGATCGTCATTTTGAAAAGCATTTTTAAATCCATTTGATAAACTTTCCATCTATTTTGTGCTGCTAGAGCCAACAAAGCCCAAATAGTAGTCTATTTTGTTGTTGGTGCAAAGGTCTCATTGTAGTTTATCCCTTTTTGGGGGCAAATACCTTTGCGACAAGTCCTACTTTGTGTTTGTTAAGTGAACCATCTACTTTGTATTTGTTGTGAAAGACTCACTTGCAGCCAATGAGTTTACAGCGAATTGGAGGATCAGCTAACTCCCAAGTTCCATTCATGACCAAAGCATAATATTCACTTTTCATTGTTTTTCTCTATACATCAAACTTTTCAACTTGTTTAAAAAAAAAGGTTATGAATCAAAAGCAACATGACTTCTTCTTCTAGAGGGTCATCTAAGGTAAGCCTTTCTATCTTATCTTGAATTTATTCTAAGCCCTGTAATGATTGCTAAGCGGTTGTATGTGCACTTAGAGTACCTCTTTCTCCAACCTCATCAGGGCTAACATCTTTCAATGTCTGCGTGGCCCATTTTGGCATAATTTTCTGAGTTGTTTGATGAATAGCTTGTGCCTTATTTTCTTGATCTCAAACTTCATTTTTTGACATATGACCACCTTATGATGAAGTTTCATTTTCTTCCATGGGGTCGTATCATTTTCTATTATAGGAGTCAATAGATATTCAACTAATCCTTCATTGTATGGAACCTCTATATCAATCTCCTTGAAAACATCAAATTTACCATATTTTTCAAGTCGATTTGATTGTCGACTTATGTTGGTTGTCCTTTGTTTTTCACAAAAGACAACATCTCTTTACAACGAGAAATTTATTGTTGTTCTCATCATATGGTCTGTATGCCTTTGAGGATTCTGAACATCCCAAAAAGATGTATTTTCTTAGGAATCAATGCATAGCAATTTAATCCAAAAACCTGAATATGTCCCACTGAAAGGAGATGACCACATCAAACTTCATATGGAGTCCTCATTTGAAGGGTTGTTGATGGTGACATGTTGCGAAGATACATTATTGTTAGAGTTGCTTTTGCCCAAAAATGCACATTTATCCTTTTGAAGTACAACATTGTAATGTCCCAAATCTTGCTCTAAGGATTTGGAGGACCCTTAGTTCATTATTGTTCCAATAACTAAGGGTGAAAGAAGGAACTTAATACAACACTTGTGAAAGGATGTTTCAAAAGAAAGAAACTTTAAAATTCTAATTTTAAATTCTATTTTGGAAAAAGGTACTTTATGTTTATTTCACTTAAGTGGGGGAATTTATGAGTCTTAGCTTATAAGACTTAAGTTGCTTTTAAAAGATTAACCCTCTTTTTTGTGGAGCGCTACACTTCGAGAAGGTTATTTAAAGAGGCATGAGGGCTCATTTGAATATCATGTGAATTTGGATAGTTGGAAAAGAGGTCAATTATGTCAAGCTTGATTAAATTTGGCGTAGTTTCTTGGAGAATGTTACCTTCCAAGAGCTATGGTGCTCTATAAATGGTGTCTATCAACACCACCTATCTATCGAAAATTGTGCTACACCTTTGAGGGTTTTTTATCTAACATTTTCAGCTGTAGTGATTTGGCTTGGAAAATCATAGCGAACTATCTAGAAGGTTTCAGAGGTCATCAAAGATTGGTGATTTGTCTTGAGATCAAAGATTGTTGGTTTTATCTTGGGTGATTCACCTAAGGGCTGGGAAAATGTCATTTTGGGAGTTTTGTTGATTATAACCCTCTCCTAGGGTTTTAATAATTTCTGCTATTTTTCCTAGGTGGAGCGAACCACTTGTGAGGTATGAATTGATGTGTTTTGGGCTGATTGATGCTTGAAAAATATTATAAAATTATTTGCATAATTTTATCTACTGTGGCGAACCATTTGAAGAACTTTTTGAGATTGTAAGAAGAATTTGTGAAGGGTTTGAGATTCAGAAAACTATTCCCTATTTTTCCTTGGCTTGGCGAATTGCTTGGTGAGTTTGAGAACCTTATTTGGTGAAGTATTATGCTTGGAAAATATTCAGATTTATTTCTATAATTTTTCGAAGGGAGATCAAATTTATTTGCAGGGTTTTGAAGGCTAGTTGATAGATAAATTCAAGGATCTTAACTTACAAACTTTATTCCTAATTTTCCTTGAAGTTGGACGATTTATGTGAAGGTTTAGAGTGATCTTGTTAAGCTGGATTTGTTCTTGGGAAGCATGGATAATATTTAAGATTTTTGGCCTAATTTTGAAGAGGAAAATCCAAGTGTTTAAGACTAATTGCAAGGGTTAAAGACTGTTGTACCAGCTCCTTATTTAGCAGAATTTTACACTCATTTGCAGCGGCTACATTAATTTATGCTACAGAAAAAGGTACACAAGTATAGTTTTTCATTAATTATATAATGAAGCATTTGTGTAAGAGTTTGAAGAGATCCTTGTGGTAGGGTTTGTTGACTTTTGGGCAGCATTCAGTAAATTTCCAGATTGTCTTGAGTTCATAAAGAGAAAAATTATTTATTTTGCTTGAGATTCTATTTGGGGTCATTATAAACATTGTTCGAACCATGTTCATTATAGTTCTATTCATCCTCTCAACTACTCCATTTTGTTAAGGAGTGTAAGGGACTGTGAGATGATGCTTAATCCCATTTTGTTTGAGATAGACTTCAAACACCCTTGATGTGAATCCACCACCATTATTAGTCCCGAGTGTCCCAATATGGGATTGTGCTTCATTTTCAACCATTGTCTGAAACTTTTAAAAAGTTTCTAAGGCTTCTGATTTTTTCTTCAAAAAATATATCCAAATCATTTTGTTCTAATGATCAATGAAAAACATGAGGTACTTATGACCACTAGCGGAAAGAATTGGTAGAGAACAAGAATCAAAGAGAACCAACTACAATTTTTTATCAATTTTCCATTATAACCTTTGAAATAATTCCCTTTCGTATTTAGCAAATATACAAGCTTCACACTTTTCAATATTTTTGGGCAATATTGACAAACCTACAACACCATTATTTTGCATTGTGAATGTTGTCATAGTAAGTATGCCCAAATCTTGCATGCCAGAAAAGACTTGTAGGCATTCCTTCTTCAGTGAGATGAACAAGATTTCTTGGAACTGAATGCTCACCCTTGAAATTTAGCACTTTTCCTTCCTTAAATCCAGTCAAAACAACTGCATTATCACATATTCTTTTTATCTTCACCTCTTCGTCATCCATCACAATGGAGTGGCCTTGATATCAAATGAGAACTAGAGACAGCAAATTTATTTTCAATTGAGAAAGTTATAAAACATTGCGAAGAATGAGATCTAAAAGCCTTGGTGACTTGAGTCGAATTGAACCTTTTCCTTGAGGTTGCAAACTAATTTTATCTGCCAAATATACTAACCACAACTTTCTTCATGAAACTCCTCAAAGGAATCCCTTCAAAAAGTCATATGTTGTGTGTCTCCAGTGTCTAAACCAAAGCATTGTCCCAGGTTTAACTAAGGCAATATTTGCTCTGTCTGAAATAGAAAACACACATTCACTTGAAAACTGAGTTGATTCTAGTTATGAGCTTTTCTTCTATTCTTTTTCTTCTTTTTGTTATCTATAGGCTTCAATCTTATCCATGATGTTTTGCATTCACAAGTCTCATCACTTCTTTTTCTTTTGCAAAGTTTGCAAAACAAGTATTTTTTGTCATTTTATTTTTCTTGATGTTGACCAATGTTTTTGCCAACTTTGCCACCTCACCCTTTATTTTTCCTTTTGCCTTTATGATTTCAAACAATCTTGGAAGAATTGCCCTTTTGATTAGCATAGCAAATGCTTTCTCCTATGACCTGTCTTTCTTCCAAAGGCTTTTTCTTTATCAGTCATCTTCTCAACCAAATCAAAAGTGAGTCTTCAACAAATTGCTTGCTTGCAAATATTCCAAGTAAGTTGAATGTTTAGGGAGGAGATTTTATGAAGGTGATCATGTATACATTAATCTTTACACAAGCCACATCAACATCATGTTTGATAGCTCAGATTTTTTAAGCCAAACTCATGATATCATCATTCTTCAACTCAAGGTTAAATAATTTTAACTACAATTGTTTGGACTCCAATTCTAAGTGAGAATCATGTAAGTCCGTCAATTTGCATAGTGTTTTCTAAAGAATTGCACCCCTATATGTGACGAAAAAAATCGCCATCAACTGAGGCCCTCATCAAGACCAACGCCTTTGATTTTGTGTGCTTCCAAGATTGTAATTCCTTTATTTTGTTTGGTTTAACTGGTTGTGCATCCCCTTCACAAATGTTGAACCACAAATCATTGAAAATGAGTGTATTTTCCAACTATCTTAACCATTATAATCATGTCTTTTCTGATTAGTGTTGTGCCAACAATTATTTTGATTGACTACATGTTTTACTGTTAAAAGAGATAGATTGGTTTTTTATCGTTTCAAAAAATGTTTCCTTTCTTATATACAACTATACCAATATACCACACCTCTTGATATGCTCGACCTTCCTATATACCCAATGGTACATGGAAAAAAATGATCATTTCAAATACTAGGTGGTAAGTGAAAGCGACATTAAAGCACGTGATAGCAAAATGATACATGATACATAATACTTACATAGTATGTGAAAATAATTTGTTCTATGACATCCACTTAACAAGAAGTCATTATATGTGAGCATAATAACCCTATATACTCGGAATTTATTGCTTTCAAGTTTTACATCTAGTGACAAATACGAATGGATAATGGAGGAAAAATGGAAAAAATGAAGTTTTATTCTTATTTATCCCCCGCAATTTATAAAGATGATGTCTCAAACATCGTTGTTGCAACTATATTAAATGATAGATGCAGTAGTTCAAGTGCGACGACATTACTCGTAAACATGAACCAAATGCATCATTAATATCGAACGTTGCATTTGCATAATATGTTCTGATTTTTTTTTCTCAAACAAAAATCAACTTTGTTTGCTTGAACAAAAAATTGATTTGCAAAAATAATGACTTATTTAAATAAGCCAAAAATCCTCCAAATTGATTTTATAAATTTTTGTTTTGGCAAAAAAAAATGACTTGTCTTACAATGCATAAATAAGTCATAAAATAAAGCATTTAGTTGAAAAAGGACAGGCCTAGCAGATTATAATTTTGGCATGAATTAACCAAAAGAATACTAATAAAGCATAGCTTATTTGAGCTCCACCATTTCACCTAAATGATTTGTACACTACTGTATAGTCCATGTGGCAGGCATATGTGTGAATAAGACACCATATGAAGGCTCTAAAGAACTCCAAGCTGGAATTTGCAGGTGGAATGCTAAAAGCACAGCCTTCAAATCTACCACCTCAATGCCTCAGATTACAAATGAAACATCAACAATTGACTTGATCACTCGCAGCCAAAGAATTTAGACAATTTCTAACACCATGAGTGCCAATTTTTGTGCATGAAACACCAAAAGAATAGTTCAAAACGCCACCAAAACTGAACGCAGTCTCCCCATAGGATAAAATACAGTTGTTGACAGTTTAAAACGCCAAATGCAGGTCTTAAATCAACATTGCAATTGAATTTGCAAGTGATAGAGTGGCGCTAATGGGCAGAACAGTGCAGTTTTTAAACATTAAACTAGACGCTAACTTTGTTTTCCTTACACCAAATTTGGGCAGGCCGTATGGCTGCAAATAAGGAGGATAAAATAAAAAATGAACTTGCATAGAGATATAATCAGATGGAAAGAAATTTGCAGCAAAAGAAGAAGAGTGGAGGATTAAAAAATAAATGGGCAACCTATGCTCTAATACCAATGTCAAGCCAGGGAATTGGACTGCGAAAAATAAATTAGATTGGTGCAAACTAAACTTGCAATTCATTAATGACAGAGAAGAAATATTACAATAAATAAGCCACAGAGTGGCTATTCACTTTGTCTCCTACAGTGATTATTCATCTTCTATCAAAGACAAAAACAATCTTACACCTAGGACTATTAAATAATATGTACAAAATATGATTAGTGAATCTAACACTTCAATCTTGTCATGGCATGTTCTTCCTCCCAATCATTCAATCGCCCATTGTTTTGGGCTTCATGGAGGCAAAAATGCTCTTAAATTTGGATAAAACATTTTTAATTCAAAATATGGCATTGCATATACCTTCAGGAGCAAAAACTCAAATTGAAAATGTCGTCAGTTCATCATGAATGCTCGTGGATCATCTTCCCAATCATGTATTGTTGATTGATAGTAGGACTGCTTTGTTGTCTATGAACTTACACCCCTCTGACTTGCTTGAACCTCTCCTTGTGATCATTCATATGCCCTATGTCCATACACTCTGCAATTAAAACAATGTCCTTGAAATTCCCAACTCCCTTTTTGAGCTTCATCACATTCCGGATTCCATAAGGTGTAGAGGTCCTCATCTTCCTCTTCATTTGGTTCATATGAGAAGTATTGTCCTCTTCTTCCAACTGCACAATTTTTCCTTTCACTTCTCGTTGCATGTCTCGTTTCTTCATCACACTTCTTCTATCCTTACTTGATTTCAGTTGTCTTCTATTCAATTTTTCTTCAACTTTCAAGGCATATTGGTATACCTCCTCAACACTTCTCATCATCACCATGCATAGCTCATCCTAAATACTCAATCTTAGGTCCCACTGTGATCCGTAAGCTAGGTTGAGATTTCACTCTCAATTTCATCAACATGGATACTTACAAATTAGCTTGCCAATCAATTGATTATAAGAATGTTATATGTAAAATAGAATTGAAACATACTTGGAGATCAAATGAACAACCTACTTAACATAAAGACAGAGCAAAGAGATAGGAAAACACATAAGACACAAGGATTTATCCTGGAGAAACCCAATGTGGGAAAAACTCCAGCGGGTAAGCAAACACACTCCCCTTTCCACTAAGTTCTACAAACTGTATACAAGGTACTGCCAATGGTCTATATAGACAAAATATGCAATACGAATCTATCCAAACTCATATACAAAACATGCCCTTTACTTATAAGACTCTTCAAAAACTCTCAAACCACTAAACCAACTGTAAACAGCTATCAACAATGAGCAAACTGAAAGCATGACTCAAACTCGAAATTGTCGATGTGAATCCAATTTCCAAACAACTCACTACCTCTCTAATATCTTCTTTGCTTTGTCAAGACTCCTTTATAGGCCCTCACAACCATGGAACTTTCCAAAAAGTCAAAACGAACCGCCACGAGTAGAGAAAAAATTTACAACCATTCCCCTTCCCCATGTTGTCAATGGTGACGAAACCGCAGCAATTTGCAGGGGAGGGTTACAGAACCACCAAGGTGGTTATGCATCCACCGCTTGCAAATTCTAATGGTTACAGTTTCATCACTCAAGAGGAGCAGTTACGTAACCGCCGTCACCCTGCAAATAGGAGCGGTTCTGTCCTCTGGAGAAAACCATGAAGTTTGAGAACCAAGAAATTTTTGCCTAATCAATGTGAAAGTGTCCAGATCATCTCCACACTGTCTTCTATACCGCAACTGAAGTCTTTAGCATGAAGAGTCTTCATAAGTGCTTACAAACATGTTTACATAAAATTGGGCTTAGTGGAAATAGTTTGCACAAAGGACTAAGTAAACAAAAGATCCATTTTGGGATCATATCTCCCCAATTTGAGGTTTTAAGTCCCTAAAAGCTTTAGGATTTTTGTGAGAAAATTTCTTCCCCACATCTTCTCTGGAATACAACTTGGCCTTCCCAAGTAGCTGCCCTTTTAACCCAACTAACCAAGATCCTTGCACTCATCTTCACGTTGCCCTCTCCTCCTTTTGCAAAACATCTTCCTCTAGTTCCAACTAACTATCAGGGGCAAAGCCTTCAATGGAAGGTAACAACAGCCCTTCATCTTCATTGTCTAGCATAAAAAGCTCAAAAAGACGTAAGTTCTCGACATTGGCAACTAAATAAATCTTCATAAAAGGAAGCAAATCAAGTCTAAAAGCATTTTTTCCCACTTGTTCCAGAATCTCAAATGGACCATACCTTAGTGGCTTAAGCTTTTTAGACATACTTTGGAGCCTTTCTCTACTCAAGTACAACCATACCTTGTCACCAACAAGGAAACTATGCTCCGTCCTATGCTGATCATGTCTCACTTTGTACCTAGCTTGGGACTCCTTCAACCTCTCTTGCACTTGGAGGTAAATAAGTTGCAATGACTTTCGTAGCCTTGTGGACCTCAAGATCCACTTTCCCATTGCCTTTGCATGATTGTCTCAAAACATCATCAAATGCACATGGAAGTAGCCAAAACAAGTTTCAAAAGGAGATATATTAATAGAAGAATGTATGGCCCTATTATAAGAATGTTGAATATACACCAAATTTTCATCCCATGTTTTAGGATGCTTCTTATTGTACCTTTTCAACAGCTGCACCAATGTTCTATTCACAACCTTAGTTTGCCCATTGGTTCGTTGATGAAAATTAATAGATTGTTTCAGTTTAGTATCCAGCTTTTCCCACAATGCAAACCAAAACTTCCCAAGAAACCTTGAGTCCCGATCTGAAACAATAGAACTAGGCAAACCAAAGTTAATCCACACATTAGCAAAAAACAATTCAGTTGCATCACTTCCTTTGAGGGTCTTCTTACAAAGAACAAGAATACACATCTTGCTAAACTGGTCCACAACCACAAAGAGATAGTCATGCCCCTTCCTTGACATAGGTAGCTTGCCTACAGAATCCATAGAAATGTTTTCTCATGGCCTAGAAGGAACCGGTAATGGCATATACAAACCCAACTTTATGTTACTAAGCTTACTTGTACTAAATTTAACACAACCTCTTATGAACTTGGTAACATCAACTTGCATATTAGACCAATAAACATACCTCTGCAAATGAGCAACAATCTTTGTAACACAAAATGACCTAAAACTTTTTTAAGTATGTGCCTCTCTTATTAGCTTAACTCTTTCCCCCTTGGGCACACAAAGGTTACTCAGCTTGTAGAGCAATCCATCTTGAAGATAAGCATCCTCTTTGGGCTCAAACCCTGCACCTTGAGACTTCTATGCTTGAAGGAATAGGTCCCCAAAATTTGTATAATGCTCGTATCCCTCTACATAAGATTCATACAAAAAAGGCTCAAGAAAACTTATGGTGCCCATGGTTGTAAGTAAAAAAGGTCTAAACAACATGTCAACTAACTTGTTAGTCACACATTTCTTATATTTAATAATCAAATATATTTCTTGCAAGAAACCCACCCATTTATAGTGCCTAACTTGTTAAAGTTTAGTTTGAGCTTGCAAATATTGAAGAGGTTGGTGATCCATATGGATAATAGTCTTCTTACCAATTAAATAGTACTTCCATTTTTTAACTAATTGAACAAAAGTATACAATTCTTTGTCTATGTACAATAATTCAAAATTGTGTCATGAAATAACTCAGCATGGTAGCATACGACTTACCTCCTTAAAGCAAAACAGTGACTAGCATCCATTTCTACTTCAAAAGGTAGCTTCAAGTTAGGCAAAGCTAAAATCGGAGCATGGCTAATCTTATGTTTGAACAATTGAAATACATCCTCTTGCTTCTTACCCCAAGTAAAAGTCTTAACACCTATTGTAATGGCATGCAAATGTGCAGCTATAGAAAAGTTCTAGATGAACTTTCTCAAATATTAGACTACACTTATAAAGCATAATGTCTTGGTCAAATTGAATGGTCTTGGCCAGTTCATAATGGTCTCTACCTTCTTTGAATCAATCATCAACCCCCCATCTCCAACCACATGCCCCCAAAAGACTAGTGATTGTCGGGCAAACTCACATTTCTTCTCATTTAACACAAACTTGTTATCCTTCAACACTTGTAAAACTTGTTTAAAATGCTAAACATGCTCATCAAAAGCTCTACTGAAAACAAGAATATCATCTAAATATACAATAACAAAGGAATAAGTAATGGTGTCATTACCTCATTTATCAACCACATGAAAGTAGTCGGTGCATTGCATAGCCCAAAATGTAGAACCAACCACTCATACAACCCTTGCCTTGTTTTGAACGTTGTTTTCCAAATGTCCTCTCCCTTAATCCGCACTTGGTGATACCCGGATTTCAAATCAAGCTTAGTAAAATATTTAGCATGCTGAAGTTAATCAAAAAGATCATCAATCCGTGGAAGTGAGTACCTATTCTTGATGGTTATTTTATTAAGTGCTCTAAAATCAACACACATTCTCCATGTGCCATCTTTCTTAAGTACTAAAACAATAGGAGAAACACATGGAGAAGTACTATAAGATGAATTACACATTAAATAATTAAAGACTGCAAATGTTGTTTTACCTCAATGGCATTCTTAAGGACTGCCTATATAACCCGAGATTCAGAAGCGAACTGTTGGGCAACAAATGAATTACATGCTCAATGGACTTAGCCGGTGGTAACCCATAGGCTCCTGAAAAACTTCATTGGACTATTGTACTATTTCTCCCATTTGCTTCTGCTCTTTGTTAGTAAACACGCTATAAGAAGTTTTATTTGCCACGACCTTTATCTTAAATATCTCTCAAAATAAGCAAAGCAAATTTCCCACTAGCATTAATAAGCTTCTTAGCTTCAGAGGCACTTACCAAGGATATCTTTGAATCTCCTTCATAGACTGAAATGATGTAGTTCTTACCATTCTTTCCCAAGCGGTATTGATCGGCTCTCCTCATGACGATAGCATCCCAGATGTACAAGTATGGGTTGCCAAACACTACACCACACACATCAAGAGGAACAACGTCCATCATAACTTCATCAAATAAATTAGTGTTGGCCATTTTTGGCCTACATACAGAGTTTTTCAAGGACCGTGCAATGTCCCTGATTGAAGAGAAGGATCCGATGATAAATGGAGGATCCAGATAAGTTTGCATAGGTTATCTTGCAGTTCAAGTCATGGACAAGTTCGCTTATGCTTCAAAAGTTCATTCGAGCTTCTAAAGATCAAGCAAAAGCTCAAAAGAACAAGTCTAGGATCGAGACCATCAATAGAACATCACTCATAAATGGACTGGTCAACTTGTTTGCACATTTGATAAGTATACTCAGAAAGCCTCACAAGCCCTCGAGTCATGTAGACATGTTGCTCTTAGTACATGGATCATCCCCTGCAAGTTTTGTGTCTCCATGAATTTTTCACTTTGAGATCCAAGCCTTTAAAGTTGGACCTGCAAAATAAAACATTCGCGCTAACATCAAAATGAAACTCAGGCAAAAATCTATGTGTTTAAAATTGACGGTTTGCGGAATGTCAAATACGTCCGTGCAGAAGTCAAATGACGTTCACACAAACGTCAATTTTAATCAAGGCAAGTAGTCGTTTGGGTTCAAAAGGTCCTTTAAAGGTTTGAAATTGGTTGAGATCCAACGGTCCAGGGGAACCCTCATACTAACACATCTTGATCAGATGGAGCAAAGCGAAGTCAACTAAGTCAAAAGGTCCCCAAGTTAAAGCCGTTAAAGATCTACAAGTTGGACATGATCCAATGATGCAAAATGATCGAGTCTTGATAGGACGAAGCAAAATCACTAACAAAGGATGGGTCCCAGGTAGATCTAAGGGCTCATGCTCAATCGTACCAATGATCCGACGGAGCACAAGAACTGACAGGAAAGTGGGACCAGGGAGATCGATGGTGCACGTGAACTCGTACATCTTGATTGGACGGCGCATGTGAGTCAAACTGGTTAGCAAATCCAAGGAGTAAATGAGTTGAGGACAAGTGGCACAAGCGCGCTCAATCGGCAGAAGATCCATGGCTCGCGGGCATCCATGCACAGACAATCCGACAGAGCGAGACAAGTCAAAAGGGGTCAAAGGATCTTGATGATGACTAAAAAAAAGACAAGTGTCCAAAGTCAGTGGGTCCTAGAAGAAGATTGAAGACTCACATGCATTCGTACATCCAAATCTAACGGTGCGAATAGAGTCAATAAGTCAAAAGGATCTGCGAAACCAATAAGCATAAGGACAGTTGGACATGATGTAGGCAAGCCTAGTTGGTTTTCGACAACCAATAAGCAAAGGCGAGCTCGGGACATTTTCGACGAAAGTCGAAGAGGTTATTTTGGACCCAGGCAAAGCAAATATAGAAGAGTCGAGCTCGGAGGCGGACCAGGATTGAACCATCGCCACGGTTCAAAAACCAAGCATCATCAGCAAAGCTTCAATAGGTGAAATAGATCCTTTGGGTCTAATACAGAAGTCGAAGATAGACCAGTGACTATGAAAACGAATGGTCTAAGATTGGTTTTCACATATAGTGGGCCTGTGTCTCGCCTCATCATGGTTCACATTTTTAGGTTTAGATGGCCACCTAATGTAGATGTGACACTTTTCATAAGGTTTCAAGACATGATCCTTGTCAGCAAATCAAGTAAACGATGACATGATTCCAAGAAAAGATCTGGCAGTTGGATAAGGGCAATGGACATTTAATTCTTTTACAGAGTTGGTTCTTTGTTGATAAGATCCGAGTCAACATCCTCAAGAGTGCTAATCCATCGAAAGTGGTTGGGATTTGTCCAATGCATAGCTCTATCTCTCTCTTTCTCTCTGTTATAAATATAGGCTTCTAAGCCTTGATATTGATCGATCTATCCCTCTTTTTGGTATGACCAGACTCTACCAAAATTTGTACTGTGACACCTTTTGATGCAATAAAGACTAAATTCCATCATTTTTTAAGCTGGATTGAAGCGTGTTCTATGAATTCATGCATTAGAGTTAAGTGAATGTATGTTCCTTGCTTATGTTGAGAGTTTTCTCAGCTTCAAGAAGTGCTTAATAGTCTCACAGGTCATTATAAGCGCAATCTACAGTGTATTGTCTAGCCTGAAAGTGGATATTTTCCTTCTCTTGCTAATCTGATAACTAATCAATGCCTTATTCTGAAATACTTATGTGAGATTGATGTTCTTTGGTCTGAAAAGTGTCTCATAGTGTGTTTTGTGTGAGTTGGAGTGATCAAATCATTGGTGCATCACCACTTTTTACATGCTTTTATAAGTTTTGTCAATTCTCTCTCCCTTTTCCAAGTAGGTGCTAGTTTAGGTTTAGTGTAGGTGATTGATCCATAAAGAAGTCGGCCTTCTCCGAAGGTTTTTATTCATTATTAGGATACCCACAGCCTAGGATCAATCCCATGTTGGCCTAGATTTGAGCAGAGGACCTGAACAATCCCCTTGCTCAACTAGCGTGCAATCTAGAACCTCAATAATTTTGTCACGTCCGATGGGACAATGAGTGTCTTTGGTATATTGAAGTTTGAAGATTGAGAAGAAAGATTCACAGCAGTAGGAGAGATCTACCATCATCAAATGTTGAAGATCCTTCAGGTTGCAGAGCTCATAGCATCTTCATGCCAAAGGTTACAACAAGAGCATCAAGTAAAGGTACTTCTTTTGAACATATTGAATTGCCTCCTATTTCTTATAAAAGAGTAAGATTCAATAATACGTGGCCTTATCCTCCAAAGCAGTACTTATCTTCTAGTCAGTCTATTGTTTTAGTCCAATCTATTGTCCCCATAAGCCAAATCCCTTTTGCCCAAATGATTATCAGGAATCAAGTGTTTGTCCCATTTAATAGGGGTAATCCCCTTAATCTGGCCCAGTATGATGACATTCATGTGTCTACTCTAAAAAGTATCCCATTCTTCTCTGGAGAATGGGATAAAACTACTGCTATTGAGCATATTTAAGATGTTGCCAATCTATGTTATGTTCATAATGTTACTCAAGATAATGTGGCTATCAGATTACTTGTTGCCTCTTTCAAGGGAAAAGCATTGCAATGGTATAGGAATCTTCTTTTGACCTTCATTTATACTTGGGATGAGTAAGGTGCAGCTTTAGTTAAGCAATTTGAAGAAAACTCTGATCATCTATCTTTGGTTGAACAATTAACTACCATACAAAGGTATCCCCATGAATTCATGTCGAACTTTAACCTCAGATTCCAAAAAACATGGATTAGGATCCATGCTTTGGTTAGACCATCCCCAGAGTATGCATTTTTGTACTTCTTTAAGACCCTTAATTCTGATATAAGCCGCATGATACAATCCATGGGTGGTAATAACTTACCAAATGCCTATGAGATTGTTATAAGAGCCGAGAACAGCTTGATTCAAGCTGGTATACTTGCTCCAAAGCCTCTAATGCCCTTTTTCCGGAATTGCAACTTGTTCCTCCCCCTCAAGTTCCCCAAATTCCATCTATAGCCCCTATTCCATCTCCAAAAGTCCAAGTTGTAGCCCCTCCTAATCAATCTAGTGAGATTGGTGATTTGAAAAGCATGTTACAAGCTTTTGGAAATGAAATTGTTTCACTCAAGAGACAATAGTACCAAGGTAGACCTTATCAGCAGCAGAACCAGAGTACCTATCAGTCTTTCAATAACCAAAGACCATCTTATCAAGGTTTCAAGGACAATAGGCAACTTTATCAAAATCAAGGAGCTATAACCCAAACTAAGTCATATGCAACCATTGATCCCAATGTGCCTTCCAGCTCAAAAGCTATTGTTCCCCAAAATAAATTGATGCAAGATCCAGGTTGGCAGCCTTCCAACCCAAATGACATTCAGAATCAAGCTTTGGTATCACAAGAGATTACCACGCCACAGATGACACAAGAGTTCCCTCTTCAAGGTGGTCAATATCAAGACATGAATATGGCAATCCAAGGAGAAGCTCAACAAGTTCTAGGGCCCTGATGCTATCAATGTTAATTGGCATTTGGATGATCACATTGCGTTCAACCAAGTTGGCAAAACTAGCAACACAAAGGGTCAAGTGGTAGCTCTGACTAGAACTAAAAGAAGAGCAGTTGAAGAAGCTCAGGATGTGAGCAATACTTCTATTGTTCCTAATTTTGTGTCAAAGATCAAGTTGTTCCTATAGCACAGAAGATTCAAAACACAGAGACAGTGAAAGTTCCCCAAATGCCCTTAACTAGAGAACACTCAATGGTTCAGAAGTTGCAGCCACAGGTTAGTGGAACATCTTTTAACATTATTGATCAAATGAAGAAATCAAATGTTAGTATTAGCATGTCGAATTCCCTTGCCATCCCAGGGCAAAAGGATGTGTTGATTCAACAACTTTTGGATCTCAAGACATCTAAAGAACCAGCTAACAAACGTGTCTTGGCCAATTCAGACCAGCAAATCAAGCGACCTGATCAACAGATACATAACATGACAAAAGTGGATAAAGCCAATGTCAAGTCAAGCAAGACCCCTCCCTTTTATCTCTCTTTGATAGTAGGTGGTTGTTTAGTCCATAATCGTATGGTAGATAGTGAAGCTAGTAGCACTGTCATGCCCAAACAAATTGCAAACAAGCTTAATCTTGTCTATGAGCCAAATACCAAAGAAGTATTGCAATTAGATGGCTCACCAATGAAAACAATAGGCATGACAAAAGACCTAAAGCTAACACTACATGCTTGACCCAATGTTGTTATTTAGTAAGATGTAGTTGTCGTGGGCCTACTTCCCTATTTTGCCATGTGTCTGTCAAGAGATTTTATTTCAAAAATTGGAGGATATTTGTCAGCTGATTGGACCTATTTAATGTTCAAAACTAGGTATGGCACTAAGGTGACCATACTTTCTGAACCTATTGCAAGATTTCATTTGGAGCCATATATGCCAAGCATAGTGAACACTAATTGTGTTATCTCAGACAAAGTGTTAGAAAATAGTGAGGTTGAATCTGAATCACCTCTAGATGGAGTCCCAGATCTTATCCTTGATCAATGGGCCTCTGATTTACATGAGCATGATCCCTACAAGTTAATTGAAGAAAAGGGACTTGGTGTCTATTGTCTTCATGAAAATGATGCACCAATTCCAACATTAATGAAAGATGAGCAGCCTAGTGATGGACTGTGGCAACTATATTTTGATGGATCCAGGAACAAACATGGCACTAGAGTTGAAATGATGTTAATTTCTGCAGCTAATCAAAAGCATTTCTCCTCTCAAGTTTCAGTTTGGTTGTTCCAATAATGTCACTAGATATGAAGCATTAGTGCATGGTTTGCAATGGGCAAGAAAAATGAAGGTTAATTCCTTACAAGTCTTTGGAGATAGTGAACTAGTAGTACACCAAGTAAGGACTTAATATATGCAAGAACCCACTACTTAGGTCTTATAAGCATAGAGTATGGGACCTAGTTGAAGACTTTCAAGCCTTCAATATTCAGGACATACCAAGAAATCATAACAAGCATGCAGATAGGTTGGCTACTATTGGATCACAATTCAGTATCCCAAATAATATAAAGAGACACAGAGTCCAATCACACATCAAGATACTTGTGAGACCTTATGTTGCAAACAACCATGACAATTGGCAGGTATTTGAAGACGACAGCCAGATTGTCAAATTCTTACAAGAGGACGCTGAATTCTCCTCAAGGAACCAAGACAAACATTTATAGTAGTATGATATTTAGATTGTGCAATTAAAGACAAACAAGTTGCCTAAAGGACCGGTCACCCTGGAAAGTATATTCAGCAAAGATGATGAATTAAGAAAAAAAAAGTTTGCTTTATCAATCAAGGAAGAACACTACACAAATGTAGAGATTGCAACTAGCAAAAATTTAAAGCTAGGTAAAGTCTGTACATATTCAAAGAAAGAAGCTTTTATTGCAAATGTCTTTGCATGGCAGTATAGTGACTTCAAAGGTTTTGATCCAAGTCTAGCTCAACATACCATTGAGTTAGAAGATGAGACTAGGCCAGTCAGATAAAGGCAAAGGCCAATCAATCCAAAACTTGAACCTCTAATGAGAGCTAAACTACATAAGATCATTGAGTCAGCGATAATATTTCCAATTAAGCACTCAACTTGGGTAGCAACCCTTGTTCCAATACGGAAAAAGAATGGTGAAATAAGGCTATGTGTCAACTTTCGTGACTTGAACAAGGCCTATCTCAAAGATCACTACCCATTGCTGTCAATGAAACAGATTTTACAGTTAGTTGTAGGTTTAGAAAGGTTCTCTTTATTGGATAGTTACAATGCATATAACCAAATTTTCGTCAAAAAAAAGACCAGTACAAAACAGCGTTCACCACAAAGTGGGGAACATTTGCAAACAGAAAGATGCCTTTTGGTTTACCTAATGCTGGAGCCACTTTTCAAAAGGCTATGGACATGGCATTTTGGGGTCTCCTCAACAAGTTTATTCTCGTTTATCTAGATGACATAACAATATTCTCTAACAACACAAATGAGCATATGATTCATCTCAAACAGGAGTTTGAAAGGTGCAGAGAATTTGGAGTGTCTTTGAACCCAAAAAAGTGTGTTTTCTCTGTTCATGAACGTAGGATTCTTGGACATGTCATTTCAAAGAAAGGTATAAGCATAGACCCTAATATGATAGAATCAATTCTTGCAGTATCATTGCCTAAACATAAGAAAGCCTTGCAAAGCTTTTTAGGCAAAATTAACTTCATAAGGAGATACATTTTAAATTTTGCTATTTTAGCTAGGCCACTTACAGCCATGTTATAGAAAAATCAGAGTTTTAGTTGGCCTAAAGGAGTGAAAAGTTTTGAAGAAATCAAGAAAGCTATAGCCAGTGCTCCTACACTCCTGAACCCTGATTTTACAAAAGATTTCTTATATAGCTATGCTAACTTGACACAATATCAGGTAATCTCATGCAGCAGAATAAAGAGACTTTAGAGCAGCCAATAGCCTTTTTCAGTCAAAGCTTAGAAGAATATGCAACAAGGTATACTTTTGTTGAGAAACACGTTCTTTCAGTTATAAGGTCTCTTAAAAAGTTTAAATACTTGCTATCCAATAATAAGATACATTTGATGGTTGCACATCCAAGTGTCAGACTTTCTTCTGAACAAAGATACAAGTGACAAAAACGCTGATTGGATAACCAAAGTCATGGAATATGACATTGAGATCAAAGTCAAAAAGTTGGTTAGACGCAAAGGACTCTGTGAACATCTAGCCCAAGACTTGCAGGAGTCTAATGAACAAATTATGGTGTCAAATGATCAAGAACTTGAAAGTAATCAGGTCTCAACTTCCAGTTGGTTCCAAAATATGGTAAAATATCTACAAGATGGTATTTATCCTTCTCATCTCACTCCTTAAAAGAGGAGATATTTCAGATTAGTCAATTTTTTTTCTTCTTGTTGATAATGTATTATTTAAAAAGGATATCAATGGCATACTACTAAGATCCATATAACCAAATAAAACACAAAAGTTACTTGAGCAATTCCATGATGGACATGGTGGACATTGCTCAGCCAGGATTACAACTCACAAGATCATGAGGAGTGGGTATTACTGGCCAAGTTTATTTGGTGATTGCCATGCATGGATCAGGAAATGTAGATAGTGTGCCATGTTTGTTGGAAAAATGAGACTTGCAGCCTTACCTCTCCAACCAATTTCAGTTAATCAACCCTTTGTCCAATGCGGATTGGACTTCATTGGTGTTATCAACCCCCCATCAAGCTCGGGACACAAGTGGATCTTGACTGCCACAAATTATTTTACCAGATGGGCAGAGGTAGTAGCATTAAAAGAAGCCAATGAAACCAGTGTTTTAGACTTTTATGAAGGTTTACTTACCAAATTTGGGGTCCCTTCAACTATAATTTCTGATAATGCTATGGTTTTTTTAGGATCTAAGAGGTTTTTAGAAATAGGCAACTGGATCAACCCAATTGACCTAGTACATGTTTCCAACCTTTCTATGGTCAGTTCAACATAGTATTTTTCTCAGTACCTCATAAAACTATTATCCACAAGGCAATGACCTTGCTGAGTCTACCAACAAGAATTTGTTGAAGATCATCAGGAGCACTATAGAAGACAATCAGAGATCTTGGCATCTCAAATTGAAGTCAGCTCTATGGGCTGACGGGATCACCTATAAAAGATCAATTGCCAATTCTCCATACAAACTAGTCTATGGTAAGGAAACAAGAATGCCTATTTCTCTTGAATTCCCTGTTTTGAAATTAATGCATTAGCTTGAGCTTTTGGAGACTAGGCCAATGGAAATAAGATATGTTGAGCTCATGGAGCTAGAGGAGACAAGGCATCAGGCCATGTTAGCTATGGAGGCCCATCAAGCAATGACAGAGATCTTTTGACAAAGTAACTTCTTCAAGAAGTTTCCAAGAAGGAGATTGGTCTTCAAATGGGATGAGGATAGAGCCAAGCCAAGAAAACACACAAAATTTGATTCTCTCTGAAGTTCACCATATACAGTTTTCAGTTCCAAATCCCACAATGTTTTCCAGCTCACAAAGATGAATGGTGAAGAACTTCCTATCCCAGTCAATGGGATACATTTCAAGCACTGCTATTAAGGAAAGCTAAGTCCTCTATACACAGTTTTTTTTTTGTTTTTCTCCAAGTGTTTTCTAGACACATTATTTAGTTTCCATTATGTCTTGTTCTAAATAAGTGCTTCTTTCTTGCACAATCATTTAGTAGTTTAGTTGCTTTTGTTAGGATAGTTTCCCTTTCAGTTTGTTTTCTTTCCCCATTGTTGGGAATTTTTTGTCTTTGCAAGTCAAGAGGTTGTCTTACAGTCATGTAATGGTCCATGTACCATCTATTATGAGTCCAAGATTTATGTATATGGCCTGAGTTTGAGCATAGAAGGCATGCTTCCCAACTAAGTCGCCAAAGATGTTGGCCATTTTTGGCCTAAATATAGAGTTTTTAAAGGACCGAGCAATGTCCCTAATTGAAGAGAAGGATCCAATGATAAATGGAGGATCTGGATAAGTTTGCACAGGTTATCTTGCAGTTCACATCATGGAAAAGTTCGCTTATGCTTCAGAAGTTCATTCGAGCTTCTAAAGATCAAGCAAAAGCTCAAAAGAACAAGTCTAGGACCCAGACCGTCACCAAGACGTCACTCAGAAATCACTGGTCAACTTATTTGCACATTTGATAAGTATGCTTAGAAAGCCTCGCAAGCCCTCGGGTCAAGTAGACATGTTGCTCTTAGTACATGGATCATCCCCTGCAAGTTTTGTGCCTCCATGAATTTTTCGCTTTGAGATCCAAGCCTTCAAAGTTGGACCTACAACATAAGACGTTCGCGTTAACATCAAAATGAAACTCGGGCAAAAACCTATCTGTGCTTAAAATTAACGGTTTGCAAAACGTCAAATACATCCGTGCGGATGTCAAATGACGTTCGCATGAACATCAATTTTAATCAAGGCAAGTAGTCGTTTGGGTTCAAAAGGTTCTTAAAAGGTTTGAACTTGGTCGAGATACAATGGTCCGCAGGAGCCCTCATACTGACACATCTTGATCAGACAGAGTGAAGCAGAGTCAACTAAGTCAAAAGCTCCCCCGGTTAAAGCCGTTCAAGATCTACAAGTTGGACATGATCCAACAGTGCGAAATGATCAAGTCTTGATTGGACGGAGCGAAATCATTGACAAAGGATGGGTCCCAAGCAGATCTAAGGGCTCGCGCTCAATCATACCAATGATCCGATGGAGCGCAAGAACTGACAGGAAAGTGGGACCAGGGAGATCAATGGTGTGTGAACTCGTACATCTTGATCGGACAGCGCGCGTGAGTCAAACCGGTCAATGAATCCAAGGAGCAAATGAGTCGAGGCCAAGTGGCACAAGTGCATTCAGTTGGTGAAACATCAATGGCTCGCGGGCATCTGTGCACAGACAATCCGATGGAGCGAGACAAGTCAGAAAGGGTCAAAGGATCTTGATGATGAATAAAAAAAGACAAGTGTCCAAAGTCAGTGGGTCCTAGCAGAAGATCAAAGACTCGCGTGCATTCATACATCCAGATCTAACGGCGCAAGTAGAGTCAATAAGTCAAAAGGATCTGTGGAACCAATAAGCATAAGGACAGTTGGACACGATGTAGGTGAGCCTAATTGGTTTTTGACAGCCAATAAGCAAAGGCAAGCTCGGGTTATTTTCGACGAAAGTCGAAGAGGTTATTTTGCACCAGTAAGCAAAGCAAAGCAAATATAGAAGAGTTGAGCTCGGAGGCAAACCAGGGTTGAACCAGGGCCACAATTCAGAAACCAAGCATCATCAGCAAAGCTTCATATAGGTGAAATAGATCCTTTGGGTCTAATACAGAGGTCGAACATAGACCAATGACTGTGTGAAAACCAACGGTCTAAGATTGGTTTTCACATATAGTGGACCTGTGTCTCGCCTCATCATGGTTCACATTTTCAGGTTTAGCTGGCCACCTAATGCAAATGTGGCACTTTTCAGCCAATTTCAAGACATGATCCTCGTCAGCAAATCAAGTAAATGATGACATGATTCCAAGAAAAGATCAGGTAGTTGGATAAGGGCAATGGAAATTTAATTCTTTTACAGAGTTGATTCTTTGTTGGTAAGATCTAAGTCAACATCCTCAAGAGTGTTGATCCATCAAAAGCGGTTGGGCCTTTTCCAATGCATAACTCTATCTCTCTCTTTCTCTTTGTTATAAATACAGGCTTCTAAGCCTTGATATTGATCCATCTATCCCTCTTTTTGGTATGACCAGACTCTGCCAAAATTTGTACTGTGACACCTTTTGATGTAATAAAGACTGAATTCCATCATTTTCTAAGCTGGATTGAAGCGTGTTCTATGAATTCATGCATTAGAGTTAAGTGAATGTATGTTCCTTGCTTATATCTAGAGTTTTCTCACCTTCAAGAAGTGCTTAATAGTCTCATAGGTCATTATAAACGCAATCTACAATTTATTGTCTACCCTGAAAGTGGATATTTTCCCTCTCTTACTAATCTGATAACTGATCAATGCCTTATTCTGAAATACTTATGTGAGATTGATGTTCTTTGCTCTGAAAAGTGTCTCATAGTGTGTTTTGTGTGAGTTGGAGTGATCAAATCATTGGTGCATCACCGCTTTTTACATGTTTTTATAAGTTGTCAATTCTCTCTCCCTTTTCCAAGTAGGTGCTAGTTTAGGTTTAGTGTAGGTGATTGATCCATAAAGAAGCCAGCCTTCTCCGGAGGTCTAATCCATTATTAGGATACCACAGCCTAGGATCAGTCCCATGTTGGTCTAGATTTGAGCAGAGGACCTGAACAATCCCCTTGCTCAGCTAGGGTGCAATCTAGAACCCCAACAGTTAGCATTAATAGCAAACTTAACTTTGCATTGTTTAGTCACATTGATGCCTACACCTTTCTTTAACGAACCCAAAGAATATGGACTTGGATGTTTGTAAGTTTCAAACCCCAATTTGTCTACCAAATCTTTACTTATCAACTTTGCTTGTGAACAAGTATCAAAAAGAGCATCCACTCTTATTTTCTTCATCTGAAATTGGAAATAGAAAAGTTTAGAAATCTCACTCTCTTGAGCACTACTACCCAAACATACCTCGCTATTCACGGAGGTACAACACATAGTATCATCCACCTCGAAGTTGCAACTAATATTCTCACCTTGAAGCGTAGACGTGGTTTTTTTCTTCTTATTATTCTTGAATGGGTGCAATTCTGGATGGAGCTTCCAACACTTATCCTCAAAATGAGTATCCACATTACTTTCACCACAATGTAGTTTAGTATCCTTTTTAGAAACAAAAGTAGCATTTTGCTTACCTTTCCCTTTACCTTTCCTCTTTTGCTTTGAGTTGTTTTGTTGCTTAGAGCTACCTTGAGAGGTAGATGAAGACTTCGTCTTGTCCATCTCTTAGTAGTGAGCTTGAGAACAAGCCTCATCTACATCCATTGGCTTGGCCAAGAGGACTAGTCGCTTCAAATGGCTATGGAGTCCACCCACATACTTATTAAAAGATTACAGTCTGCTACATCTTGGCCCATTTGGACAGCCTTCTTAAGGAACTCGTTTGTGTACTCCTGCACACTTTGGCCTTGTTTTTTCCTAAGATATTGCAAATAAGTGGACCTCTATTCCTCGTAGCAAATAGGATAGAATTGCTTCTTGATTAGCATCTTAAAATCATCCCACTTAGAAATAGGAGGAAGCTTCTTAATAACTAGAAAATGAACATAGCTCTCAAACCAAGTTGAAGCATGATTAGATAACTTTAACCTTGAAAAAAAAATATGTTGGCTTTCAATAATCTGATGCAAATTGAAATATACCTCAAGTTGGGCTACTTTTTTGCATTCACGTCTTCATCATACAGTTGAATTTCAATGTTTGCCTCAACCTTGAATGGAGGTGGAGTTGGGTTGACATGGGGCTACTCATCATGCTTCTCATGGCTCTCAGAAGCATCCTCCTTGTTTGTTTTCAATGTCTTCATGGAAACACCAAGCTTCTCCACAAGAAGCCCCATGATGGACTCCAATTGGTCAAGCTTGCTCATAGAAAGAGAGATGCTTTTTACTCCTTCAAACTTGCAAAAACACTCTTTAGCTCTTCGGGCATCTTCTTCATCAGTGTGGGCCATACTTTTGATTCATTTCTTCCACTTGTGGAAATTCCTGCTTCAAAGGGAACTAGGACACCTTGACAACTAGCACTACTAGTTCTAGTGACAGGCATAAACTTGTAATGTACTCAAACACCCAACACAAAGGACTTAAAAAAATCTAAACCAGCTCTGATAACAATACGATCCATAAGCTAGGCAGAGATTCCACTCTCAGCGTCATCAACACGGATACTTAGCTTGCCAATCAATTGATTCTAAGACTGTAAACAAAATTGAAACATGCTTGAAGATCAAATGAACAACCTATTTAACATAAAGACAGAGCAAAGAGATAGCAAAACACATAAGACACGAGGATTTATCCTAGAGAAACCCAATGTGGGAAAAACTCCAACGAGTGAGCAAACACACTCCCCTTTCCACTATGTACTGCAAACTGTATACAAGGAACTGCAAATGCCCTATATGGACAGAATATGCAATACAAAACTATCCAAACTCATATACAAAACATGCTCTTTACTTATAAGACTCTTCAAGAACTCTCAAACAACTAAACCAACTGTAAACAACTAACAATGAGCAAACTGAAACCAAGACTCAAACTCGGAATTGTTGATGTGAATCCAATTTCCAAAACAACTCACTGCATCTCTGATATCTTCTTTGCTTTGTCAAGACTCCTTTATAGGCCCTCACAACCATGAAACTCGCCAAGAAGTCAAAACAAACTGCCACGAGGAGAGAACATTTGCAATTGTTCCCCTTCCCCATGTTGTCAATGGTGACAGAACTGCCGCGGTTTGCAAGGGCCAGTTATGCAACCACCGCCTGTAAATTCCGACAATTACAGTTTCGTCACTCTAAAGGGCAGTTACATAACTGCCACCCTGCAAATAGGGGCAGTTTCGTCCTCCAGAGAAAACCGTGAGGTTTGAGAACCAGGAACTTTATGCCTAATCAATGCGGAGGTGTCTAGATCATCCCCACATTGTCTTTTGTACCGCAACTAAAGTCTTTAGCATGAAGAGTCTTCAAAAGTGGTTACAAACATGTTTACATACAATTGGGCATAGTGAAAATAGTTTGCACAAAGAACTAAGTACAAACAAGATCCATTTTTGGATCACACTGACCTACTTTGCTTATTTGTGGACATTCAAACTAATTAATTTCTTTCTTTCTTTCAATCTCAAGCCATTGATGTACCTGGCCACCTCTTGATCCATCTCACTATAAGTAGACCTTATGGTTGAGTTGTAGAATTACTTTGTATAGTCCTTAACAAAGAACTCTCTTTGCCTCATATTCTACAACTTTTTCAGCAATGTTAACTAGTAATTCAAAGGAACAAACTTTCCTTTCAATTTGGCCACCATTTTCTCCCATATTGGAATCTTGGCCTTGCCTCTTCTGTTTCTTTTTGTTTGCACTAGCTTCTGACAAAATGCTGCATGACCTTTCAGCTTGGGATGAGCCACCTTCACTCTTCTTGGGTCTTTCACCTCATCAAAATCAAAGTACTCTTCAATCTGAATAGGCCAGTCTATCAACTCGTCAGGCTACAGGATTCTTAACAAACTTGGAACTTCCTTCTTTATCCCCCTTCTAATTCTTGATAAGGTTGTAATCAATATTTCCTCTCTTTCGTCTATTGGCTCAGCATCTAATTGATGTTCATTTGCTTGCACTTACTCTCCTCTCTCTGCTCTGGGCTCTTCTTCTGCATCAGGCTTATCTCCTCTAGGAATAAAACCTCTCGGCTTGCCTTCTTCAACAAAATCTAACCTTGTTTGCATGTTTCTTATAAAAGCTACCACCTCTTCCAATCTTCCTGCCATGTTGGCAGCCACTAGTATACCTCTTCTAGCAGGCATCTTGACTCACACTTCATCCTTTCTTTCAATTATTATTCTCTACCCACCTATGCAACAATGGAGAACAAGTCTCTGCACTATAACACACCTACCCAGCCGTCTCTTGGTGAAAGATGTCTTCTCGCTCTCTCACACACACGCACAAGATACTCCTGTTCTAATACCAACCGATGCAGTAAAGATAAGAGAGTCAATATAATGACTGGCTAACCTTGTAGCCTGTCAAACAAATCCAACTACGAACACCAACAGAACTTATGCTCAATGTCGATTTGACACTTGGAACACAATAGATGAAATCTTTAAATGTAAACATCCATAAGTATAACTCCACCAATGAAAGAAGTATTGTCTAAACCTGGAATTAGAACTAGCCTAAGGCATGAATCAGCAAAACACCATTTACACACGTCCTACACTTTCCTTGTCAATATAACAATACAATAAGCATATCAAATATTTTCCTTTGTCAACCTTTGTCTCCATTTTCTTCGGTTTTCTCAAACTGCATCCTTCATTATTCTCCACATTCTATCAATTCAATTAGTGCAAAAATTCTAAGATCGGCAAGCAATTTTGCTTTCAAAATTGGAAGTTACATCTAACATACAAACATTTGGACAAATGCAAAGTTGGCACAATATTGTTTTTTCACATAAGGTGCAAACTAGTGCAGATGAAAGCATGCTTATCACAAATTAAGAAACAAAAAGACAAAAACAAAAATTCGAGACTCAAATGCTAAACCAAATCTAAATTACATTCAAAATGGCTCACAATTGAAAGAGTAAAACTGAAAGCTAAGCAATACCTGATACGGATAGAGTCTTCTTTAGATGCTCGGAGTGTTGAGTCCTCTGGTGGAAGCAATTTACATAATGCCAATGCCTCATCAAAATTTCCAGATGCCGCAAGCTGTACTACCTGGGCCTCAATAATAAATGCACAATTGCATGAATAGATTAATTTTAGCTTCTTGAGATAAAAATACCAGATATTGTCCAGCAAAACAAAAACACCCACACATGACAATCACAAAGCAAACCAAGAGATCAGAAGACACGTTCAAACCCATTCATATACCAACCTAAAAGGAGATTATTCAGTCTAAAAAACAGTCAAATTGGAGCTAACAAGTTGAAAGTATATTACAATGGAGTGCCAGCATACCAGAAACAACTCTTGATATTTAACAGTGGATATTTTGGGTTTAGTTTTATTTTCAATTAGTACTTTACCTCAGGCTTTTAGTTTCTTAAATAATTGCTTTTTCTTCCCTTTTGGTCTAAAACATTCATTGTGTCACCACCAATAGTCCAGGAAATAGGAATTATGGATATTAGTATCCCTGTGCTGCAATATCATTTTAGGCAGGATAGTTGCAAATTTTTTAACTTTTAGAGAATTGTCCATCAAGAACAGTTATTTTAGCTATGCGGGAGAGTTCTGGATCATTCTAATTGACACTAATGAAAATGAACATTGCACATAATTTCGCAGTTCACAGTGTTGTGCTCTTTACATTTGTAACGAATAAAAAACAAAACAATTATCACACGTGCTCAAAAATAAAAAGATTCTAAGCCCATAACACAACAAAGTCAAATAAATAAAAATATGCTAGCAATAGTTCGCTTATGCTTGGGCATTTTGTAAAAGAGTTGGGTTCGGCACTCACAATACTAAAGTTTTGGCACTCAAAAATGTCTAGTTCAGAATAGCATAGAAATGAGGAAGTGAAAAGTGATTTCCATGTTTGCTTGAGAATATTGTGCCTCGTGCTCATTTCCTAAAATTGACTCCAACATGAAAACATAGAGTAGGGAAAAGGAAAGGTGAGAACCATCTCCATGTAGCATTTCGTGCTGAGCATTCTGTTGTCCAAGAAAGTTTCTAAGCCCTTAACTCAACACATAAACAGTGAACGCAGAAAAATCAAATGAAACAAAAGAAATAAAGCCATGCTCAATGGAATTTGAATCTTTGTGCTCGATCAAAATTACAAGTGCATGAAATGTTGGCAATTTGAGCAAGGAGACAATTGACAGTTTTGATATCATGATCCAGAAAGCAGTCTGAGGACTAAAGAATTGTCATTCCCCTCTAAGGCAGCATGGAATTGTCATCGATGTTAAAGGTTAATGTCATTGATGTCATTGAGATTGAATCTGATCATGCATTAATGCCAAAGGTTGAGTTGAGCATACTTGTGGAGTAAATCGGTTTTGTGAAGTGCTTTTACTTATAAAATAAGTAAAGCAGTCTCGAAACTCTGAACTGGTCTAATAAAGTTGGTTGGGTTCATGAAACGAATTTACTTCTTTCATGTTTTTAAGTAAAGTAAAGGTAAAAACCCGAAAGAGTCTAGACAAAGTAATCGAGATTTTGAAGAGGGACTCAAGTTGATAAGTCAAGTAATGTCAAAAACCCGAAAGGGTCTAGAAGAGGCAATCAAGATAAGTCAAGAAGGATGGAAAACCCGAAATAGTCTTGAAGAATTCCTTCGGAGGAATTCTTTCGAAAAAATGGCAAGGACAATTCTTTCATAAAAATTGTCGTCCTTTTTGGAAAATTGTCCCTTAACAAAAGTCTGAAGGGTATCTTTTGAACATTCTAAAAGGCAAATGGACATTTTCAAAAAGTCCGAAGGGTATCTTTTGAACGTTTCGAAGGGCAAGTGGACCTTTTCAAAAAATTGAAAGGGTATCTTTTAAACGTTTCGAAGGGCAAATGGACCTTTTCAAAAAGTCCGAAGGGCAAGGGTATCTTTTGAACGTTCCAAAGGGCAAGGGTATCTTTTGAACGTTGCAAAGAGTATGTGGACACTTGCAGAAAAGCCGAAGGGTAGATTGCAGAGAGTCCAAAGAAATGGCGCGGACAAAAACTCTGAAGAAATGGCGCAGACAAAAAGTCCGAAGAAATGTCTCGGACAAAAAGTTCGAAGAAATGACGTGGGAGACAAAAAAACCGAAGAAATGTCTCGCGGAGAAAAAGTCCGAAGAAATGTCTTGGACAAAAAGTCCGAAGAAATGTCTTGGACAAAAAGTCCGAAGAAAAGAAAGTCTGAAGGAGAGAGATAAGTCGAGAAAATAGACCAAAACAAAAGTCTCAAACAAAGTTCCCGAAGGACACCCTTTGGATGAAATGGACCATTACAAAGCCTCCGAAATAGATCATTTGCAATAGTTCCGAAGGACATATAGACAAAGGACAAATATCGAGCATATCGAGGACAATCAAAATGAGCGGAAGCAAACCCATCATATAGAAAGCAGCGAGATGCGAAAAGGGAAGAAAAGAAGCTCAATGGTTAATAGCAAAGCAAGAATTAAAATTCATGCTGCTTTAAAAGATCAACGGCTCACGTCTGATCGGTGCATTAGATCCAATGGTGCGAAGCAAACCCAGATTACCCTCTGAGTGCAAGCGCATTCGACAAGTGTCAAGAGGTCATAAGGAAAGATCCAACAAAGAAAAGAACGTGAACTTGGTGCGACGAAAGAAATTAAAAGCCCGCATTTAATGTCTTCTAATTGTCTGTAAAAGAATGGCTGGAACAAGTGATGAACTCGATATCTCTTCACGGAGCTCGAGATTAATCAATCTAATTGATCGGGGAAGCGGCACAGTTAAGAACAGTAGGAGTGCACATGCCAAAAATAGTAAATACATTTGAACGTTGTCGTTTGAAGCATGAATCGAGACACGAAGTAAAAGTCACATTGAATGTAGATCAGAAGCTTGAACCGGTTAAGAGCAATTGAAGTGTGAACACTTTATAGATAGAAAACCCTAAGATGCATTTGTCTATATATGCTACGAACAAAACATTTGAAAGTGTCTTTTGTTGCTATTGCGATAATAATTAGAGTGTTAACTCAAAATTGTCGAGTAAGGACATATGCAGACAGCATAAAGAGGCAAAGTGAATAAGGTGTGTCAATATAAAAGATATCTAGACACAAAGAGATAGAGGCAAATAAGACGAGAAGGCACACAAGGTGAAGGTGCAGTTACAGACAAGACTTGTAACAGAAAACTGAACAAGATTCATTCTGAATCTCTTTTGTATTTTGAAGTTGTAGCTTCATTTCTCTGATAGGTTGGTGCCATCAGAAAAACTAAGTTGGTGCTCAGTTAGGAAGTTGATGCTTCTTTAGAGTGGGTGCTCTTTAATGCAACCAGTGAGGTTTGTCTGTGAGACATCTTTTCTATGAGGCTGGATTAAAACAGTGGCTTCTAACAGCTTTTCTCGTCTTGGTTTTTCCCTTTGGGTTTCCACGTAAAAATCTAGTGTTGAGCATTCTTATGTGTGTGTATGATCTCTGTTTTTGTTCTTTACTTTGCATATACATTATGTATCTTGTTTAAAAGTTTTAAGAACCAGGTTTTAGCTCATCTACTGATTAACCCCCCCCCTCAGTAGATAGATAGTGTGTTCAACATGAAAAACTCGTTAACCCCAAGGGACATCATGTAAAGCCCCACAATATGTGCACTATGCAACTAGACGAGCTTTCAATACACACAATAGCAGGCAGGCAAAACACCAATGAGAAAAACCAGCCAGAAAAACATGTTGACAGAAGACAGACACACCAACAGACGTGAGTAGTAAAGGACAGTATTAACAGTCATAACAAATAATTTTATTTTATCAGTTCTCAACGCCTATATAACCAAGAATATTTATGTGAACAGATTGTATAGCTACAAGAATATGTCTTAGTCGGACAACTTTCGGAAAATCAAATGATTGGAAAGGTTGGGACTCCTGGAGCGTATGAAGATGTCTCGTTTTTTATAATGACTTTTGAGAGCATTTGTATTCTACTTTTCATAATAAGATTGTCCTGGAAGAAGATTATGAACTTGAACATTCTATTAAAGAAAGTTTTAATATGATGCTTGCTTCCAATTATGTGTTTGGACCTCGTGTTCTGGTGTTGAAGGTTTTGCACTGCACACTCTAGTTGGATGAGTAGTTGACTGTGTTTCAATGACCCTCAACTGCACCAACACCATCTTGCTACATTTTAGGCTTCAATGCAATACTCTTCTCAATTTTACATTTTCTAATGGAGGAATTATTGGAGGAAGTACGTAGGCAGTAAATAATTCAATAAATTTGCCCAGAAGACACTAGTATGTAAAATCAAACTTCTGTAACTTGCAAGTTATGATTGGCAATGTTTCAACTCAAAACCAGGAAAATTAAATCGAATCGTACCTGCGCACCAATTGGAACTGGAAGAAGACCGTAAGCAGAATTTTCTAATGCAGCAACAACACAGTTGCTGCTTGACAGAAGAAGATGAACATCCCGGAGGGGAAATGTCTGAACCAATGGGTAAGGAGCCCTTAGTGATCGGATCTACAATAATTATAGGTAAAAAAATCACTTTTAATCAGACAACATATCATGGCAGTAAATCTGGTGAATTTTCAACTAACAAACAAAATAAAGACCTATTTAAAACAAATTCAAAGCTTCAAGCACAAAAATCAGCTAACCTCAATATGCCATGGTAGTTGAGCAACAGCATATGGCAAATGGATAGCAACAGAGGCAGGTGCCTCAGACCAGCATATCCTTCCTTCTTGCAGTAGTTTACCATTCTGGTCTACAAAGACTCCAATGTTATCCTGTGCATAGTAAGCGAAAACATTTATTACCATTTTAAGGTAACAGAAATCTCCCCTTTGAAAACCTCCAGAAAACAATATTCCTATAATTTGATGAAAAGCTTATTCCTTAAAAATGTGACATGAATAATAAGAATCATGTAATCAATATAAAGGTTTATGTAATACACACACACACACACACATATATATATCAATATACACATAAATTATATAGATATTGTATACATCAAAATTTGCTCGCTTCTTCTTCACACTAATTTCGTCTCATAATCACTAATTCGTCCTAATATCATATTATTAACTTATCCTAATATTCCCTACATTTATTCATACCACATATTAACTTTATTCCCCCATCCCATGTCAATTAATCATCTATTACCATCTTTTTATCACTCCATTTGATCACTAATCATGTCCTCCAATATTTGTGAATTTAAAATTCACTCCCACCTACCCCTATCCACCTACTACTAGCTTCTCCTACAAGCCTAGTAACTTACCTCCATCTAATTGTCATCTAATCATTCACTAATCCTCTCATTATATACCTCTAATGGAATCTAGAGTCTTCTACACTCTAGAATCCTCCACACTCTCTAGAGAATTCCTTTCTAGAACTTTCCAAGGAATTTTTAATTCTTTGAAAATTTCTCATCCTCTTCTATATAAGCATGCACAAACCATGATGAACTTCAATGCTAAATCCATACTATCAATTTGTCTCATCTAAGCAAGCATCTATATCATCCATAGCCAACATGCTGTCTAAGTTCTGAGTCACAAGGCAATCCAACATTTCTATCAAGCATTCAACATGTCAATTTTGTCATCTTGGAGCACATCACTCATTTGGAGGTAAATCGGTTGCTCTATTGAGGTATAATTGTCTTGTTTTCATTGTTGTTTGCATCTAATTTACTTACATTTCTCAATGTTGAGTATCTAGGACAATTTGAATTGATTTTGTGGTGATTTGGTTTCTTGAATTATCATTTTGCATTTGCATTATCATTTCCAAGTTCTTCCTAGTACATAACGAAGACCATAGTGGGAAAACAACATTCCCAGATATCACTCATCAATTATAGACAGTGAGAGAGGGTTGGGTGACACCAATCTAGGCATCTCTCATCGCGAGTCATTTGGTGGGGTGGGTGTCAAGTTGCACTCCCGTGTCAGTCACTAGCACTAGATTTGTAGCTGGCTTGCTACTGCTTTTGTTGTTGAGGCCAATACTGTTTGCAAATCTTATACCCTGCACACAAATCAAATACCTAGTCTAAACTTAACCTTAGGTTAGCCATGATCCTGACAATTGTCCAATCTTTACTAGACCGTCATCATCTTTTCCTATCACCAATCATCGCTTCATCCTATATCACCTCAATCAAAACCTCGTCCTTTCATCTTATCCCATCACCCATCACCTTATCCTGAATCCCCCTTTGTCAAACCATCATCCTTCATCATACCCAACCTGGCCTTAATCCTATTCGCTTAGTCAAAACCTTGTCCTAGTCCAATCCTATCATCTATCATCTAGTCTAAGCTTGCCTTCATCATCACCTCATCTTGCCCTAGTCGAATTGTATCACTCATCTCTACCTTGTCTAGCTTGCCTAAACATCGAGTCATTCCCTTCGTGATCTAGCCATAACCCATATCCCCCTTAGTCATCCCTATTAACATAGTCTAAAACCATCTACATCCTAGTCACCCTTGTCCATTAGTCCAACACATCCTGTCGCTAGTAACCTTGTTTACCTTGAGCAAACTCATCTAAGTCGTCACCTTGAGCTAGTCCTTATCAAAATTCGCCTTAATTAGGAATACCGTCCCTTAGTCCACATTTGGTATAGACCCGTCATTCTGCCAGTTTAAACCTAGCACCCGTCATTTTATTTCACATCATTCTACTAGTTTGAACTTGGCACTCGTTATTACCCCATCCCTCTACTAATTTGAACTTGACACCCGTTGTCATTTTGCTAGCACCCATCATTTTCTCGGTTTTAACACCTGTCATCCTATTGCTAGCACCCGTCATTCTATATGTTTGAATCTAGCACTTGTTGTCATCCACATCAATAATCAATCTGGTCTAACTTAGTCGAAACTTAGGGAGCGATACCCTATTATCATTTAAACTAATCATAATAGCTCAAATTCTATAGAACCCTTTGCTCAAGTAAGTACCCCATCTTGACCCTAGTCGTCTTTCACGTCAAATCAATCAACCTAAACGCAAGCCTAACCCATCACTCATTTATCCCATACATCAATCCACATAACTTACACATCCCATCATCAGTCCACCTCAATCATAGTCCAAACACTTAATCCACATAACATCCCCTAGTCCTAGCATCCCTTTGCATCACTTAGTCCAACTATACATCCACTTACATCCTTAGTATAACCCCCAACAAGTCATAAGTCCACCTCAATCGTAGTCCAAACACCTAATCCACCCTTAGTCCTAACGCCCATTTGCATCCCTTAGCCCTCAATCCAACCCCCAAAAAATCTTAAAACCAAGTCTCGACATGTCATTCCCCCATAAAATCACATCACCCATAGCCTAAGCTTGTCCATATCCATACTCATCAACCCATCATCCATAATCCTGTCAAGTCTACCATTATCCCAACTAAGTCAACCTTACACTTACTTTGGTCCATGTTGCCAAAGTCACCATCATAATCTTGCTTGAATCTAAACCTAATCAAGTTTGAATCAAGTACCCATTATTGCCCACTTAGTCCAAGTCGTCCAAATCCAACTTGGGTAGATCATCCAAGTTTTGGGCTAGTCTAAATCAAGTCAACCCCATCGAGGGTCATTCACGACCTAATCACATCTCTTTGGCTAGTCAAACCTAGCCCCCATCTTAAGTCAAACTCCAAAGCTTGTTGAAGCTTGTCGTCGTCAAACATCAAGACAATCAAGTCTAATTGAACATTTAGCTAGCTCATGTCCTAACTCGATTTGCTCAATCTTGTCCATTTGACACTTATCATACCCCATCAAACATCTCCCATCACCAAGTCAAATTTAAACTCAAATTCAAGCAATCCATGGCCTCCCAAACAAATTTGGATGTCATGTTTGATAAACATTTCTTTACCAACAAAGATGCACTCCTTTTACTGCTCCTAGAAATAGGTGCCCGCCTACCTGTTATCACCCGAAGCTTGCATCCTTGAGGATAATTTGTGGCGCAGAAGTGCTTGGAGCTTGGCACGGGCGTGTTCAAAACCTCCGGCACATGTGAATAGTTTGAGGCTTCGATGCAACAATGGGATCGTCCCCCAAGGTGTGGGACTCTTGTGCTCCTTGGGACGAACCTCCGGAGAAGGCCGACTTCTAATCTAAGTGCATCTAATTTAGGAGCAACACGCAGACCTACAAAGAGCAGAAAGGAAATCTACTACTAATGCTAAACCTAATCTCGACAAAGGAAAAGGGAAAGAGAGGGTGAGGGGTTTGTTGAAAGGAAAAGTGGTGATGCACCAAGAATAGAGTGAGCACTCCTACGGCCTTAAAGAACACGAAGCAACTGCAGAAAACGAGAAACTATTACACAGTCTCCTAAATGGACACTACTCGCATAAGTATTTCGAATGGATGCACAAGAACACAATGCAGCACTTTGGGGACGAAAAATGATCCACAAATAGGGCGCACGTAGACCCGGGAGCACACAAAATACGACCTACAAGAGAGCCAAGTTCTACACGGGTGCGAATGGATGGACAACAATGCAAGGGAATATACGTCCACAAACAAAGATCAACAACCATTAAAATACACACAGAATGCAAGAATCATGGAGAGGTAAACTCCGGCTTTTCATTAGTCACTGGGTTCAGGCAACAAAAGGCTCATGGAGGACAAATCTTAGAAAAATTTATGTGCATAAAAATGTCCACCCATATACAATGAAAGACCCAGCTTTTGTAGATATGAGAAGCTCATGGGTCATTAATTACATTGGAGAAATATAGATGAGAAGATTAAATAGAAGTCAAAGTCAATGTTAATTGAATTTCGATTGCAATCTAGACGTGGAGGTAGCTGGAAGGATTCCATGGGATTTGTTAGATGTCATGTCCTGCCATTTGCTGCAGGTCCCCATGCTCATGTGATTATCTGATTTGAATGCTCATATCAGAGGGTGGCTAAGATCTACATTGGGATTTGTTCCTCGGCCATGCCCTTTTGTCTTATTAGCCATCGGTCCAATCATTATGTTAGTTGGAGTTGATCGCTCATGACTCTACGAATCAGATTGGATTTCTCCTTTTCGGCAAGGTCTGACACCTGACAGTTTACTGTTTAATCACCCATCTAGGTGGTTTTCACCTTCGGGCACTGGGTCGTGTTTACTGAGTACTTGCGCGGCGGTCCCAACTCCATTTTGGATGCGCATGCTCCCTCGTGCCCTAGTCTTTGAGCATTCATCCTTGGGCATGGATCCTTGCGAAGGCCAAAACCTTAGCAAAGTGACAAATCTTGTTTCATTTTAATCTAGCCTCCTCGCAAACTCCCTGTGAACCTTGAGGAACCATGATCCATGAAGCACTAAGCTGAGTCCAGGGGTGGTTTTTCTCCTTGCGTGCGCGCCCATTGGGTTAGAAGAGTTCAAGGTCATGGTGACTTGAAGGGTCAACATTCTAGCGACTTCAGGTCATGGTGACTTGAAGGGTCAACATTCTGGCGACTTCTGCGGGTCGCTTGCCTGCTAAGCGGGGACCAGTAGTTTGTGAAGCAATCCATTGGGCACGGAGTTATTGAAGCATGCGAAATCAGCCTGCTCTAAAAGTGTAAATCTCGTACACGATAGAGTCTGATAAACACATGGCCCATCGTTGAATAATCTAAGGAACCGAGACCTTCCCAAAACAAAACAAGAAAGCGAGGAATGACAACAGTGTGCAGAAGCACTTAGGGAACATAAAACAACTAACTACTATGCAGAAGCACTTAGAGGAAAGAAAAGCAACTAATCTACTATATACAGCCCGGGAACTTTCAAGAGTAGTGCTTGAGATGGACCCCATTGACTGAGATATGCAGCTCCTCTCCGTTTATACCTGAGAGCTGAAAGGCATTGGCCTGTTTGCAACTAGTTATGACATAAGGACCACTCCATATGGCACCAAACTTGGTGTGCCTTCCAGCTTTCACCCTATCTTCGTCCCATTTGAGCACTAGGTCCCCTTCTTTGAAACTTTTATCAGCAGCTCTTTTATCAAAGGTCTTTTTCATCTACGCTTGCTAAAACTCTAAAGTGTGCATCGCTTGATTTCTACTGTCCTCCAGTTCCATTAGCTCTACTAGTCTAACTGTCATAGGATCATTTTTCAATCAGCTCTAGTTGGTGGGCTAGTTCCAATGATGGCAACTCAAGAGACATAGGCAACCTTGCTTCTCTCCCATAAACTAGCATAAAAGGGGAGTTGCCTATCACTCTTTTTTGCATTATACTATTTGCCCATAAGGCTGTTTTGAGCTTGGTGTGCCAAGTCCTTTGATTCTCCTCCAAGGTTTGCTTGATGATACGAATTAGGTTCTTGTTGGGGGACTTGGCCAAACTATTACCTTGAGAGTAATAGTTCAAGGAGGTGCTCAAATAAATGCCATACTCAATGGCCCATTCACTAATTCTGGTCCCAACGAAGGCCATTGCGTTATCTGAGATAACGGTTGTTGGAACACCAAATCTAATGACTATACCTTCATAGAAGTCCAGTATAGATGTTTCATTTGCCTCCTTGAGCGCCACTAACTCTATCCATCTTGTGAAATAGTCTATGGCTATAAGGATCCATTTGTGTCCGACGCTTGAGGGAGTGTTGGTCATGTCAATGAAGTCCAAGCCCCATTGGCTGAAGGGTTGATCAGCTTTTATCCGACACAGGGGAAGAGTGGCTAGCCTCTATGCTTGTAAATAAGGTGCACTTCTTGTAGTTCCTTACCCACCAATGGGCATCTCGAAACAAGTTTGGCCAATAATAGCCAGCTCTCATAATCTTGACAGCAACAGTCTTTTGAAAACAGTGACCTCTTGATAGTCCATCATGGAACTGACCCTGTCAATCTAATCTTGCTCTATACATCTCAAGAGGACTTCATTGATGTCCTTTCTGAATAACATATCATTAACAAGCAAATAGGGGGCGGCTTGCAACCTGAAGTGCCTTGTCAAGCTCCTATGGATATTTGTTTGTTTGGAGGAAAGACTTCATGCTTTGGGTCCAACTAGGGGAATCATGATTAGGATAGGCGAAGTGAGTTGGTCGATCTTCTTGAAGCACAAGGATTGCCCTGTCATCAGCGCCTAGGTCTATTGCCATTTGCTCAATTAGACCTTTACCCCTTACGAGCTTGGTGATTTTGATGTCAATGTCATACTCCATCACTTTCCTGATCCAACCAGTTTTTTTCTTGCTTATGTCCCTACTCAATAGGAACTCTTTCACGCCTAGGTGTGAGACCATTAGCTGAATTTTGTTGTTGGAGAGCATCTATCTGAACTTCTTAAGGGATCTTATGACCGTAAGGACTTGCTTTACCACAAAAGTATACTTCAACTCATAATCCTTGAGCACTTAGCTGAAAAAGGCAATGGGCTGTTCCATTTTATCATCATTTTGCTGTACTAGAACAACTGAGACACCTTCACTCCTCCAAAAGTGTAGAGGATGAAGTCCCTATCATAGCGCAAATTTACAAGTGTAGGAGCTTAAGGGATGGCTCTCTTAATTGCTTCAAAGCTATTCTACCTTCTCTTGACCAACTTAAATTGGCATTCTTCTTGAACATAGAAGTGGCTTGACAAGGGAAGCCAAGTCCGGTATAAACCTTCTTACGAAATTTATCTTCCCTAAGAAGCTCTGTAGGTTCTTGTGGCATGGAAGGGAAAGCGACAAGATAGCTTCCACCCGTTCCGAATCAATGGCAAACCCTTCTTTGGAAACAATGTGCCCCAATAACCGGTCCTCATGGACAACAAACACGCACTTGCTTGGGTTTAAAGATACCCCAAACTCCGTACCCCTGTCGAAGACATGCTTCGAATGGCTCAAATGATCGATCACGTGCTTGGAGAAGATAGTGATATCATCAAGGTAAACCAAGATCATATTGTTGATGAGACCCTTAAAGGCCATATTCATAACTCTTTGTAAGGTCGCCCCGCCATTTGTCAACCCGAAAGGCATCTTCTTATGTACATAAGTGCCACACTTGGTAGGGAACGCAGTCTTGAACTAATCCAACTCTTGTTCAAGTATCTGATTGTAGCCTAAATAGCCATCAAGAAGTGAAAACCTCCCAGTGCCTGCCATTGTTTAAAGGTTCTGCTCCATGGATGGAAGTGTTGGAATAATTGTCATTGATGTCAAAGGAATTGTAACGGATATGAATGGAAATGTCAAACGGAATTGTTGCCGGAAGTGAACGAAATTATTGCCGAAAGTGAACGGAAGTGTTGCCGGAAGTGAACAAAAATGTCGACGGAAGTGAATGGAATTATTGCCAAAAGTGAAAGGAATTGTCGACCTTGGCCAACCTATTGGGAGGAGTTGTGACCATTCGAATGGACCTTTTCACTTGAAGAGGCATGACCTTAATTTGTGGCTTTCCGTGGGTTATAAATAAGTGCATAACGAATGGCAAAAGTGTAGATTCAAAAGTGGAAGATATAAAAGAAGAGCAAAATTTTTAAAGGCAAATTTTTGTGAGAATATTAAAAGAAAAAAACCAACAAGTATAAGGAAGAGTCTAGCAGTGAAAACACTCAAGTGTAGATCGAATCGAAAGGAGATAAAGCAAGTGTTCTATCATCCGTTGTTTTGACAACAAATTTGAGATAGAAGAGTGATTTTTTCTGAGAAGGTTGGTGCCTTGGTTTTGAAGAGATTGGTGTCTCTTGCTGAGTTGGTGCTCAGTGAAAGGGGTTGGTGCCCCTGTAGTTTGGTGCCTACAAAATTGTTTTTGGAGTAGGTGCTCTAGTAGGTTGGTGCCTACTAATATTTATATTAAGAGAAATTCTCCGTGGTTTTCTCCCGAAAGGGTTTCCATGCAAATCTGTGTCTATTTGCATTGTGTGGTTTTGCATTGTATTCTTTGATTGCTTTGAATATATTAATTGCGGATTAATTTGAGGTTTTGGATTTAAGATTAATAGTCGAAAGCGAAAAAAATATATATCTTATACTGATTCATCCACCCTCTCAATATAAGTTTGTGCTTAATAATTGGTATCAGAGTCGATTCCTTCGGTGTTAGCACAACTACTACAAGGTAGATCTTGGAAAGCACATATGGCAGGATCTCAAGTGCTGGATGGTTTCTCCACTAACAATGCTCCTTTGTTCGATGGAACGAATTACGCATTTTGGAACATAAGGATGAAGACTTACTTGATGGCCCTACGTTTCGATATTTGGCAAACAATGGTAATAGGATACACAACGCCACAAATTGCACCAACGGATGCCACCGAAAAAAAGGCCAGTGAGAATAATGCGAAAGCTATGAATGCAACCTTATGTGGGCTTTTAGAAAATGAGTTTTTTAAGATTATGCATTGTGAATCTGCAAAAGAGATTTGAAATAAACTCAACTCTATTTATGAAGGTGATAGTAAGGTTAGAAAAGCAAAACTCCAAACCCACTAGAGGCAGTTTGAAAGTTTAAAAATGAAGAATAATGAAAACATTGTTGGGTATCTTCTTCGTGTCAATGAGATTGTTAATGTCATTCGAGGACTTGGAGAGTAAATTGAAGAATCTATGATCATTTAGAAAGCCCTGAGATCCCTACCATTGAGATTTGATGCGAAGGTCTCCGCCATTGAAGAAATGAAGGATTTAGACACGATGAAAATGGACGAGCTCCATGGAATTCTTACGGCATACGAAATGAGAACTAAATTAGAGAGACAGTCGAAGAAGGAAGCATCATTCAAGGTCTCGAAGAAAAAGAAGATCAAAGAACCAGAATCAAGTGAAAATTCAAGTAGTGAAGAAGATGAAAATGAAGCTCTATTCATTCAGAAGCTAAAGAAAGGATCAAGCAAATATAAAAAAAAATTACCATTTAAATGCTTTAATTGTGATCAAATTGGTCATTTTGCAGCCAAATGTCCAAATAAAGGAAATAGTGATGATGAGGAAAACAAACCAAAGTCCAAAAGGGGATTCAAGCCGAGCAAAGACAAGCAAAGATTTGAGAAACAAAAGAAAAGCCTATACTCCAAGAGGTATAGGAGCTCATCCGAAGAAAACAAAGAAAGTGATGTTGAGAGTGATAATGAAGAGATTATGTTCATGGCTACAGAAGAAAATGCCGCCACCAGCAAAGATAATTTGGAGGAAGACGAAGACATGGAAGAAGGTGAAGTGAACCTTGAAGAACTTATTTGCACGTTGGAAGAAATGAAAGCATTTAAGAAGAAGAATCAGAAACTGAAGTTACAGCTCCGAAAATATGAAGAGAATCGAGACTTCAAAGCGAAGACATCATAAGTCTTTGAGGAATCAAACAAAGTAATTGCTGATCTAAAAGTCCAAATCGAAAAAGCAAAGAAAATTGAAGATCTAACAGATCAGCTAAAGAAGAAAGGAGAAGACTGTGAAAGGTATGAATTTGAGATAGTTGCTTTAAAAAGGGATCTAGAAAAGGCGAATTCTAAAATAACAAGTGACTTGAAATCTGAGAAAAGCACTCAAGTTTTGAATAAGATTCTAGAGAGTCAAAGATCACCATCTAACAAGTCAGGCATTGGGTATGAGAAGGAAAAAGAGAAAGCTAAGAGCTATGTTGAAACTCTTAAAGAACCAGTGAAAAAGGAGACCAAGAAGGAAGAAGCCCAGAATACAAAAACCAGCGCTATCAACAAAAAAAGCAAAGAAGAACAAAACTTCAGAAGACCATTTGCTCCAAGATGTGCAAATAAAACCAGGTTTGGTAATTATTTTGATGGATATTGTTATTATTGCAATCATTTTGGTCATAAAAAATTGGATTGTAGAAAGAGAGCCAAGGATATTGAAGTCAGGAGCAAAAACAAAGGAACCTATGGAGCTTCGAACAAAAACTACAATTCGTTTTCTCCCTTATCAAACTTTGATGAAGCTATAGTTTGTTACAAGTGTAACAACTATGGACATATAGCACGCTATTGTAGAAGTGTTTTTGAATCTGTAAGACAAAATCAAAAGTTCAAGGCTTCAATGATAAAGAAAAGAGAACCATCAAAGACCTGGAAGAAGAAGCAAGAAGAATCCATAATTGTTCAAACAGCGTTCCATGCTAGAGATGGACAAAAATGGTTCATTGATAGTGGATGTTCGAGACACATGAATGGAGATAAAAGCAAATTCGTCTCGTTAGAAAGGGTCAATGAAGGCACGGTCAAGTTCGGAGACAACACTACACCCAGAATAACAGAAAAAGGTACACTTAGTCTCCATAATGGAAAAACCAAAACAGAAAATGTGTTATATGTGGAAGGGTTAAAGCATAATCTTCTAAGTGTTAGCCAAATGTGTGATCAAGGACACACACTCAAGTTCTTTTCTGAAGGTTGTGAGATCAGAAAAAGAGACACGGGAGAACCAATTGCAGATGCTCATACAACCACAAACAATCTATACATGCTTGGAGAAATGAAAGGAGAGAAATGTTGTTTGAGTCAAGTTCAAGAGAGTTGGCTATGGCATAGAAGGTTAGGGCAAATAAATTTTGATAATCTTGTGAAAATCAGCAACAAACAAGCTATGCAAGATATGTCCAAGATAACGAAACCTTCAAGCACTCTATGCAAGCAATGCCAACATGGGAAGCAAACCAGATCAAGGTTCAAAACGAAGGAATATTCGACCACCAAACCACTAGCGTTGATTCATACGGATCTTTGTGGTCCTACCAGAACCGAAAGCATGCAAGGTGAGAGCTACTTTATGTTGCTCATTGATGATTATACTAGAATGACGTAGGTAGCATTTCTAAAAAAAAAATCAGAAGCATTTGAAAAGTTTAAAGCTTTCAAGGCATTAATAGAAAATGAAAAAGAGTTGAAAATAAAATGCCTAAGGTCAAATCGAGGAGGTGAGGTTATTTCAAATGAATTCATTGATTTTTCCGTAGATCATGGAATTAAGAGACAATACTCAGCTGCAAGGACTCCACAACAAAATGGAGTGGTGGAAATGAAAAATCGAACCTTTCAAGATATGGCTAGAACTATGTTGAATGAATCTAAGCTATCAGATAGATTCTAGAGAGAAGTAGTTAATACATCAGTATATATCTTGAATAGAGGGCAAATCAAAGTTAATAATGACAAAACTCCTTACGAATTGTGGAAAGGAAGACCAACTTCGGTCAAACATTTCAAAGTGTTTGGAAGTATATGTTTTATCAACATGAATGAAGAAAACTTGGGCAAATTTGATTCAAGCACTAATGAAGGAATTTTTCTTGGCTACTCCATCAAAAGCAAAGCCTATAGATGTTATAACAAAAGGCTACAAACTATCATAGAAAGTGCTGGTGTTAGAATAGATGAGATCATAAATCAGAAGGCAAAAGAACCTTCAGAAGAGCCTCTAGAAATACCCAATCTTGTAGAAGGGGAGGAAGAAAATGTAAAAAAATTAAGTGAATCTGAAACGCAGGACACCAAAGCACCATCTCGTTTTGTTCAGAAGAATCATGCTGAAAGTCAAATCATTGGCAACATTGATGCTGGGGTGCAAACAAGAAGAAGAATTGTAAGTATACCCGAGCATGTAAATTTCTCTTTGTTATCCAAGGTAGAGCCTAAGAATTTTTCTGAAGCTAGTCATGATAAACATTGGGTAAATGCAATGGAAAAAGAGTTAGATCAAATTGAGAAGAATGAGACTTGGGACTTGTGCCCAGGGCAATGGATCAGAATGTGATTGCCACTAAGTGGGTTTTTCGAAACAAATTGAATGAAAATGGCCAAGTCACTTGAAACAAAGCAAGGTTGATATGTAAAAGGTATGCTCAAGTCGAAGGTGTAAATTTTGAAGAGACTTTTGCTTCTGTTGCTAGATTAAAAGCAATTCGAATATTTCTTGCATTTTCAGTATTCAAAAATTTCAAAGTCTATCAAATGGATGTTAAATCAGCATTTCTAAATGGCAATCTAGAAGAGGAAGTTTACATAGAATAGCCAGAAAGATTCCTCTTATCATAAAACAAGGATATGTGTGTAATTTGAAGAAGGCTTTGTACAGATTGAAACAAGCTCCTAGAGCATGGTATGCTAGGCTTGATAAATACCTACAAGACCAAGGATTCAAGAGAGGATATGTTGATAGTAATCTTTACATCAAAACTGAAGGAGATCACCAGTTAATTGTTGTGGTGTATGTAGATGATATAATCTTTGGAGGAGACAATGAGGAAATGTCTAAGAGATTTATCGAAAATATGCAAAAGGAATTTGAGATGTCCAAGTTAGGTGAGTTGTCATTTTTCCTTGGTTTACAAATCTCTCAATCCAACAAAAGAATATTCATATCCCAAAGCAAGTATGTGAAGGAGATGTTGAAGAAATTTCATATGGAGTGTGCCCCTGTTAGCACACCTATGGCTACAGGTACGAAGTTGAGCAAAGATGATGAATCTCCGAATACTGATCAAACTCTTTACAGATCAATGATTGGGAGTTTACTATATGTGACGACATCTAGGCCAGATATCATGCAAGCAGTAGGTATGGTTGAACGATTTCAAGTAGCTCCAAAATAAATACATATGCAAGCCGTGAAACGTATATTCAAATGTTTAAAGAGAACCTTGGATTATGGGTTGTGGTACCCAAGAGGTAAAGACTTCACATTAGTAGTGTGCACGGATTAAGATTGGGCAGGTTGTGTAGATGATAGAAAAAGCACAAGTGGAGGAGCATTCTTTCTTGGAGATAGCCTAGTATCATGGTTGAGTAAGAAGCAGAATTCTGTATCTCTATCCATAGCAGAAGCAAAGTACATAGCGGCAGTGCTATGTTGTACACAAGTTCTATGGATGAAACAAACCTTGAAAGATATCAAAGTAGAGTATGATCATCCAATATCCATATCATGCGATAATACTAGTGCAATAAGTATTTCGAAGAATCTAGTTATGCATTTCAAAACTAAGCATATCCCTATACAATATCATTTTTTGAGAGAACAGGTCACAGAACAAGTAAAATTGGAATATGTTTCCACATCCGAACAGATGGCAAATATCTTCACTAAGCCACTTCCAAAGGAAACATTTGAGTACCTACGACTGAAGTTGGGAGTAATATCCTTTGCTTCTACTCATTAAAAATCAAGAGAAGCATTGGTTAAGGGGGAGCTAAATTTCTTTTTTCAGCTCCTTGAATGACCCTTTGCCATTGATGTCAAAGGGGGAGAATGACAATACGGGGAGTTACAGCAAGGGAGAGTTGCAGAAAAGAAGATGGGGAGTTGCAAAAAAGATCTTTTTGGAATGTTGCCATCAATGACAAAGGGAGAGATTGTTGGAATAATTGTCATTGATGTCAAAGGAATTGTAACGGATATGAATGAAAATGTCAAACGGAATTGTTGCCAGAAGTGAACGGAATTATTGTTGAAAGTGAACGGAAGTGTTGCTGGAAGTGAACAGAATTGTTGCCGAAAGTGAACGGAAATGTCGATGGAAGTGAACGGAATTATTGCCGGAAGTGAACGGAAATGTCGACGGAAATGAACATAATTGTCGACCTTAGCCGACCTATTGGGAGGAGTTGTGACCGTTTGAATGGACATTTTCACTTGAAGAGGCATGACCTTAATTTGTGGCTTTCTGTGGGTTATAAATAAGTGCATAACGAATGGCAAAAGTGTAGATTTGAAAGTGGAATATATAAAAGAAGAGCAGAATTTTTTAAGGCAAATTTTTGTGAGAATATTAAAAAAAAAACAGCAAGTATAAGGAAGAGTCTAGCAACGAAAACACTCGAGTGTAGATCGAATCGAAAGGAGATAAAGCAAATGTTCTATCATCTGTTGTTTTGACAACAAATTTGAGATAGAAGAGTGATTTTTTCTAATAAGGTTGGTGCCTTCGTTTTGAAGATATTGGTGTCTCTTGCTGAGTTGATGCTCAGTGAAAAGGGTTGGTGCTTTTGTACGTTGGTGCCTACGAATATTTATATTAAGAGAATTTCTCTGTGGTTTTCTCTCGAAAGGGTTTCCATGCAAATCTATGTCTATTTGCATTGTGTGGTTTTGCCTTGTATTCTTTGATTGCTTTGAATATATTAATTGCGGAGTAATTTGAGGTTTTGGATTTAAGATTAATAGTCGAAAGCAAAAAAAAAAAAAAATTATATTGATTCACCCCCACCTCTCAGTATAAGCTTGTGCTTAACAAGGATAGTGATCTTTGAGGGACGTTCTATTTAAGTCCCTAAAGTCCACACATAACCTAATTTCCCCACTTTTCTTTCTATCTAGAACCAAGTTAGCTACCCAAAAGGAGTGCTCAATCGGAAATATGATATTGGCCTCTATGAGTTTGGCTAGCTCCTTCCTCATCAAGGGCTCAAGCTTGGGGTTTATAGGCCTTTGCTTTTGCCTAACTAGTTTGGCGTTAGGATCTATCTCCATTGTGTGTGGGGCCAAGCCCAAGTCGAAACCTTTGAGGTCCTAGTAACTCCATGCAAATATGTCATCATAGTTTCTACAAAGGTGGGTAAACTCTTCCTTCTCAAGCTGAGTACATACCTTTCCAATCTTTAAGAGCTTGCCATTAGAGATGACCACCTGTGCACAATTATCCTCTTTGACCGTTATGTTCCTCTTCTTGCCCTTGAGCTAATCGTCAACGTTGAAGATGTTTTCCAAGATGACTAGTCCCTTGGGCAGCTTTTTGTTTTTCAGTTGAATGATTTGATCTTCATATTGGGCTTGTAACTGTGACTGGTTCCTAACGGAGAACTCTGCTTCATCTTGCAAGAAATTGACAATTTGCTCGTTAATGTCAAACACTTGTCAATTGCATGCATTGTTTGGGACTGCTGGTCTTACTACAAGCTTGACAAGCTATCATGATCCTTTCATAACCTCCTAAGGCAAATTGTACTGGGAGCCCACCATTGCAAGTCTGTCAGCATCAACATTATGTGCCCTTGGGGTGGCTTGGGTATTGAAAGTGTTGAAGTTCTCAATTAGATCCCAGACCCTGTGTTTGTATGCTTTTATGTAACATTCCCACACTGAACTACTGCTATTTAAAAGGGAATCGCTGCAAGGAATAGCAACGCAACATTAACTAAAGAAATCGCTGCAATTTATGGAGCAGCAGCGCAACACTTTAAGAAGGGACAGTAGTTAGTTACGTTATTAATTAGTTAGTTAATATATTAATTATTATTAAGTTATTATGGAAGGACGCTACCTTTGCGGAAGTCACACCTCTTCAATGTAAGGGCGAAGGTATAAATAAAGCATTATGGGAAAGAAAAGAAATCATCAAAAAATCATTTATGTATTAAACATTTACCCTGTATAAGCTTAATGCTTACGATTACAATTGAGGACGAAACCCCTCAAAAATAATATTGGATACAAGGACGAAAACCCCTATAATCCCAATCTCAAGTACGTAAACCCTTGAGACATTTATTGTAAAATTCGAGTTCTGAAATTATATACTAAAAATTCATTTGATTTAAATAAATTAATATAAAGTACAAATTCTATATTTATTTTAAACGAAATTTCCAAGGAAATCAAATTTCCATATAATATTCCGATTCGGAATATTACAGTGATATCAGAGCTCTTCATCCTGCCAATCTGTGGAACGTAAACTTCATGCAAGGCGAAGATAAAAAGATCCGCTATTATTTGAGAAATAAAAATAAGGGTTCCGATCAGCAAAGAGAAGAAATAGAAAGGGAAGAAGAAAGGACAAATATGGAAGAAAGGAACGAAGATGATGAAAGGATTGATAGGCTTGTCCAAGGTCAGAAACAACTGGCTAATACAATGACGCAATTAGCCCTCGCGATGCAATCTTTGACAACTCGTAGATATCAAAATGAGGAAAATGGTCGTTCTAATACTAGCCATAATCAAATCTTAAGCAAAACAACCACGAGTTCTTCAAACAGACCTTTTCAGCCCAGATTTATTTCAAGAGTAGAATCAAGTATGGAGAAGAAACCCAAACTTCATTTGGAGAGGACCTTACAACTGATTTTGAAGAATATCGAACCCTTTCAGATGATTTATGAAGGGAAATATCTCTCACAATGAAAAGAAATTGTAATGGCACTAGAACGAAGCGTAGACCCCAAAATAATCAAAAAGATCTTCCGCATGCATTGGATAAATTAACTTTATTGACTTTTGACGGCTCTAACAAATGCATAGCTCGAGCGTGGATCTAAAAATTAAATACATACTTATCTCTCCAACCTATGATGGAAGAAGCAATAAAATTCGCAACCCTCCATCTCGAAGGAATAGCTCATGAATGGTGGTACCATGGATGGATTACACAAGGGCATGACCTTATTAAATCATATGACAAATTTACTAAGAGGTTGATAGAAATATTCAATAGAATTGACCCCGAAATTCATTTCCGAGAATTGGCATTATTAAAACAAAATAACAATGTAGAAGACTATGTGGTAGAATTTCAGAGACTCGCCATGATTGTTCCAAACATTACTGAAAGGAGGCTCATAGTATTGTTCATGGAAGGATTGATTGAGCCACTCAAGGGTTTAGTCAAAGCCTTTAATCCTCCCTCTCTCCAAGAAACAATTAAAAAAGCACTAGATTTAGAGACATCAACACCAAGGAATAAAATTGTGCCATTTATACAACCAAGAATAACCAATAATGGACAGCCACGAATCATGCCTTCAGAACAAGAAGGGACAACACCCTATAGCCAACAAAGAGAACCACTCCAATCAGGGGGATTCCAACCAAGAGACCCACCTAAAACGGGTAAAGAAACAAAAACAACAAATGAGTTGAGGAAAAACTTATGCTTCACTTGTAAGGGCCTGTTATAGCTTGGAATCGCACCCTTGTGAGAGAGTTATTCAGGGTCTCTCACTTCCAGCTACAAGCATGGGGACAACCTCAGGACGTGGGTATCCTATGGTGAGGTTAAACCTCTAGGTTTTTTTATGAGGCTAATTCCTCAAGTGCTTCACTTTAGCTCCTTGATTCCCACACTAAAATCTAATAATGGCTAAGGAAAAGGGATAGGAGGATTACTTGAAAAGAAATCTAAGCTAAGGGAGGTGATGCACCAAAAGTAAGTGATCCACTTGATCTGAGGAATGACACTAACTCAGCATAAGATAAGTTTGCTTACACAACCTCCTAACCAGCTAACTTGCATAAATATTTCGTAAACTAGGCTCACTAAACCATACATGAAGCAAAGAGGGATTTCTAAATCCACATTAAACGTCCATTAATGACGGAAAAGCTCAAGTTCAGACCTACAACTAACTGAAAAACACCTGAAAATAAACAAGAAAGGACAATAAGGTTGGAAGGATGCTTCTTCACAACGCTATTGTGCACAAGCTAACTCAACACAATTTTCAGACAAAGAGATAGGTAAAAAAATCTTTATTGCTTCAAAGGTCTATTACACAGCGATTTTCGCAGGGTGATTCTATCACCAGTCCGAGGATGATTTGCTTGGCTCCAAGGCCTCTATATAGAAAAGGGGGGAGAGAGAAGGGGAAGAAAGAAGAAGTCGATGATGGATAGAACTCTGATGTTGTACTTCCTTATTGTCCCTAAATGCGCCGCTCAAGATCACTAAACAATCCTCTCGAGCCTCTCCCGTCTTTAAGTTTTTCTTTGGCGCATCTAAGAAGCCATGTTGTGAGCAACTGGAATGTCTCTTCTTAGCACGACGCATTTAATCTTTGCACTCAAGATTGACGTGGCTTCTTTCTCTTTACGTGCCCTGCTGAAAGGACGCGGTCTCCATGTGTTTAAGCCATGCTGCATTTAAGCGTCGAACGGCGATTGTGGGGAGCGAACTATGACGAATGAGAGCCTTTATAATTTCCAGCTACCAGCGGCATGGACTCTCCCATGCTCATTGGTCATCTTTGTGCCACTTGTCCTTTACTGATTGGCCCTTTCTGCTCCAACTTACGCCACATGGCAGCGTTTCATTCGTTGCATCATGATTCTCACTTTGCTGAACCAAGCTTAAGTCAAGCACTTGAAGAATCTTGATTTACTCTATGTAGAGTAATTTGGGTTCTTTGATCTCTCCAACTTCGGACTTTCCCAGATCCTTTACTTATAAAGCCTTTTAAGTACTTGAAAAAACCTGATTTACTCTATGCAGAGTAATTTGGGTTCTCTAAGCTTACTTACTTCGGACTTGTCCATCTTGAAGTCTTCGGGTTCTACATCTAGAAGTCTTCTTTATTCTACGGGCTCCTATTTGTCTCGGGCAAATCTCCCAAAGGAATTCCATGGGACAATTTGTCCGAAGCTTCCTTCTTGCTCTCTTCCTTCAAAAATTACCTTTTGGACTTTTCAAAATGGACTTTCCCGAAGGATGAGAGACCCTTCGGGCTTCTTGTATGTCCCTTCGGACTTTCGCAAATGATCCCCCCGAAGAGAAAGATACCCTTCGGGAATTTTGAAATGGTCCTTCAGAAGGGTAACATACCCTTCAAAAAACTTGCAACTATCCACTTGGAGAAAAAAAAACCCTTCAGATTTATGAAAGTGACCTTCGAAAAAGTTGATTGGTCTTTCAGAAATGTTGAAAAGATCTTTTTTGCCGAAAAAATGCCCTTCGAATTTTGGAGAAGACTTGTCCCTTGAAGAACCTGAGAAGCACTATTTTTCGAGACCAAATCGGGTTCGTCAAGCCCCTTTACTTATTTCGGGCTTCTGACTGCTCACAAGTTATGAAATAATTGAGTAGTGCTCCTTAGAGAACCCGGAATACACTGTCCATGAGTAATTCGTGTTTGTCAACCCGAATAACTTCTACTTATAAAACATTTAGAAGTCAAGCACCGCTGGAAACCCGATTTGCACTGTGCCCTCAGAAACCCGAAGTCTTGCAACTTCAAAAGCCCGAAGACTTCTTCTTTGGAGAACCCAAGGTTGTCTGAACTTGCCACTTTTGCTTGAATGTCCACCTTCTCACACTTGGGCAAAATTTTGGTATGTGGTCCAAAAATAGCCAACAAGACACTTGGGTACCAGGTCACCGTTGTTTGGGAAAGGGGCAAGTCCATTACATCGAAGTTGTTTCAGCTGGTGATCTTGACGAAGAAGAGGTCATCGCTAAAGAAACAAAACATGAATTAGACGAAGTGGAAAAGACATTAGAGGGTACCTTTGCAACTTTATCAAGAGCTTCGAGATACCATTCATTTAGAGTAAGAGTGTCTACAATGACATAAAATCACCGTATTAATAGATAGTGGGGCCACCAACTTCATTGACGTAGGGTTGGTAACAAAAATGGGTTTAAAAACAAAAGAATTTCAAGGTTTTAAGGTCACAGTTGTTGATGGTTTTACCATTCCATGCACTCGAAGAACTCCACTACTCCATCTCACATTGGGAAGACATCAAATAAACGATGATTTCTATGTAGTGAGCATTGGTGAAACAGATTTGGTACTAGGTGTACAATGGCTACATTCCTTGGGGGAATTTACCCAAAACTATCAAACCATGGAATTAAAATTTAAAATAGATGGGAAGGAAATAGTTCTTCAAGGTATGGCTAATGGAGCCCCCCAAGTGGTTGTTGGAAATAGTCATTGATGTCTGTGATATTGTCATTGATGTCAAAGGAAGCAGATGCTATTCTGCATTAATGCCAAAGGATGAGTTTAACAGACTTGCAGTGTTTATCGGATTTCTCCAATGCCTTTACTTCACAATCTTGTCAAGCCAAGTGGGGTGAAAAGTCCGAACGGGTCAAGCCAAGCAATGGGAAAAGTCCGAATTGGTCTAGCGAAGAAGTGATCAGGGATTTGCAAGTGCTTTACTTCTCTTGTGATTATAAGCTAAGCGAAGTGAAAAGTCTGAAATGGTCTAGAGAAGAAGTAATTGGGGTTTCGAGAGCATCTTCTTTTGTGATTATAAGCTAAGCAAAGTGAAAAGTCCGAAATGGTCTAGAGAAGAACTAATTGGGGTTTCGGGAGCATCTTACTTCACTTATGATTATAAGCTAAGCAATGTGGGAAACCCGAAAGGGTCTAGCGAAGAGGTGATCAGGGATTTGCAAGCAATTTACTTCTCTATGTTGATAAGCTAAGTAGAAGTAAAAACCCGAAAGGGTCTAGAAGAAGTAATCGGGTTTTTGAAGAGGGATTGCGTCTTTCAAGTTGATAAGTCAAGTAATGTCAAAAACCCGAAAGGGTCTATAAGAAGCAATCGGGATTTCTGAGTGGCTCTACTTCTCATACATACATAAGTCAAGAAGGATGGAAACCCTGAAATAGCCTTGACGAATTCCTTCAGAGGAATTCTTTCGAAAAAAGTGGAAAGGACAATTCTTTCGGAAAAATTGTCAAGTTCTTTTTTTCGGAAAATTGTCCCTTTGCAAAAACCTGAAGGGTACATTCAAAAAGCCGAAGGACACTTTGAAGAAGGCCGAAGGATACTTTGAAGAAGGTCGAAGTGTATGTGAACCCTTTGAAGAAAGCCGAAGGACACTGTGAAGAAAGCCGAAGGGTAAGCCGAAAAGTCCGAAGGGTATATGAACCCCTCCAAAGACGTCGAAGGGCACTTTTCAAAAACCCTGAAGAGTAAGAGGACCTTCGCAAGAAAAATCGAAGGGTAGTTACGAAAGAGCGCGAAGGGAAAGTGCACCATTGTAAAAAACCCAAAGGGTAACTTCGAAGAAAGGTCCCGAGAGAAAAAAGTCGGAAAAAAAGTCCGAAGAAATGTCTCGAACAAAATGTCCGAAGAAATTCAAAAAAAGAGCCCGAAGACCAAAAAGAAAGACTCGAACAAAAAGTCTGAAGAAAAGAAAGCCCGAAGGATAAAGAGAATGGCCCGAGAAAGAGAAGAGCACAAGAAAGAATATGAAGATGAGCTCGATAGAAAGAGTGTGAATAAGAAAAGCCGGAAGGAGAGAGAGCCCGAATAGAAAGGAACAAAAGCGAACCAAGAGAATATCGAGACACGTGATAAAAATCGACGGTTCCAAAACAAGGAAAACAGCAGACTCAAATAAACAATGGTTGGCGCCAAAGACAAAATGAGTAAATTCTCGATTAAAAACAGGCCCAGGTAAATGGTGAGCTCGAAAAGGTCTACACGGGGCTCAAGACAGATCGATCAATCTCAATTGGAGAAGCTACGCATTTATGAGATAAACTGAGCAGACATCAAATGAAGAAAAGAGAGTTGACCATTGCAAGGTGATGCATAAACTAAGGCATGAGAAACGTGCAAGTATTAGTCATCTTTAATGAGAACCGATTTAGTGCAATTGGGTGTGAACGCAAGGAGAAGATGAAAAACCCTAAAAGGTAGTTGAATATAAACGACTTCATGAGAACGTTATGTGTTGTCACTGCTGCTACTGCGTTTTCAAGTGTGAGAAAAAAGGCTATCGACAAAAGAAATATGCAGACAGAGTAAAACGCAGAGAAGGGAATGAAGTGTATCTGAATAAAGCATAACTAGATGTATGCAGATACAGAATGAGAGACATGCAGACAGAAATTAAGCAAGCAGGAAGATAGAGCACGACAATAAGAAGGTGAACAGTTACAGATTAGACTTATAACAAAGAACATTGAACTGGATTTACTTGTGAATCCATCTTGTACACTGGAGTCATAGCTCCATAGTTCAGGTTGGTTGGTGCCTACATACAAACTGGGTTGGTGCTCAGTAAAGAGATTGGTGTCTCCTAAGGATCGGTCTCCTTGAATGTAACCAGTGAGGTCAGCCAGTAAGGTATTTTATTGTGAGGCTGGATAAGAACAGTAGATTCTAGCAGCTGATTCTCACTGTAGTTTTTTCCTTTGAGTTTTCCACGTAAAATCTGGTGTTATGTGTTTCTATGTGTGTGTGTGACTTCTGCATTTGTTCTTTGATTTACACATAAATTCACATTTTCTGTGAAAAAGTTTTTAATGGACTAGTTTTAGATCATCTACTGATTCACCCCCCCTCTCAGTAGATAGGTGTGTTCAACAGTGGTTACAGCGAAGAAAATGGAAAGGGCTTTCAAGAAAGGCCAAGTTTCATGGGCAACACAATGTTTTGTGAGTTCTACAAAATCGGAACCACAAAGACCTCATGAAAATATTCAGCCCATAATTTCTAAACATGCTAAGGTTTTTGAGAATATCCCAACATGGGTTGCCACCAAATAGAGGGTTTCAACATATTATTGGGTTAGAAACTGGTACCAAGCCAAAATAATTACACCATATTGCCACCCCAGAATCTATAAAAATGAGATTGAAAAAGCTATCAAAAAATTGTTGGAGATGGGGCATACTAGGCCAAGTTCAAATCCTTTCGCCTCATTCGTGGTCCTGGTCAAGAAGAAAGATGGCACATTGAGAATGTGCATAGACTACCGTCAATTGAATTAAAAAACTATTAAGAATAGACATCTGATACCAAGGATTTATGAATTAATCGATGAGCTTCATGGAGCTAGTTTCTTTTCCAAAATCGATTTAAAATCAGGGTACCATCAAATACAAATGCGAGGCGAAGATGTTCAAAACACAGCATTCAGATGTCATTATGGGCATTTCGAGTTTTTGGTTATGCCTTTCGGATTAACCAGTGCTCCAGCCACCGTTCAGTCCTGTATGAATCATATATTCGATAAGCATTTGAGAAACTGTATTGGTTTTCTTCGATGATATATCGATATATAGTACGTCATGGGAGGAACACTTGAAATATTTAGACATAGTACTGGAAATATTGGAGCAACAATCTCTTTTAGTTAAAATGTCTAAATGCGAGTTCGAAATGACGAAAATTTTATACTTGGGGCATGTCATCAATAGACAAGGAGTGCACGTTGATCAAGATAAAATACGAGCTATATTAGATTGGCCCCCTCCTACTAACATGACTCAATTAAGAGGATTCTTGGGGTTATACACTTACCATCGAAGGTTTGTTAAAGGGTTCTCTTGGATAACTGCCCCTTTAACTAATTTAACCAAAAAGGGAGCTTTTCATTGGACTGTAATTGCTAAATCAACATTTGATAATCTTAAAAAAGAAATGAGTTCATGCCCCATGTTGGCTGTACCAAATTTCTCATTCTCTTTGTGCTGGAATGCGACGCATAAGGTGAAGGAATAGGTGTTGTCCTAATGCAGCAAGGTCATCCAATCACGTTCGAAAGACGAAAACTAAAAGATCATGAGCGCAAGTACTCTATATACAATAAAGAAATGTTGGCAATCATGCATGCGCTAGCCAAGTTCCATCCACATTTGGTATGTGGAAAATTCATGGTGAGAACGGATCATAATAGTCTAAAATTTTTCCTAAGTCAGAAGGATTTAAATGATAGACAACAAAAATGGGTGAGCAAGGTCCAAGGCTTTGATTTCGACATCGAATATGTGAAAAGAAAGAATAATGTTGTGGTGGATGCATTATCGAGAAAACCATCTTTGTGCTCCATATCTACAATTGTAGCTGATTGGAAGGTTTTCATAATAGCTGAATATGTCAAAAACGAGTTCGCTAATGCGATCTTAGAGGGAAAAACTGTGGATGAACGATATAAGATAGTAGAAGGTCTCATCTTGTATAAAAATAGAATCTTCTTGGTACTAGAATCAAAAGTTAAGCATACAATGTTAAAGGCTATTCATAACAGCCCTTTGGCAGGCCATCCAGGGTATCTTAAGACATATAAACAGGCAAGAGAAATGTTCCTTTGGAAAGGGCTTAAGAGTGAAGTTCTTAAGTACATTCAGGAGTGTCCTACTTGCCAACGGAGCAAAATAGAACACGAATTTTCAGTTGGCTTGTTGCAACCCCTACCCATTCCTACTCAAAAACGGGAAGGTATTTCAATGGATTTTATTACTGGATTGCCCATGGTTCAAGGGAAGAGTTGTCTCTACGTAGTTGCTGACCGTTTGACGTAGTATGCTCATTTCTTTCCTCTTCCCACTAAGTATGATGCCCCCTTGGTAGCTGGAATATTTTGCAGAGAAATCTTTACATGGGCTGCCAAAGAACATTGTCAATGACAAAGATAACAAGTTTATGAGTTCATTTTGGCAAGAACTCTTTCACCTAGTAGACACTGAACTGACCTCAAATACAAGTTATCATCCCCAAATGGATCGTTAAATAGAAGCCGTCAATAAATGGATTGAAGGTTATTTAAGGAATCATATATCAGGACCACAAAATACATGGATTAAATGGTTGCACTTGGAAGAATTATGTTATAATACCTCCTATCACATGTCAATTGGAATGACACCCGTCAAAGCTTTGTATGGGTACAATGCTCAATCTTTCGTGGACTTGGTCATTCCAGATAGTAGAGTTCCAGGAGCCAAGGACTTAATCCAACAAAGTCAAGACATCCTTTGGACTCTCAAGAATAATCTTTATCAAGCACAAAATCAACAAAAGCTATATGCAGATCAGCATAGAACAGAACGAAACTTTGAAGTAGAGGACATGGTATATTTGCGTTTACAGTCGTATAGGCAGACCTCCATCAAGCAAAGTGGAGCCGAGAAACTCAAACCACATCTCTACGGACCATATAAAGTTACAAGGAAGGTGGGAGAGGTTGCTTACGAGTTAGAATTACCAAGTTGTAGTCGGATACATAATGTTTTCCATGTTTCGCGCCTAAAAAGGGCACTTGGCCAACATATTAATCCTATAGAGCTACCACCATTAGACAATGAAGGTAAGTTGACTTTAATACCCAAAGCTATCCTTGAGGCTCGTGAAAAAAGGTTAAGGAATAGAAGTATCAAAGATTATTTGGTTCGTTGGAAAAATTTACCACTCGAAGATGCCATGTGGGAAGGAGCATCAATCCTTGAACATCCAAACTTACAATTGCTTGAGGACAAGAAATTTGAGGACGGGAGGTCTGTAACATTCCCACACTAAACTACTGCTATTTAAAAAGGAATCGCTGCAAGGAATAGCAGCGCAGCATTAACTAAAAAAATCGCTGCAATTTATGAAGGGCAAGCACGCAGCACTTTGTGAAGGGGCAGCAGTTAGTAAAGTTATTAATTAGTTAGTTAATATATTAATTATTATTTAGTTAAGTTATTATGGAAGGATGCTACCTTTGTGTAAGTCACACCTCTTCAATGTTAGGGTGAAGGTATAAATAAAGCATTATGGGAAAGGAAGTAAATCATCAAAAAACATTTAACTTGTATAACCTTAATGCTTATGATTACAATTAAGGATGAAGCCCCTCAAAAGTAAGATTGGATACAAGGACGAAAACCCTGTAATCCCAATCTCAAGGACGTAAACCCTTGAGACATTTATTGTAAAATTCAAGTTCTGAAATTATATACTGAAAATTCATTTGATTTAAATAAATTATTCTAAAGTACAAATTCTATATTTATCTATTTTAAACATAATTTCCAAGGAAATCAAATTTCCATATAATATTCCGATTCGGAATATTACATTTTAACAAAGGGTTCTTGGAGATATTTTGGGCTCTAACTTGGCTCACAATCAGCTCGTTGTCCCCAAACACTTGCAGCGCCTTAATCCCCCTCTTTTGTGCCAATTGGAGGCCTGGGGTCAACACCTCGTATTCGGCCACATTGTTGGTGCAGTTGAACTACAATCTATATGTGTGAAAGTACTTTTCCTTTTGAGGGGAGATTAGTACAACGCTTGCTCCAGCACCATTCCTACTCCTAAAGCCATCAAAATATAATTGCCACATTCCTTCAAGGTCCTCTTGACCCTTCATGAGGTTTGGCAACACAGGGTTCTCCTCATGGATGTAGCATGTGCCCAACCCCGTTTCTTCTATACAATCATAAAGATCAAACCCGTAATGCTCATTAGCCCACTCGTCCAGTGCTACATCAGGAACCTCCTCTAAAGGCATGGTAGTTTCGTGCAAGACTGCACTATCCTCTGGGTTATGCATTGTACAATTCATGTCGATGGGATTCGGTATGGCTCTATATGATCCCTACAAATAGGCTCAACTTTGATGGTTACCTTGGTCCCATATCAAGTCCTTAGTAGCATGTATGACCAGTCTGATGACAAGTACCTGTTATGGAGTCAACTCGCACCCTTTGGATAAGTTCTTTGAGTTTCCCCCGATTGAGCAATAAAATGGGAACAACCTCGCGCTGTGGGTATCCTGTGATGGGGCTAAACCTCCGGAGTAGGCCAGCTTCCTCTTTGATGCTCACCTAAACTAAAACTAAGCCCAGTACTTCACAGGAAAAGGGTTAGAAAGATATAAGGGCTCTTAAGAAAGTTAACAGGGTGGTGCACCAAAATTGCAGGTCGATCCTCTCTACTTGACTCGAAGAACACTAATTAAACAAGTAAACGACTGGGTTCAGATTCAACTATCTATTCATATATCCGTGTGGAGGCTCACCAAATGGCCTATGCTGAGGGAAATGGAGAGGTCTAAAGTAAGACACTAACCAATCATAGTATCCACATGTGGGCTTTGATCAAAAAATGCAAAACATTAAACACGACGTGCATGAACAGATGAACTAGTAACTAGGTGAAATCACAATTCGACAAGGGAGAAGTTTCTACCACAAGCGCAAATTAGACATATACACACTATACCAGAACAGTGAAATTAAAACATGACCTTCCATTTACTTCAATAGGTTACAAATTCCATCTTGGCAAACTCTGGTCTAACCAAGAGAGGGAACCGAGAGAAATACAAAGAGAGATCTAATGATCCATCAAAAAAGTGAGAGATATCTGATTTTTGGCCCCAAGGCCTCTATTTATAGCAGAAAAGAGAGAGAAGTTTAGGAGGCTTGTTGTTCTTGATAACCAATGAGTTGTTAGCTTTCGAGACGTTCTATCATGTTTTTTATCAAAACAAGTCATTATGAATGAGATATTCATGATTAGCTTCCAAATCATTCCACTAGTTGAGCAAGGTGTGCTAGAGAACAAGAGTTAGCAACAGGTGGCAAGTCTTGATCCAGCTGGAAGTGAATGCTCCAATTGCTTTCCAGATCCCCAAGTTTTGGACTGTTGATCTTCCACAAGATTTCATCAAGAGGTTAAAATCTTCATAGCTGTCAGGGACACGTCATGCCTGTCTTGAGCGGCAGGTTGTCGAGGCCCTGACTTAGCCATATATCTGCTCTATTAACTATAGATGAAAACCAATCTAAGGATATTGGTTTTTCTATAGATCTATAACACTTTGTTTGATGATCAGTCCCCTCTGAGCCCGTATAGAGCTCTCTTCTTTTGCTCTTTCCATTAACTCGGGTTGGAAATTCGGAATCTTTTATTTACCTGCCGAGTCAGGCTCATCTTGTTTGATCACCACAACTCGCCCCCTTGCTATTGGTTGTCAGCAATCTGACCGTTTGACTTGCTCTAAGCTCCCGTGGTCTTGACACTTGTCGGCCGCGCACTCTTCATCAGGTCTTCGCCAAGAATTTTTTGAACCTCATCGGCTAGTTCACAGAACTTAACTTTGACATTCGCACGAACGTTGTTTGACATCCATGAGAACGCTTTTGACGTCCCACAGACCTAAAGATGACACTTGCGCGGACGTCTTTCACATTTTTGGCCAACTTTGCAAACTTGTATCTCGAGGTGCAAAACTCGCGAAGACACCAAACTTTCAGGAGATGGTCTTAATGCCACAAGGAGTAAACCCATTTGCTCTGCTAGCCTAAAAGGCTTCCTGAGTGAAGATATTAAGTGCGCAAGTTGGCTGGCCCACTTGATCCCGGCTCAAAAATGGCTAAGTACGGAGATTTGGTAATTTCAGTCTGCGGAGCCAACTTTGAAAATGCATATCTTCCATCTTGCTTCATTGCATGAGCTGCAACTTGGCGTGAATGATCTTAGCATAAGAATGAACCAACCCATTTAACTGATTCTCCTTGACTTGTCCATATGCACGAGGTCTGACCTCATGAATATGCTCCTTCTATTCTGGTCGGGCTCTCTAAAAACTAAGTATAAAAACTTAGCGGATTTTGCTCTGGGAGCCCACTTTAGATCCTTAGGTCTTTTGTTGTGCTTAGGTAAACGAGCTGAAACCTAGCGTATGGCTACTTGGGACTATTTTGAAGAAACCCATGTGGCCAATTCTCTAATCACTCGCCCGCATGTGTGAAATCAATCTGCTCAATACCATCTAGATGTTCTAGTTATTTGATCAATAAAAGGGGGCGCGTGGGGGGAGGGGGAATTTTGCTTCATTCTCTGTATCGGATCATGGCAACTAGGCACGAGCTGGTATGTGGGCCAAATATGGCCAACAATACCCACCCATTTTTGTAGTGAAGTCCCTTGAGAGACACATGGCGAAATAAGGGGGGAGGTCTATAATAGAGATGTCCTACGTGATGGAGAGGCTAGGACATGCATGTAGAGTAAGGGTCAAGTCCTTAATGATCCCAACTATTTTAACAGTTGTGCCATCTAACTAGACAACACCTTTTGTGATCGGGACGTAATCTATGCCTAACATGTCAGCAATCTTCTTAGGCATTACTGAGCTACTTGCAACTGAATCAATCATACAGTTATGAACAAGGTGTTGGTCGATGATCAAGGAGATATAAAATAGTGGTGGCTTGCAGCTTTTGCTAGACTCTCGTCCTTTCTATTGGCACAAACTTGTGGAAACAGCTGAAGCACCTTTTCCTGGCTCGTGCAAGTGGAAAGCCTTCAATGCTTCTAGCAACAAATCCTTTGAGAAGGGATGGAAAGAGCCTCCCACATAGTTACACTGAGGTTCGCTTTCTTCATCTAATCTACTATGTTAAAAGGGATATGCGCCCCTTTTGGTTGAAACTTTGAGGCAACAACATCTTCCTTTGGGATTTGGCTAGTTCGAAGCTGACTCCCCTTTTGAGCAGCTGGGCTCACTTGTGCTTGGGTTGTCCCGGTGTTTATCTTTCCTCTAGTAGCTTCACTTGGAGCTTGGGAAGTAGAAGGCCACCAGCTAAAGGAAATGGTTCCACTTCCGTCGCCCTCCTTTTGGTTTGTGTAATATGCCATCGGATTACTGACTGCAAGTACTTGGTTCTGATTTATGGCGCAGAAGTCATTCTCGTGCCAATTCACCAAAGTGGCTTCACCTTGTATCTATGCCTATACATGTACCTCATCCCCTTGTGAGGTTGGCTCCTTTGCTGGCTCGTGGGGATATGATACACTTTGTACCATCACGGCTTGGTTTAACACTCCATTTGAGCAAGTACCCTGATTGTGTGGCTGATTGCAAGGAACGCACAACTCATAATCTTGGGCTATGTTGTTTTGGACAGGGACCATAGCTTTTAAGGTGCTAGGAGCACTGGCACTTTACATATTAGATGGTCTAACATAAGTGAGTTGACCTCGGGCTTGTGCGTTCCTTTGATAAGGTTGCCAAGCATGTTGATAGGATTGATTAAATCGTTGGTATGGTCTAGAATGTTGGGATTGCTACCTCTTTAAAGCTACTAGCTCGTTCCCAAAATTCTGCAATAGTGACTTAACTTCATGCAGTTCACTAGGAGGGGCAGCAGATGTAGTTAGTGGTCTGACTGAAATAGGGATAGGTGCCAATGAAGGTTGAGTAGTAGGTTGATTGGGTGGTGGTTCTGGAAAAAGAGGCATGGGAGGCCTAGGAGCAATCTTTCCAGCCTGACTTAGACATTTCCCAGCCCTCACAGCAACATCATATGTATTAGGAAGTACAATTCCTCCAATGGATTGGACCATTACTACTATATCACTATTTAGAGCCCTCAGATAATATAAGAATGCAGTATTTGGAGATGGTTTTAACAAAGGTGGTATTTTGGTCTAGACTCTTTGGAACCTGAAATTAAAATCAACCATCATCTCATGTGGGGCTCTCTTAATAGTGGTGAGTTGCTCTATCAAGGATAAGTGATCACTTTTATCTTCAAATTGCTTGTATAGTTGCTCTCCTAGCTCGTCCCAATTATGAATGGAATTAAGCCTCAAACTTCTATACCATTGCAGAGCTTTACCTTTCAAAGAAGTTGCAAGTAGCCTAACTGCCACATGATCTTCAAAAAACATGGTGGACTAAGCAAATATTGGCAATATCTTGGATGTGTTCTATGGGGTGGATTGTGGTCTCACTAGTAAAATATGACAAGCTCTTAAGAGCTACAATTGGAATATCATCATATTGAGCTAGAGCCAAAGGACTAACTCCATTAAAGGGCACGAACAACTTGTTTCTTGGAATAAACATGAAAGGAATAGGAAAGAGTCTCCCTCTAAGCTAGGGAAATCTTCCAAAAGGCAGAGTACACTGAGCTCTACGGGATGATTGTCTTGAATCACTAGCTCTCCTAACTGGAGATAAGGATGCTCTAACTCTTCTTCTTCTAGGGGGTACAAGCAATTCAATAAACTGGAAGTCAATACCTCTTGAAGATCCCGCTTGTCTTGGCACAGGACGAAGCACTGATCTCTTGGGAACCAAGAATACTTTGAGTCGCCAGGTGTATAAAGGGTGTCTTTAACATTGCAAACTTGCTAAGGGCCACACCAAGCTAGCTGAATTGCATAAAGTTGTCCCACCGAGCGTGCCAAAAACTGTTATCACTCAAAGCTGGCACCCTTGAGGATAATTCGTGGCACGGAAGTGCTTGGAGCTCGGCACGGGCACTGAGCACGAACGGCCACTGGGCGCTAACGGGCACTAGTGATGCAGAGAGTTAACTAACAATCTCCCAACTTGTCTTTGTTCTTGTTTTGCTTCCTTGGCAATGGCTTATCACTTCTTTGCTAGTGGTTCTCTTGTTCATTGTTCATGCAAGGTTCTGAGGTTGCCCTGATTGTCTTATGGTACCACTGTCGTGATCATGATAAACAGGGTCTCATTAGCCCTTTCCACTCATTCATACCTTCTACAAAGCAACAAACCACCCCTACACAACTATGCCTCCTTACCACTTAGTTCTAGTAGCCTTTTTTTGGCTAATTCCTCTAGTATGGATCTATACGGATGCCATTTGGAAAACTAACAATTGATTCAAATACCCTTTATCTTACTCTATCCACAAAGTTTCAACCCTTGATTCAACCCTTAAGTCACTTTTCTAAGCTTATTTTGATCACTGATTAGGTCTCTAGGTCATTTAGACCCCTGCTTTATACATAGGGCATTGTATTTGTACGGATACGTACAGAAATGTCTAGAAAACCTGAAAATCATTGAGCACACATGTTATAACATCTAACCACAAAGTTTGAAGTGATTCTATCGATTCAATCACCGGGAACATGAATTTCAAGTTCAAAACCCTAGACAGGGTTCTGTGTAGTCTAAGAAACCCGAGAAGGGTTTATTTGGACTTCAAAGCTACAAACTTGGTTCCAAACCCCTGTAAAAGTTCCTAAAGATTGGTCTTAACATTATACACCTACCTCAAACATTGGTTATCCTTTGTAACACCTTTATTCCACATTTTCACAATGAACCTTGACTCACTGTATGCCCAGACACAAACTGCAGGATCTATGGACTCTGATTTGAGGGTTTAGACTATCAAATGGGGGTTTCAATCTTCTGTGGGAATTATTTTACGTCTATGGCATAAATATAAACCCTTTCCAACCTTTAGACTGTCTCTAACACTCCTCTGATTCACCTTTTGATCACATTCTTGACTACTTTGTGTACACAGTCAAGGTATGCAACGTTTTGAGAGTAAGTTAGAGTCTACACTTACAAACTAGTACTTTCAAATTGTATATAAGATTGGTTAGGCTTTATAACATCCTCTTACACCTGTTAGAACCTTTGACTAGCCCTGAGAACACCTCTATTACGCCACTTTATAATGTCTTATATTGACTCCCTGTGCATGCATTACTCTGCAGGCTTGCATAGTATTCAAGGCCAAAGGTAATAAACAAATAAGTGATAAAACATATTCAACCAATATAAAAAAACTCACCAACTCATATTCTAAAAGCATAGTCCCTTTAGATCATCCTTCATGGAACAAATTTGACACAATCAGCCAATATGGAAATATGTAGGGTTGTTGCTTATCTCAACAGTCAAGGAATGGTATAAACAATTGATCAACACTCAGAAAATCCCTTTCCTTTTGATTACTACATCATTGGATTCATATATGTTAGAATTCCCTATTTCTTATAGCATTAACTCAAGCAACACATTAGAGTCCTTTTATTTACAAACAAATGTTTTATTCATTCATCTTCCTGATAATACTTACATCACAAGGGTATATTAACAAAGTTTTCTTCTTTCTCCTTTCAAAGCTTCTCTGCCATCTTTCTCTCACCCTTTTTCCACCTTGAATGCCTTGACTCGCTACAAACAAACACTTACCTATATCAAGAACTCCTCTACCTAACCACCTCTTAACTCGCAATTGTACGTTGAGAGTGCCAAAACTACCTAACCACCACATATTTGTCAAAATGACTAATTACATGCTTTAAGTATGTAACAAGGTTTAATGAACTCCTAGATCCAACTCACAAGGCTACATTCTTAAGACATGACTCATGACCTCCAAAACCTTGACAAAACATTCAAATTTTCAAATGGAGCAAATTGGCGAGAAAATGCCAATGCACCTCTTATTCAAAATTGATCAAGTGCTAGCAACTAACATGGACTCCTACAGACTCCCTAGGACCACAACAACTCCCTAATGACTAAAAACATGAAACTAGACTAGTATTTACGAAGGAGGTAGTGATGTTCCTGCATCAACTAGGCATGAATGGGCACTTGCATGGGCATGTTCAAGCCTCTCGTGCACGTGAATTGTTTGAGGCTTCAATGCAACAATGCGATCGCCACCAAGGTGTGGGACTCTTGTGCTCCTTGGGACGAACCTCCAGAGAAGGCCGCCTTCTTTTTAATCTAAGTGCATATGATTTAGGACCAACACACAGACTTACAAAGAGCAGAAACGAAATCTATTGCTCATGCTAAACCTAATCTTGACAAAGGAAATGGGAAAGAGAGGGTGAGGCGTTTGTTAAAAGGAAAAGTGGTAATGCACCAAGAATAGAGAAAGAACTCCTACGGCCTTAAAGAACACAAAGCAACTGCAGAAAACGAGAAACTATTAAGTAATCCCCAAAATAGACACTACTTGCATAAGTATTTCACATGGAGGTGCAGGAACACAATGCAGCAATGTGGGGACGACAAACGGTCCACAAATAGGGCGCACATAGACTCGGATGCGCACAGAATATGACATGCAAGGGAGAGCCAAGTTCTACATGGGTGTGAATGGATGGACTACAATGCAAGGGAAAATACATCCACAAACAAAGATCAACAACCATTAAAATACACACAGAATGCAAGAATCATGGAGAGAGGTAAACTCAATCTTTTCATAAGTCATTGGATTCAAGCAGCAAAGGGCTCATGGAGGACAAATCTTAGCAATATTTTTTAGCATAAAAATGTCCACCCTTATACAATGAAAGACCTAGCTTTTATAGATACGAGAAGCCCATGGGTCATTAATTACATTGAATAAATTTGATGAGAAGATTAAATAAAAGTCAGAGCCCATGTTTATTGAATTCCAATTGAAATCTAGACGTGGAGGTAGCTAGAGGGATTCCTTGGGGTTTGTTGGATGTCATGTCCTGCCGTTTGTTGTAGGTCCCCATGCTCATGCGATTAACAAAATTGAATGCTCATATCAAAGGGTGGTTGAGATCTACATTGGCATTCGTTAACCGACCATGCCCTTTTGTCTTATCAACCGCCGATCCAATCATTATGTCAGTCAGAGCTGATCGCACATGATTCTGCGAATCAGATCGGATTTGTCCTTTTCGACGGGGTCTGACACCTAACAATTTACTGCTTAATCGCCCATCCAAGTGGCTTTCACCTTCGGGCACTGGGCCAAAACGGGCAATGGGCCGCATTTACTGAGTACTTGCGCGGCAGTCCCAGAGCCATTTTGGACGTGCGTGCTCGCTCGTGCCCTTGTCTTCGAGCATTCGTCCTTGGGCACGGATCCTTGCGAAGGCCAAAACCTTGGCAAAGTGCAAAATCTTGATTCCTTTTAATCTAGCCTCCTTGCGAACTCCCTGTGAACCTTGAGAAGTTGTGCTCCATGAAGCCCTGAGCCAAGTCCAGAGGTGGTTTTTCTCCCTGCATGTGCGCCCATCATGTTAGAAGAGTTCAAGGTCATTGAAGGGTCAACACTACCTACAGACTTCGACCCCATAAAGCCTAAATTGCCTCATAAACAAGAGTCCCCAGTCCTTCCCCATCAACATTAGTCTACTCCTAACCTCCATGCCAACCCATCACAATCAAACCCATCATCCACTAGTCATAGTCTTGGTCATGACATTCCCCATCATACTAGCAAAGGGAACTCTATCCTAGCAACCTCGTCCAATGTTAGTTCATCCCCTAAGACGTGTCACATACCCCAGACCCGTCGGATCATGGAATTACTATACCCAGACCAATTATCTGATTCTGAGTCAAAAGCTTTCGCATCTAAACACAGCCATGAAGAGAGGCAATATACTCCTCTCCCTATCTCCTTGGATGTCGTCTACCACCAACTAGTCACCCCAGACATACTTGTCCATTGCCAAATCAAGCCTCTAGATCAGGCTAAACCCAAGCCCTCAAGGTATAAAGCAAATCAATATTGTTTATATCCTCAAACCCAAGGGCATTCCATTAATCGATGTCACAATTTCAAAGATAATGTTCAAGATCTAATCGTCGAATCGACCGCAGTGACATTGAAATTAAGAACGGTATAGATGAATCCTCGTCCAAAAGTGAACAAGATGGGATATGCCAAGATTCACTTTTTGATCATGATCAAACTCTTCCACTTACAAACCAAGGCCAAGACAACGAACCCGTCATCCACCAACCATCTACCTTTTGTCCATGATATCATATCCCTCATTTCCTAAAGTCCCTCGTCCTAAACCCTCCATCACCAAACGAAAAGTGAAGAAGGTACTTGTGGACAAAAATGCTATCCAACAGGCCCTCCTAGCGGCCACAATAAAAGCATCATCTATAATCAACATCACATCCTCAATGTCGTCCACATCAATGTTAAGAGTCAGCATCAAAATCAACATCATTGTCATCCGTATCAGAATCATGTCCAACATCAGCATCTGAATCCATGTCAGATTCCACGTCAGACTTTACAAATGTCGAAGATCATGTCGATACCTACCTCTTTGAGGACGCCTCTAATTCAAATATCAACCAATGGCAAGGTTTGTCTCTTGATCTGTGCCAAGATGATGAAGTCATAACGAAGATCTTAAATGCCTTGTCAATTGTCGATCATCAGAGTAAATTTGATCTAGCCTCGGATGCGTGTCCTACAGAGAGCCTTAGTGGTCCTTTCGTGAATCTTGAGGTTTTCTTCAACATTGACATTTCCCAATCCATCCCCTCCACCTTCACACATCACTAGTCCTTTTCCCCCCATCGATAATCATTTAACCACAACCCTCAATGGGAGCGAACAAAAGCATGCATCATTGGAGTCCTCCCAAAGTAACATATCGTGTGTGCAATCTATACGAATCCAAGATGATAAACAAAATATCAAGCATAATCATAAAGTCAACTTTGATCTAGCACTAAATCAAAATAAGTCAAATACTTGGTCAAATAAAAAAACATCTTACCCTGGTGAAAACCTCCTTGAGGCGCTAGGGGATCGTCAAAGTCAAAATAATCATCAATCAAGTCAACAATCAATTTCCTCTGGTGAAACCTTATTTAAGGCACCAGGGGTAGTCAAAGTCAAATTAAGACAGAAAATCAAAAAGATTTCACAACACCGATTGCCAAACAAGTCCTCGACAAAAGTAATGTCAATATGGCTAACAATCCTTCAAATAAGCAGATCAAGCAAAGAAGTCAAAAGGTCTTGGATCCCTTAAAAGCTCTTGTCATTTGGCATAAGTCACAAACGGCACGTCCCGTATCTCCAACAATGTGTGCACCACCTCTTGATCCCCATTTCCAGTTTCTTGACAAATATTACATCTCTCATCCCGATCATATCACCCTTCCACGTCCTATACACCATCCAATCCAAGCCTTAATCCAATCCGTCCCATACATCACTTATTTGGGCAGCATTATCTCTCATAGGGGCTACAAAGAGACCTAGTTGAGATGTCTAGAGGAAGCTGAATCAAGAGTCAACGAAGGTCACCATGACATCAGTGAAACCCGCATCGACAACATGCTCCTAATGGCACATCTCTTCCGAACAGATAATCGCTGAAGATCACACAAGCGTCCGCATCACTACATCTTGGACACCTCTAATAAATTGAGATGCCATCAAGGTTAAAAAAATTTAAAAAATGAAAAAAGTCAAAAAAAATGAAGGAAAAAAAGAACAAAAAAAACAAAAGAAAAAATGAAAAATAACAAAAAATCATTCGTCGAAAAAACTAGTTTTCTGGGGCCTTGGGCAAATACCATGATGAAAACCGGTCTTCGACATCATGGTAAAATAATCCATTGTCCGCAGGTACCTTGACACTTGGGGGCAAAATCCACTTTAATATCCTAAAATCCCTTTTCAACCCCATTTGCATCACATTTCAACCCTCCTAACCTATCCTATTTGTCCTAAGCATCTTATGCCATCTTTGACCATCCTTTCTTCTTGTTTCAACCTTCGTAAGGGAGTGGAAGATGTCTTGAGACATGTTCTGCAAACATCTTAGCATATCCTTCAAGCGACACTCAGGCGATTAGACATCTGGTTCCCATGCAATGCGGTCTTTGGAGACCCATAGTACGTTCCTCATCATCCCTCATCTCCTTCGAGCATCACCCAAAACATTTCATCCATCATCATTCTCACCTTCATATCCTAAAATCCCTTTTCAACCCCATTTGCATCACATTCCAACCCTCCTAACCTATCCTATCTATCCTAAGCATCTTATACCATCCTTGACCATCCTTTCTTCCTATCTTTACCTTCGTAAGGGAGTGGAAGATGTCTTGAGACATGTTCTGGGAACATCTTGGCATATCCTTCAAGCGACACTCATGCGACTAGACATTTGGTTCCCACGCAATACGGTCCTTGGAGATCCATAGTACATTCCTCAACGTCCCTCATCTCCTTTGAGCATCACCCAAAACATTTCATCCATCATCATTCCCACCTTGGTTGCTAGGCTTGGTATTCCCTTTGCTAGTAACCCCCTATTTGTACATAAATAGCCCAAAAACTCCAAAAACATCACATTCGTCTTGTCTTATTTCCTAAGCCATCCATATCTTTATCCAAAAACTAGATCCTAATCCAGGTTTACATTATAATCGTAACTTTGTCATTAACGTCCCATTTCAACCTTATAAGACTTGACAGGACACTAATCACATAATTTGCATGTAGATACTTGTGTGTTTTACTTGATCTTTGATGATGTTTGACTTGTTTGAATGTATTTTAATGTGTATATGTGTGTGTGTGTGTAGTCATTTATGCTTATCTACTTGTCTACATTTGTGTCTTTTGTTAGATATTTTGTGAATATCTTTGTACATCCTTTGTTATTATATTGTCTTTATCATTTGTGCAATAACATATGGCAAACATGTCATCTCGGCTCCTTATACCAATGGTGCCTTATGCCATGTGTTTATTGTACACTTCGCATTTGATATTTGTGTCTTTTGTGTCCATCCAACATGCACTTTGGCAAAACATCATCGTGCTCGTAAACATATCGTGGTGCATACTGCATAGTGCTACATTAAAAAGGATTGCTTGGACGATGTTGATCACAACCTTTTTGCAAAAATGAAGAATGGGTGGACATTTGAAGACAATAGGCATCAATATCCTCTCATGAATCATCTATCTAATTGTTTAATCCAATTACATCAACAACATTTATATCCTCTACTCATGTCATCTATCAAATCATCTAATCCCATCACGTCGACCACATCTACTACCCAGTCATTTCTCCACATTGTCTATCATATATCTCATCATCAACATCCCAAATCACCTATCAATAAAATCATCAAATCTAACATCTGAGTCCCATCATCGATCTAACAAATAACATCTCTAACAATTCATCTCTCATTGTCCTCTAATCTATCATATCATCTCTCATCATTCCTCCCTCTTTTCGAATAACTACATCGACCTAAGATCCATACGGACTATGTAGGCAACACTTAGTCACATGAGGTGTCTAAGGTCAGCTCGGCCTCAATCATATCATTTGATGTGATTATCCATCCCTCCTACTATCTCATCTTTTCACAATCATCATGTCTACTATCCACTCTGTACCCAATCTAGTTCATCTTATCAAATCCTTCCTCATCATGATCCATCATCATTCGTTCATGCATGCGTCAAATCCTTGAGCTACAATGTCAATCAATCACCAATTTATCAATCATTAAATCCGGGACCCGCAGCTCTCCCAGGCATGTGTCCTTGCCTGGGATACATCGAAAGCTTGCGGCTCTCCTTGTCATTCAAAGCTTGTGGTTTCCTCCCTCAATTAGGGCACGTACAGGGACATAACTTTACCCTCTCACTCCCTTGCATGTCTCTTTGCCAAGGGCATTTTCAATATTGTCAATATCATAGCTCATCGATTGGTAGCATGGAAGCACCTCCATCACTATCAATCACATCCAACACATCCCTTTCATCTGTTCATCATCTTTTCTCTCATCCATTACCTCTTCCCCGTTTTGGGAGAACTACATTGGTCTGAAATCTCTTAAGACTATGTAGTCAACGCTCGGTCACTTGAAGTCCCTGAGGACAACTCGGCCGCCCTAACCAATTCTTCCCCTTTGTCCCTTAGTCACTCGATCACATCATTTCTCACCCATGCTCTCATCAACACTTGGCATACGCTTTGAGATACACCTGTCAAATCTGTAATCAAGCTTTTCATATCATTGTCTTATTTCAACCGCAACTCTCCCTAGCATGCATCCTTGTCTGGGATATGTCAAAAGCTTGCGGACAATCATCCAACCTAAGTTTGCAGCTCTACCTAGCATATGTCCTTTCCATTTTATCATCATCACGTTACGGCTTGTTCCCATTTGGGGCATGTCTAAAGCAATGAGACTCGCATATGTCTCTGCTTGGGGCATCGTCAATTTGTAGCTCATTGCTTGCATCAATATCATTCTTCATCCATCGTCCTCACAGCATCCCAACCCCTCTTTCGTCTATTCACAGATCCCGCCCCTCGTTTCCTCTTTCGAGTGGCCATCTATCTCGTTCCTCCCTGCATGTCCCTATAAGGGGGAATCATCCGCCTAATTTACTAACATCCACGATCATCTTTCTTCTTTGAAAGAACATTACTCTTCTTCCAATCACAATGCCCTTTCAAAGAGGGGCAAAATGTATACATCAAAATTTGCTCGCTTCTTTACCACGCTAATTTCTTCTCATAATCCCTAATTCGTCCTAATATCGTATTATTAACTTATTTGTAATGTCCCCTTCTCAGCAGTAATCCTTTTTGTTGCCCGTCAGCCTATTCCAAAGACCCTTTGGATGGACCTCCTTGCTTTTCCTTCTTTCTTCTACTACACCTATCAATCACACAGATAAACCATGTAGAGATAAATTTTGATTATAATAGGTAGTTAGAAAAAAAAATTGTTTTAAACCCAAGTGAGTGCCTCAAGATCTTAACGATGGTTCATACAACTTAGGAGACCCGTAGGCTTGTCGGAAGTGGAAATTAGGGTTTCCTATTTTATAGGAGGCTCCAATGGAGTTTTTAGGGCTTGCATACAGGAGTTTGGCAATGTGCTTTGGGGATCTTGCTAGGTTTTTAGAGAGCTTCAGAATGGTGTAACCTGCTTCTGCATCGGATGACTTTTTCAAACTTGTTATTTTTAGTAAGTTGCGACGCCTACCCAGATTAAAGATAAAATGAGGTTGGAGTCACTATTTTTAGCAGTATGCTATTTTTAGTACGTTCTATTTCTGGCAGCGCTTTGTGTAGCAGCGGTTCAACAACTCAGTGCAGTTTCTAATTCGGGAAGAGCAAAATGGGCAATTTGGTGCTCGGCACTTTTGGGCTCGTTTTTGGCAAATGTATTAAGATGGGTCATTTTATATTTGAATATCATTAATGGACCCCATGCCTAGGCAAATGACTTTAAGTTGTTTTTAAAAAGTGGGTTTCATGTTGGATGCCCCAGTGGGGGAATTAAATATTTTAATGTTATATTATTTGCCTATGCTCCTTGGACGCCTAGGAAGGTGTGCAGAAAAGGAAGTTGAAGGGTCATACTCAAAGTGCTATATATACAAGGCTTTGCTTCATCTTTTGGTATCCATTTTTTTATACAACGAAGCGCTGTTGAAATGATTTCAGAGCTCTAGCTTTGAGGAATGCATACCTCCTAGCCTCTCTCAATTTCATACTTGTAAGATAGTACCTAGCTAATTCAATGACTATTCTTCATCGAAAAGTGCAAATTGAGCTTACTGATGATGGATTTCTTTGATGTTTTCTGATTTGGGAGTGGATTTATCAGTTTTTGGTATGTTGGTTTAGTGCTCGTTGTAGCACGTTTTAGGTCATAGTTTCCGGAGTGTTTTTTATTTGGTTCTGGGTATTGAAGTTGTGTGTTCTCCTACCTTGGGCGCCCCCTTTCTCCAATTTTTAGAATTTTTTGTGGAGTCTTCATTTTTTTGAGCTGGTCGCCCTAGTTCTGGTGGCTGCCCCTTTTCCTGCAGAGCTTTGGAACGCGTGCATAAAATATGGTGAGCTGATTGGTGGAGTTTCTTAGTTGGAACTTGGACGCCTCCCTCCTAGGCTTCCTTTGCACTTGGTTTGAGGTCATTCAGAGGTGTTTGGTGCAAGTTATGAGCATTATGGTGAAATTCATACTGGCTGGTTTGAGTTTTATGTTCACTGTCCTTTTATATCAGACTTGATACTTTCATCTGTTTTGCCATTTACTATATGTTGGATATCTTATACTTGATTGGAGATCATTCCCTAACATTTTGGTGTTCAGTGGACATTTATATCTTATTGTAAAATGCAATTGGTGCTCACATTGGAACGCTAAATCAGTAGTACTGATCAGCCTTCTATACTTGAATTTTATTTGTGTTCCCACTAAATAAGTGGAAGTGGCCGGCTCTGCCGCCAAGTTCTTTTAGTTTTGTACTTCCACTCCCACTGAATAAGTGGTCGAGATATTTATATCTCAGTTTGTTTTAAAAAAAAAATCTAAGGGGGATATTTATTCATTCATATATTCCCTATATTTATTCATATTAGATACTAACTTCATTCCCCCATCCCATGTCAATTAATCATCTATTACCATCTTCTTATCACTCCATTTAATCACTAATCATGTCGTCTAATATTTGTGGATTTAAAATTCACTCCAACCCACCCCTATCTACCTACTACTAGCTTCTCCTATAACCCTAGTAACTAACCTCCATCTAATTGTCATCTAATCATTCACTAATCCTCATTAGATACCTCTAATGGAATCTAGAGTCTTCTACACTCTAGAATCCTTCACTCTCTAGAAGATTCCTCTAGAACTCTCCAAGGAATTTTTAATTCCTTGAAAATTCCTCATCCTCTTCTATATAAGCGTGCACACCCAATAAACAAACCATGATGAACTTCAATGCTAAATCCACGCTATCAATTTGTCTCTTGTCTAAGCAAGCATCCATATCATCAATAGCCAACATGTTGTCCAAGTTCTAAGTCACAAGGCAATCTAACATTTCTATCAAGCATTCAACTTGTCAATTTTGTCATCTTGGGGCACATCACTCATTTTGGAGGCAAATTGGTTGCTATATTGAGGTATAATTGTCTTATTTTCATTGTTGTTTGCATCTAATCTACTTACCTTGCCCAATCTTGAGTATCTACGATGATTTGGATAGCTTTTGTGGTGATTTGGTTTCTTGAATCATCATTTTGCATTCGCATTATCATTTCCAAGTTTTTCCTAATATAAATATATACATTATGTAGATATATACATATTGATATATATTTATATATACACAGAGATGTATATATGTGTGTATTTTCTGAACTATAAAATATCTTTACATGGTATGTTTAGAGATGATTAGAGATAAAGAGAAGAGTGCAACAGAGGAAAGAAGAAGTATGTAGATACAACACAACTAGAAGAAAAGGAAAAAGAAAAAACTTCATTTGAGCAGAAGCTCAAATTTTACCACTTGGGGAATATGATACAGGAGCATCAGAATGTAATCAATTGTAATTATATAAATATGTCAAATTTTGACTTTGATAAGCTTAGAAGGTCTAAGGGGTGTGTCCATGTCATTTTGAATTCTCAAAACCCAATGATTTGCTCGAAGTCCTTAGTTTTCCATTTTCCTATCAAAATAAAAAATTCAAAAATTAAACTGAATTGTTTTTAAAAGTTTTGAAGGTCTTGGTGAGTTGTAAGAGTCTTGATCCTATGGTAAGAGATCTTTGGAGTCTAATCACATGTTCTAAGTTTATTTCAAATCCCTCACTCTGTCTAAACTTGTTATAAAACCAATTAAAATAGATCCATTGTAGGTGAAAGGCCTAATTTAACATGTTTTGATAAGTCATAGGTTGGTTGAGAGATATTTGTTGGGTGAAATTAAAAGAAACCAATAATAGGTATCTAGTTGCAAGTGATACAGTTTGAACCATAAAGAAAGGAGATGAAGAACGTATAAAGCCAACGAGGAAAGCTCAAGTTGAAGGTTGTGTGGTTGATGTGTTGAAGATAGTTTGTAGGTCTATATATCAGTTTTAAAAGACATTGAATAAAGGATCTTTTGTCATAACTTTTGTATGTTATGAATCTATAAGTGTATGTTATTGATAGTTCTTGATCTTGTTTCACATTCTTATGATGATTTGATAACCTATAGAAGTCTGCAAACTCAGTTCATGTGATACAGTCCTAAAAAGTACACCTACAGCCAAGTAAAATTGTCTTTTATTCACTTTTAAAGATTGTTCAAGAACTTTAAGTGATACACAAGGAAGGAGAATGGTTGGACAGACCATCTCCAAGTGTTAGATTTGAAAAAGAATCTTTAAATCTCAATTTATGAATTTTTGAGTGCTCTCAGCCTTGTTACAGGCCTACTAAGATTTTGGGAAGAAAAATCTCTATATCCTGATATTTAGCCTTTCAAAATTCATAAAACTTTGTAGAATGGTAGAAGAAATAGTTTGTGAAAGAATCCAAGTGGTTTCATCAGTTTATGAGCTGTACAAAGAAAGATATTGAGTTTTTAGTACTACATACCTGCAGGTCACTATTAAAACCCTTATGCAACAGTACTAAAAATGGCATATCTTCAAAACCATTAAGCCAAAGTGTGTGAAACTTTGTAGATAGGTGAGAGATAATATTTATGCCCTGTAAATTTTGATTTCAAGATTTGGAGGCACCTGGACAGGAAGTTATTGACAAAACTTAGACTTGTAATCCCAGAACAAGGTCTAAAAACCCCTATTTACAACACTAAAACCTCCATATCTCAAAAAATACTTGGCGAAATTTGATGAAACTTGATAGGCAGGTGTGTTACGATGTGTATAAGGTTTTGAAACTGATTTCAAGTGTTTTGAAGGTTTGTATAAGAAGTTATGATAAAAACTCAGACCTGCAGTCTTAAATAAGGTCTAAAACCCTGTTTGAGAGTGTTCTAAATGAGAGTATAACTCCAAAATGAATGAATAAGAATATTTGAAACCTGGTAAGAAGGTAAGACAAACTGTTTGTGAAGTTTTTCAATGTGTTTTCAAGACTCTATATCTCAAGTTATAACCAATTGATCAACTTGCAGGTCTAAAAAGACAAAATTTTGTATTCTTGACAAAGAATGATATAGGAAGATTGAAGTTATATATTGAGTAAGAAAGCATTCTAAAATGTGAAGAACTGTTTTAAAGTCTTAAGCATCTGAGTTGGAGTTTAAGATCCAAATGAGAAGATGACAAACTATTGTATACAAGGCCTATTTGATAAAGTTTTAAGGACTAGTTTTCTATCTATTTGCAACAATCATAAAAAGTGAGAATTGTGAATAAGTACAAGGAGGTTACAAAGCCTCAAGGAGACCTAGAAGACCCAATGTAGCAGAATTAGAAGAGATCTACTTACATCACATTTCTCCACAATTCTTACTAACCACTAGTAACTAACTAGTGTCTCCATTCCAAGTATGCCAAATTATTTGATTTGATATTTAGCATCCTAAAACATAATTATTTCTCCTATGGTTGTTTGTCAAATAACAGCAAAATTTAATATTTAAGTATGCCCTAGATAACCATAAAATTGAAATAACCTACAATGAAGAATTCAGCTAAATGTAATGTTGGCATCTGATCTGAAACTGATTTTCTTCAAATGTATGAGTATCAAAGACAAGATGATTATTCCAACATAATATACTTTTAGAATGACTACCCTAGTCTATAGGATCTTGTACCTTAACAGGGTAATAATTCTGTAGATTAACCAGAAAAAGTATTCCTCTGCCCCTTTTGCATAGCTTGCACATATCAACCAGTAAAACCTAAGGACTGAAAATTCAGGCATACAACCACTAAATGAAACTAACCAGTCGCTAGTTCTATCATTATCAAACATGGAAATTCTGACATGGAAACAGCATTACTTCTATTGAACCAAAACTATTTTTTGGAACTGCAAGTAAAACTCCCATATCTTGAATTTCTCACAGCTTTAGATACTAGTATTTAACTTGATAAAAATACACAAGCAACCAACTTTTACAAGGTCCATTTTAGATCCAGTCATCTCCACCATATCCTATTGTTTCATATTTGAAACTAAAAGCTTGCAATCCTCATTAACTGCTTCTTCATCTTTTCCTTATCTAGTGTAGAATGTTCTGAAAAAACCCAAAATAACTTTCTAATTATCCTACAAAAAAAACCCATGTTTCCAGTTGTATCCTCTCAGGATGAAACTTTATGTTTTGTACTTGGTATAAACAATACATTTAAAGTTGCTAAAAAGTTTCAAGTCCAAATGTTACATACAGGTGCTAATCAATGAGAATTTTTTACATCATGTGCAAGTCATTGATGTACTGCACATTACTATGAATTACACATATATAACCACAAAATCAAATGGTTGGTGAGCGATTTCTCTCAATACTTGTGTATGTTATACAACCTCCAAGTCTAAATAAAATGGCCCACTAAAACTTTAAGTCATAAGTTATAACCACAAGAAGGATTGTCACAAACAACTTATAATAATGGGGGTCTCATATCTCACTTTAGAGAGAATCATATTACTCTATCTATCAACAATGCTTACGTGAACAAAATGTTGTGGCATTTATTATAGATGTTTGATTATGTCCCTTGAAATTGTCTATACTCTACTTAATCATTTGAAACCATAGTAGCAAAAAATGTTTTAAGAAAAAAATCATTTTTTCAAAAGTGTAACTATTTTTCAAAAAATCATGATTAATCGGAAAAACATAAAACCATCGAAAAAACTTGTTTTTTTAAATTTAAAGGCGTTTTTATTGCATACAGAAACATATTAAGCATTTCAATTGCATAGAGAATATATACAGATTATGAGAGGAAGTTAAATGAGATTGTACACCATCAAAACCAACCAATTGTTTTCTTTCATTAATTCCTAAACTATTTAATTTGCATCACATTTACATTTCAAAATGTATACTATTGTCATTTATAAAGAAACAAAAAATGGGAGGGAGCCAATGGCAACGAGGTAGACTAGGGATCAATAGATGTATATGGTGAAGCTTTAGGGTTAGAGTCTCTCCAAATTTGAGAGACAACCTCAATGTCATATCCAACTTTCTCCAACAAGTCAAAGTCAGCTTCATCATAAATAGGCTCATCATTATTTTCAAGCCATTCAAATTTTGGATCGATCTTGTCAAGTTCAATTCGTTGCTCTTCCTCGACAGTACCTAACATTATCAAATAGATTGCATATGTTAATGAGTTTGATGAATAATACTTTAGAAGAATATAAATCAATTTTCCATATGAATTGAAAATTAGAAATGCAATATTTATTAGCCTTGAGCTCTCTCTATCTTCAAGTAAGTATTGAGGTGGACAAATACCAAATTATTCATCCATTCTTGAGTGCATCGATTGCGTTTTTGAATATATATGCTTGAACACACTCCCACTATGCTCGCAAGCAAGTGAACTGCATGACTGACTCAAAATGTGCATTGCTATTCATCTAAAGTGTTTGGTTTCTTTGCCAAAAAATCCCATCATTGTGCTGCAAAAACATATTTTGTCAACATTGTAATATGCATAATTCAATCAAAATTTAACACTTTTCCCGTATGTATATAAAAAAATTGTCTACTTGGTTTGAAGGTATTCCTCCTTGTGATAGCTGTCTTACTAGAGAAAAAAACCCTTGCCTACTTGTACATCAAAAACTCTCCCATAGCTACCTCAAAAATATCCCTAAGAAACATTTTATTCATGCACTTAAATAGGCCCTTTGTGACCTCTACATCATCTCGAAATGAGCCACTAAAGAACAACGTTGGATTCAATAAATATTCAGTTGCATGGAGGGGAGAATGCATCTGTCAATCCCATATTTTATCAGCTATCTCCTATAATGGCATGTATTTGACCCTGTTATTCTCCAATCTACTCCTAATAGTGTCTTTGGCCCTATCAATTGCCTCATATAGATAACCCATAGAGGTTTATCCCCATCCACGAGTCTCAAAATTTGAACTAGAAGCTCAGAGAATAACATAATTTTCTCTACCTCTTCCCAAAAAAGACAATGATAAAACATAGTCAACCACCATTTTGCCATCCATATGTTTTACAAAGGAAGATTCCATCCACTCAGTTGAAATGAACATTCCTATTAAATTAATTTATTGTTGGCAAAGAGTTTTCAACACAAGGAAATCAGTTGTAAACCTTCTCACCCCTCGCTGAAGAAGTTTCCTGCCATCTATGAATATGTGCATTATATTTAACACTCTTCTATGGGATTTTTGCAAAATCTCTTTCACGTATGGAATTTTGCTTGTCATCCACGGTTAAATCAAGACAATGTGCCACATATGGAGTCTAAAACATAGTTCCATATTTGTCCATAAGAAGCCTCTCAGTAGCCATACAACATTATCTGTAATGAATTGGACTACATTTTGTGGCCCCACCTCAATCACAACCTCATCAAATAGATGAGAAAGTGTCTTGCCCTATTTTATCATCTTAGATTCATTGACACTCTTAAGAAAAATTGTGCCAACATCACATGACACAAGGAAGTTAATGAGTGTGCGGATTAATCTGTCCATCCATCTAACATTATAGTGCATCTTGGTTTTTGCCATTCCTTACGATGTTTTGCAAGAACATCACTCACACTTGTACCATATCTTTCAATAAATGAGTATGCAAAGCCTCATATAATGGGGCAGTTAACCCAGAACCTGCAACTGCGATTGCATCAACTATACTTTGCCAATATGGAGATCTAACCACATTAAACTACAAGCTAGAGTTGTACCAAATTTGGAGACTGCCTTCTTTGCCTGTTTGTGAACAATATTTTTCCAACTTGTACTCTTTAACGTGGTTTGCACTACATGTGTAGTGCGAGAGCCAAAAAAGGCATGAATGTTTCCTTGCTTGTATTTGGCCCACGATGCACCAATCCAAAGGTAGATTATTAAGGAGTTACAATGAAAAACATTTCTATCATTTTTCACAACTAAAAATATTAAATATGTTCAAATGAATGTCAAATATAACATCTACCACACAAGAGGGTTAAGGTTAGGTTTAGTTTTAGTTTTTTTAAAGTTTTGGGTGTATTTATATTTTTTTTAACTATAGACAATATTTCAAATTGCTCCATCATACGAGGCTTTGCAGATTGATTTGTTGGAAAAAACGTTAAAAAATGGGTTGGAAAAAACGTTAAAAAATGGGTTGGAAAAAACGTTTTGGGCCAAGTATAAGAATTAATCGCATTTAAATTGCACATTCTGCTACTATGTAATTGAAACCACTGAAGAGGACAGTGGTAGTCCAGTGGATGGTGGCTTAGGTGTTCACTTGTTACACAAGTAGGTGCAGGAGAAATTTTCTAGTGTGGTAGAATAGTAGTAAATACCCGCCACCTCGGCACTACTTTAGGGCAAAGTAGTAAAGGGTTGTTACCCAACTTCAAAAACTTTACCAAAAACCTAATATAACTTTCATAACTTTGATGCCATTTCTAAAGGAGGGCCTAGGGAAGGCAATGAGTTGGGTAAGTTCATTAGGGCTTTCTTGGTCAACATTCAACAAACAACCAACAATGAGGCACAAGCCTTGGCACTTATTGACAGTCATAGGTTGGTCGTGGACCTTAATATCCATACCTTGGCTATCAAAGGTGATTGAGAATAATTTGGGGACTTAAGAACGGCCAAACACCTAATTGGATGTTGCATAACCTCATCAATGAAGCTACCACATTGCTTGCATACTTTGAAGTCATCTAAAATTCCCATAGTTGTAGAGAGGCCAATACAATTTCAAACTTCCAAACTAACAAAATTGTATTACAAGAAGACCAAGGAACTAAAATTAGCACCTCTATGAAAACTTTGTATAATCTGTGTGTGTAAGTCCTAGGGGAGGAGGGTGGCCAAAGGCATCCCCAATTTTTCTTAGGTGAGGATCTTATGTTTTAAATACCCAAGATATTTCTCTTGTCTCACAAAAACGAATGATAGCACTTTGGTTGATGACTTTCCCACAATTATTAATTGGGAAATCCCCAAGCTTAGAAATGACATTACAAACAACTAGTCCCACACAAATTGATGATAACAAGGTAGTTTATGTAATGTACATAATAATAGATAATCCCAAGAATAATTGTAAAAAATTTGTCTCGTAGTGATAGATGAATAGTCTACATAGAAAGCTAAATAGTATTCTTAAAAGGTGAATTGAATAGTCATATTTTTTGTTGTAATTATTGTAATCTCTCTTCATTCATTCAAAATGCAAATATAGCTTTGATTTGCACCAAATTCTCATCCCATTATTCCTACCCTGACATTGATATCAAAGCACAAGTTTTATCAATCATTTTCTTCCTCCATTCATCCTCCTTGATTCAAATTTCATTTCCAGCCAATCAAAATTCATTTCAAATCAGAGTTTTGACTGCTGCAGGCTATTTTGGACTGCACTCTGGCTGTTTAAGGAGGCGTTTTGACTGAATTATAGCTTTTTCAAACCTGCTGATGATCTGTGTGGTGTTTTAACGAGTTTTTGACCTATTTCAGATCTGTGTGGCACTAGAAGGAGATCGTTTCGGCAGTCTATTTGTAGTTCTTTTTGAAGATTCAGACCTGCGTGGTGTTTATTGGTTGTTTGACTGCCTTCAAGGTGAAAATAGCTGTCTTTGGCCTTCAAGACCTGCATGTCGGTTGTCCAAAGGCTTTTTGACCGTGCTTAAGGTGTTTTAGAGCTGCGACGTGGGGTTTCGACTGTGCTTCATTCATCTATTGGATGTGTCAGACCTTTAAAAAAAAAATTTAGCTGCTACTGGTCTTCAATTGGCATCAGCCAAGGTGTCTCACATGACGTTTTGACTCTCACATGGCGCTTTCGCTCTCATATGGCATGTCAATTTAAAGCAAGTTTGAACCCATGGTCACATTTTAGGAGCAAGAGCCAACTAGATAAGTTCTTTTTTTAACTTTTATGACTTTTTCCTTTCAACTAAAAGCATAAACAATTATTGGATCTTCATATTTTTTGACTTATTCAAACATCATAAAAAAATCATTTTGAAAACCAAATTCAATTTTCTTTTTCAAAATCAAGCAAATTTTGAAAAACAATTAAATTGTGCAACCAAATTGTAGCATTCGCTATCAATAGTGTCTCTAGTTCGCGTTTACGAGTAATATCATCACAATTGAACTACTGCACTTATAGCCTAATATTGTTTCAATCGAACTACTGCATTTGTGGCACTATCTATATTAATCGCCAAAAATAAATAGAGAAAATTTTTATTTTTTCATTATCTTCGTTACCCATTCGCGACTATAGCTAGACTTAAATCTCGAAATCAAGAATATTCCGAGTATATAGGGTTATTACACCCATGTACAAGGACTTCTCGCTAAGGGGGTGGCATAGATAAAGCAAATCATTTTCACGTACTACCTAAGTACTACGTACCATTACGCTCTCACATGCTTTAATGTTTCTTTCACATACCGTCGGATATATAAAAATGACGAGTTTTTTTTGCATACCAATAAATATATATAAAAGGTGGGCATATAGAGAGGTTTGATATATCAGTTGGTTGGCGTATAGAAAAAGGAACATTTTTGGAGTGATAAGGAACCAATCCATCTCCCTAAACAACAATGCATTCAAACAAAACTATTGATGGCACAACACTAACCAAGAAAGATACCTGGTTAAAATGGTCAAGACAGGTAGAGAATACAGTCATATTCAATAATTTGTGGTTTGACATATGTGACGAGAATGCACAACCTACTGAACCCAAGAAAGCAAAGAAGATACCATCTTGGAAACAGAAGAATTCAAAAACATTGACTTTGATATGGAGCTTAGTTGATACTGAGATTTTTTGTCGTATAAGAGGTACAACAATCCTTGAAAAACACTTCCCAAATTGAAGAACTTGTATGATTCTCACTCAGAATTGGAGTTCATACAACTCAAGTTAAAATTGTTCAATGTTGAGCTAAAGAATGGTGATGTCACAAGTTTGGCTACATAAATCCTTGCTATCAAACATGATGTTGATGTTGCTGATATAAAAATTGATGTGTAAATGACCGTTTTCATAAAAGTTTTTCTCTCTACATACTCAATCTACATGGAGTCTTTACAAATAAGCAATCTGTTGAAGACTTTCACCTTTGAGCAACTAGTTAAGAAGATGGTCGAAAAAGAAAAAGCCTTTGGAAGAAAACTAAGTCCACAAGAGAAAGCATGTCATGCTAATCAAAAGGGTAATTCTTTTAAGACTGCAGAAAATGATAGAAGCAAAGGAAAAAAACATAGGGAGAGATGGCAAATCTGGCAAAAGCAATAGTCAACATAAAAAATAAAATGACAAACATTTATTTTGCAAACTTTATGAAATAAAAGGGAAACATAAGACCCATGAATGCAAAACATAATGGGACAAAATTGAAGCCTATAGAAAAAAACAGAAAAAGAAAAAAAAATCAAAACCAAATTCAGCTCAGTTTTCAAGTGAATGTGTGCTTTCCATCTCAAATGAAACAAATAATGCCGCCAAGAGTTCAACCTAGTTAATGTTTGGGTTCTAGACACTAATGTCATGCAACATGACTTTCCGAAAGGAATTTTTTGGGGAGTTTTATGAAGAAAGTTGTGGTTTGGTATATTTGGCAAATAAAATAAATATGCAACCTCAAGGCAAATATTCAATTCGACTCAAGTCACCAGGGCTTCTAGACTTCATTCTTCGAAATGTGCTATACTTTCCTCAATTGAAAAGAAACTTGTTGTCTGTAGTGCTCATTCGATAACAAGGCCACTCCAATCTGCTAGCTAGAGAGGTGAAGATCACAAGAAAATGCGATAACACTACTGTTCTAACTAGAAATGAGGAAGCCAAATTGCTGAAACTCAGGAGTGATTACTCGGTTCCAAGAAATTTTACTCGTCTCGCTGAAGAAGGAATGCCAACAAGTCTTCTCTAGCACACCAGATTTGGGCATACTCACTATGACAGTGTTCGCACAATACAAAAGAATGGTGTTGTAGGCTTGCCAACATTGCCTAAAAATATTGAAAAGTGTGAAGTTTGCATATCAGCTAAGCATAAACGGGAACCATTTTAAAGGTAAGAATGAAAAGCTGACAAAAAATTATGGTTGGTTCACTTTAATTGGTGTTCTCTACCAATTCTTTCCGCTGGTGGTCGCAAGTACTTCATGTTCATTGATCACTCCAACAGAATGACTTGGATATATTTCCTAAATAAAAGATCAGAAACCTTCAATTTTTTTCAAAAAAAATGAATGGTTGAAAATAAAGCCCAATCCCGCATTGAGACACTCATGACTGACAATGGTGGTGAATTCAAGCCAAAAGTGTTTGAAACCTATATCAAACAAAATGGAATCAAGCATCATCTCACCATCCCTTACACTCCTCAATAGAATGGAGTAATTGAGCGGATGAACAAAACTGTGATCAGCATGGTTCAGGTAATGTGGTACTTCAAAGGGGTAAATCTACATTTTTAAGCAGAAGCAGCTCAAACAGCAGTACATCTCTATAACAAGTCACCATCAGCAACCCTATAAATGAAGACTCCATATGAAGTCTAATGTGGTTATCTCTCTTCAGTGTGACATCTTCGAATTTTCAGATCCGCATGCTATGCATTGATTCCCAAAGATAAAAGGAATAGACTAAAACATGAGTCGTAAATGCATCCTTTTGGGATACTTAGAGTCATCAAAGACATACAGACTATTTGATGAAAAATTGAAATAGCAATAAATTTCTCATCGCAAGAGATGTGTTTTGTGAAACTACAAAGGACTTAGCAAGCATCAGTCAACAATTGAATCAAATTTAGAAATATGTTAAATTTGATGTTTTCGAGGATATGATATGGAGATTCCAAAAAGCGAAATGGAAAACTGTAATTGGAAAACAACTAAATCTCTATTGACTACTGCAATCAAAAACGACACTCCCATGGTGGATGAAAATGAAACTTCGTCAGAAGATGGTCCGATGTCAAAAAATGAAGGAGCTTCAAATCAAGAAAATGAGACACCATTGATTCCACAAGCTACTTAGGAAAAAATACCAAAATGGGCCGAACAAACATTGAAAGATGTCAGACTGATAAGGTTGGAAAAAGAGGCACTAGGAATGCACATATAGCGGCACAACAACCAAACAAGTTCGTAGATGAAACTCAAGATAAGATAGAAAAGCTCACCTTGGAAAACCCTCTAGAAGAAGTGTAATAGATGAAATTTGGAATTCTAAATTTGAAATGCAAGTAACAATACAATGACTACAAATCAAATTCAAAATTCTACTAAAATTCAAGATTGGGCAAGGTAGATAAATTAGAAGCAATCAGCGATGAGAGTGAAGAATATTATACCATCATCTTGCTCCAAATTGCATGATGTGCCCCAAATTTGATAGAGTATTGGTGCGTGAATGCTTGCTTGTTGGATTGTTATGGCTGCTCAAGACTTTGATAATGGAAAGAAGGCACGAGAATATTGTGTGTATCATAATTCATAAGTTGGATTTGCATGGAGAGGTGTTGGTTTAAATAGAAGGTGGCTAAGAACATGGAGGGCTAGATTTGAATCTTGTCGATGGCAAGATCGATGGTCTAGGAATTTCCAAGTAATTAAAAATTACATGGAATATCCTAGAAGGATATTAGGGGTGAGCTCAAGGCTCATTAAAGGATTCTAGATCTTATTAGATTAGTTAAGTGTGATTAGAGGGAACTTAGGGCATAGGTTAGTAGGAGTAATAGTTTGGGGTAGTTGGGTTTTGGAATTAAAAATTCCAAAAAAGATATAATGAAGGTTAATGGGCTAATAGGGATGTAATAGGATAATTAATTGATGTGAGGAGTATAAGATTAGTGTGATAAAGGGAATATAAGGGGTATTAGGCTAATGACTAGAGAAGGGTAATATTAGGATGAATAATGGATTAATAAGCAAAGTTAATTTGTTCGGAATAATGGAGTGAGCAGAATTAGACGTATACAAGAAACCAACATTGTTTTTTACTCTGGAAAACTTGATGCATGGAGAAAAGCAATGAAGAGTGAGTATGATGCATTGATCAAAAATGGAACTTGGGAATTGGTTGATCTTCCAATCGGCTATAAAACCCATTGGTTGCAAATTGGTCTTTCGAAACAATTAAAAAGCAAATGGCTCACTTGACAAACACAAAGCAAGGCTTATCACGAAGGGATTTGCTCAAAAAGGAATATACTATAATGAAACCTTTGCACCAACGGCAAAATGGACTATCATTCAAACTATGTTGGTTTTGGCAGCTCACAACGAATGGAAAGTTCACCAAATAGATGTAAAAACTACATTTCTTAATGGTAATCTCAAAGAAACAATGTACATGACTCAGACCGAAGGTTTGGCAATAAACGGCCAAGAGTACAACTTGAGCAAGCTAAAAAAAACATCTTTTGGTTTGAAACAAACCCCAAAAGCATGGTATGAAATCTCACTGAGCACCTCTTGAACATGAATTTCAAACTTTTTTTAGTTTGAAGATGCAACTCTTTTTGTCAAAACAGTTGTATTTCTAGTGGTGTATGTGGATGATCTATTCATCACAGAAAAAAATAAGAGACTGCAAAAAACAAAGTAGAGTTGATGAAACGATTTGAAATGACACATTTGGGTTATTTTCATTACTATTTGGGTATTGAAGTCATTCAAAAATCAAAATCACCCAACAAAAATATATTGGTGAAATTCTGAACAAATTCGGAATGACTTGTTGTAAGCCTCTCAGTACGCCCATAGAACAAAATCTGCAAATTAATATCAGAAGATACCATAGATTTGGTAGATGCTACTAAATACAAACAGCTTGTTGGAAGTCTAATCTATGTGACCACAACTAAACTAGATATTTATTTTGCTACTGATGTTCTTTTTTGATTCATGCAACAACCCAAAGAAAGTCACTGGGTAGCAACAAAAAAAATCCTTCAATATCTAAAAGGAACACAACATTTTGGGTTCATATATTCCAGGGCAATAGACTTCAAACTGGACAGATATTCAGATTCTAACTATGCGAGTGATTTTGAAGATCGAAAATCTACTTTGGGTTTTATGATGAATTTGGGACTAGCAATTGTCAGTTGGAAGTCAAAAAAGCAATCAGTGTCGGCAATTTCTTCAACAAAAACAAAATATATGGTAGCTTCAGAGCCAACCAAAGAAATTTTGTGACTCAAGGATTCTTTCAGATTTGCAAGAGTAACAGGTTTTGTCAACACCACTCATAGTTGATAATACATCTGCGATTCAAATGGAAAAGAATCTAGTCTTTCACAATCGAACCAAGCACATCAACACTAAATTTCATTTGATTCAACATTATGTAAAAGATAACAGTGTCAAATTGCTCCATTGTCCTATTGCAAAGCAACTAACAGACATCTTGACAAAAGTGCTTAGAAGAGGAAAAATTGAAAAGTTTGTAGGCATGTTTGGTCTCACAAAAACTGCTATAGATTAAGGGGGGTAGTAATATTATTGTACATAATATTAGATAATCCTAGGGATAATTGTGGGAGACCTTTTGTCTCGTAGTGATAGATGGATAGTCTACCAAGAAAGCTAAATAGTCTTCTAGGAAGGTGAATTAAAGAGTCATATTTTTTGCTATAAATATTGTAATCTCTCTTCATTCATTCAATGTAAATATAGCTTTGTTTTGCACCAAATTCTCATTTATTGTCATCCCTTTATTCCTGGCCTAACAATTTATCGAGGCATGTCATTGTGTGTCATTTTCACTATTTGCCTTTGCTTTCTTTGAATTTTCTCTCCTCTACAACTATTGGAAGTACATTCTAGTTGTGATGTCATTGCAATGGAAGAAGAGTGTGTTGTAATTGGGACAAGGAGAAGTCATGAAGCATCTCCAATGTTCCACTTTAATGTGCCCAACAAAGAAACCATGAAAGTTATCAAATACATATTGGGCAAAGATGGTTTTAAGGACTAATTTAAGAGGAACAAAATGTTTGCTTGGGATGAACTCGAGTGGAAACTAGGAAATAAAATCGAAGACGAGAAAATGAGGGCATGGATTTTGCAAATTCTAAGCAATGGGATCCCATTTATCAAACACAAGCTTCAATCCCGATGGCCTATGCAAAAGTAGCAAAGCCAATAAATTGGCAGGAGGAAGCAACATTGGAGGAGACACATAAAGAAGTTGTAGTGAGCTATGCACAAATACATGGGAATGGTTGTAATTCAAAATGTGGGTGGCCACATGAAATCAGTGAGGGATACTATCCTACCAGTCCCGATACCTAAAGGGACTGTTATTAATAGTAGGTGCCCAATTCCATAGTCCCTTATTCCTTCAATCTTAATTACGAAGGAAGCCCTTATAGCTATCAAGTGTCTAAGAGGTCTTCCTAGGAAGGTGAGAATTGCAGACAGAGCAGCAGAAAATGTGGTGTCACAAGTCAATCTTTGTCGAGGCTTGCAAAATATAACATTGATGCACATAAAAGAAGAAATTTTGGAAGGATACAAGATACAAGACATCCAGTTTGCAGCAATGGGTCTTAGTCATGGCCCTGCGAGGCTTCCACAAAGGTAGGCCTATTCTCACATGATGTTTCTATGCTTCACTAATATTTATTGATGTTTTGGTTGGCTAGCACTAGCTCTAGGATAGTTTTTGGCCCCATGCGGTACCCTACTTCTGCCCAAAGTTGATGTTTGGTGTAATAGCTTTTAGTTTGGTTCCCTATAGCTTTGGCTTTGACCCAAGGCTGAAATTGTGCTTTGATCTGTCGTGAAATTTCCAACAGCTAAGGGAAGTAACATGTTTTTCCTGTGATTGTTTTTCCGATTGTGAAAGCCAACAAAACCCACAATGATTTAACAGAAAAAAATATCATTACTAGTTTCCAACCCATTTCCAGATAATGGGATTTGAAAGAGTATTTCAAATTTTCTTTTGCCACATATTGCATGAAACATTAAGGAATTTTCTAAGACCAAATGATGTACTACAAAATTGTATTTGCATTCCTTTCTCGTCACAATACTTGCCACTGAGAAATTCTACATACGTTGAGCCTTGCTATTTATGGGTTATTCGTATTCTGTCTTATCAGAAAACAACCAGATAATGGAAAAAAGGTCATGGAATGCCAATGTTAAAATCCATTTTGAATTTAAAAAGGGTGATGTATTGGAGAAGGGTACATTATAAGATCCTTTTTTCCCCAATACATATGTTAGTATGTTCTTATATTCTACATACAACTGCATTAATGCAACAATATATTCTGATCTTCCAAGTCTCAATATTGATAATTCAAACTGGAATTAACTGGGTGGAATGGTTAATCCTCCTAGAAGAGAACCACATCATATGAATGTCTACAAAGTTCTAAATACTACTGCTTCAAACATGGCCTTTTATATGAATCAATTTTCGTAGGACTTTACAATTAGTTCTTTTTCTTAACCTATAGTGTCTTTTTACCCTAATATTTCTCTAGATTAACTGGTGTACTTTTTGAGTCCCATTGACCTACTTTTGATCTTTTGAATTCCCTTCATCACTAGCTAAAACAATCTAGGGCTCTTTATTGTCAGAACAACACATGAGCTTCTCATGTTATGATCCGCTTAGAGAATATAGCATCAACTCTTTGTTTTTTATAAAGACATGATTATACTCCCTCTAAAATGAATAAAAATGGAGATCCATCTTGACTAGATTTTCAAAGGGAAATTTGTAACGTTGTAGAAACTTCTTGATGCTTTTTTCATGCTTTTTTGCAAGGCTATTACCAAAGTTGCTTTACAAATAAGTCTCCTCAATGTAAAAGGGGATCTTTATACTTCGGGTATGGCTTTAGAAAACACTGTAGGAGGGCACTTGTTCTCGATTCTAATTCCTCAAGTTTCCAGTTTCTCGGTCCTTGTCTTGGTTGCTCCAAGGATTAGTGTTCATCAACATGGTGTGGTCTTGAATTGTTAACCTGCCTCCCTATAATTTCTCAATTTACTGGCCCATCACTGAAATTGAAGCTTGATTCTCAATCGCATTCTCCACAAGATATTTCTCACTATATGGTTTGGAGCAACAACACTTTAAGTTATATTTCCACAATATCCCCTCAAAGATACGCCTCTTCCATGTTTTTATTAAACCTGTAGTTCTATATAGGTCAGAGATTTGGGGGCCCAACTTAGGTCCCGTGGACCCAACACACATTAAGTAACACATTGCTAGATATTGTCCAGGATCATTGTGGCTACCATAAGACCAACACCCACAATACATGCTATATATAAATCTATTGTAAAGTTAAAAATAACAATACACAGACTAAGGGATATTGTCCAAAACCATTGTAGCTATCATAAGACAAACACCCACAATACACGCAATATTTAAATCTAATGAAAACTTAAAGAAAAGTAATACACGTATTTATTCTAGGTAACATTACTACCTCTTTAGATTAATAGCTATGGTTTGAATTTGCCAGTTTAACAATAGTAAGTCTCTTCCACAATGTACCTCACCCACTAGCGCTCTATGCTCTTATAAAGATAAGAGGCTAGGGTTAGGTTAGAGTTTTGAATAATAGTTACTTGTAGAACAAGCCTTCTTAGAGAAAAGACTTGCCTATTATTAGAAAAAGTCACTTAAGCAAATACTTTATTGATAATCTCCTCTAATAATGGGTATTGGATAAATGTGCACCAATTAATGCTTATGCATGAATTATATTACAAGTGCATCTTAAACCATACAAAGTTTATGCATTATTAGATACACTAATATCCCCCCTTAAGGTGTACTTTGGTACAAAGAAAGATGGAGAAATCACTGAACTATCCCCCTTGACGACACCTTCCTTCATTTCCAAAAGTTGCTTGAGCTAAACAAATCAGGCCTCAAGCAAAAGCTTTGTGAAGATATATGCAACCTGGTTATTTGTCTAACAATACTTAAGCTCAATAACCTTATCCTCTCAATTTATTGACATAATACATATGAATCTCAACTTGCTTTGTGTGTTGGTGCTCCACTGGCTTGCGAGAAATGTGGATAGCACTTTGATTATCGCACCAAAGCATTATGAATTGGGTCTATGGAAATTCAAACTTAGAAAGCAAGCGTCAAATCCAAACTGACTCACGACCAACAGCAATAGCTCCACTATACTCAGCTTTTGTAGTAGACAAAGCAATAGTAGTTTGTTTCTTACAAGACCAAGTCACGAGACCTACCCCAAGATGATAGATGTATCCGACGCTAGCCTTGCAATCGTCTAGATCTCTTGCCAATCACTATCTGTGCAACCTACAACTATTTTTTTGCCATCAGAAGTGTAACCAGCAATTGAGGCTTTGTCACTTAACGAGTTATCAATCCCACAACTAGTAGTGTCAGGAAGATGCAGTAGAAAGTGCTTTGCAACTTGCCAATGGCTATCATGGGTGTTCTCCCAGTAGCGTGACACTAGGTTCACAGCAAAAGAAAGATCACAACAAGTATGAGTCAAGTATAGAAGACTTCCCACCAATCGCCTGTAGAGCAAACCATCAATTGAAGGAGAACACTTGGCAAAGAAGTCAATGCGGACTTGAATCTTCCATTAACAAAAAATCCTTTCTCAAACTATGAAATCTGAAGTCCAATGAAAAAATGTAACAAGCCCAAATCGGTCATCTCAGAATACTTCATTAACTGTGCCTTCACATCATGAGTTTGCTTGGTAGAACTCCTTATAATGATTAAGTCATCGACACAGAGGACCAAAATCAAGAGTTGTCCATCTACTTTCTTGGTGTAGACTATGGGGTTGGAGGGACTATGTAAAACTAGAGTTGATTAGAAACATGTCAATCTTTTCATACCAAGTTCAAGGAGCCTATTTCAAGCTGTACAAGGACTTTTTCAATCTGCACACATAGCTGGAGTTCTCACTACTAACGAACACTAAAGGTTAGGACATGTATATTTATGCCTGCAAGAAGGCACTTTTGATATCTATCTAATGGGCTTCCCACCCCTAAGTTGCAGCCAAGGAGAGTAATAGCCTAATGGAAATCACCTTGGAAATTGGAGCAAAGATTTTGTGGTAATCGACACCTTCAACTTGTTAAAAACCTTTGCTACAAACCTAGCTTTGTACAAGTCAATGGACCCATCTTCTGCATACTTAGTGAGGTACGCCCACTTGCACCTCACTAGTTTTCTCTCTTTTAAAAGCGGAATCAAGTCCCAAGTTTTATTCTTCTTCAAAGAAAGAAATGCATCTATCATAACTACCTTCTTACAAGCCTCATCATAAGTCTTTGGATCCTGACTCACTACGAACTATGCCAAGTGTGCAACACCAAACTATTGATTTGATCTAGTCCTGCGTGAATCTTCAAGATCCCTTGCCCATGCATCGGCCTTTGTGCAAACTATACAGACCCATTTTGGTTGTAATTGTGTGGGTGCATTATGCACGACTTGTGGCACTGGGGGCGAAACAATATGTTCTGTCGGAGGCAAAGGATTTGATTGTTCCCCCTGTAGCTCATCATCTGAACTGTAGTGACTCTCAAAATGGAATTCACCAATTTGTCTTTTTCTTCATAAGAAACATTAGAAGTTGTGTCAGGTTCAGCAAAAACTAATGGAGGATGAGGAGAAGATGTTGGCTCATAACCCTAGGATTGCTCATCAAACAACACATCCCACCGACAAAGCACTTTAGTGGTGCCCGAAACAAGAAGATGATATGCCTTTACATCTTCACAACAACCAACAAAAATACAAAGACATCCCTTCCTTTCCATTGCTTTGTGCTTATCATCTGGGAGTCATGTTTTGCACTACTAAGTGGGGAGTGTGATTTTCAATGTAATTTGCACGTTCTATTCCCTATGCCTAGAAATTGAGGAGGCAAGTCTCTTGAATGCACCATGCAATTGACCATTTTCTTAAGTGTGTAATTTTTGCGTTCAGTTACACCATTTTGTTGAGGGGCGTAGGGCACAGTATGTTGAAGTTGGATGCATGTCTATTAACAGAAACCGATCATTTGATTGTTGATAAACTCTCTTCCATTGTCCATTCTGAAATGTTGAATTTTCCTCTCTTACAGGTTTTCAACAAGGGCTTTAAAAATTTTGAAGTGCTCAAAGACTTTACTTTTATTTTTCAAATAGTAAACGCATGTTCTGCAAGAGAAATCATCAATGAGTGTAAGCATGTATTTATGTTTCTAAACATAAACATAAGGGAATGACATGAGATCATTGTGAATCAATTGTAATATGTCACTTGCCCTCCAAGATTTGGCATCTCAAAATGGATCCCTATGTTGTTTTCCAAGTACACAACCAGAAAAAACATCTTTGAAATAAATTGTTGGCAAACCAAGAACCATGTTGTGCTTACTAGGGACCTGCAATGAGCAATAGTTCAAGAGACCAAAACGCTCTTGCCAAAGTTTACTCAAATCATTTCCATGCACAATCATGACTTGTGGAGATTGAGAAAACACAAAGTTGTCAAATTTGTACAATCTAGTTTGATGATCAATCTTGTTGGTGTCTATAATAGCGGACCAGTCTTTTGAATTTTTAATAATAGCATCAGTAAGGGTAAACTTGAGGTTTTGCCTTCACCTAAATGTGTGATTTGATATATGGATAAGAGGTTTGCAAATAAGTTTGGAGCATGGAAAACTTTGTTGAATATGCCTTCTCCATCACAATGGACGTTTCGCCTTCAACAACTAGAGGACTAGAGTTTCCACAAAAAATTCAAATATATGGCTTTTGTCAAGATTGTGAAACAGTGAGCCATCATGCACCATGTGGTGAGAAGCTCCTAAATCCAAAATCCATTCAGACACAGGTGATACGTTTGTTGTTGCAAAAGGTGTTGCCCTTGTCTTGGAGGGAGGGAGTTGCGTCTTTTTCATCTCTACTTCCAAGTATGCCATTTTCTTGAAACATTAATGTTCAGCATAGCCTAGTTTACCACAAAAGTTGCAATGCTTTTTGACGATGTATGCATTTCATTTCCCTTTGCCTTTGTCATGACGGAGGGGGGAGGAGAATTTGGTTGAGTTAATTGATTGCACTTAGGATTAGGTTTTTGCTTTCCCTTTTCCTTTGGCAAGGCCCTTGCCTTTGTCGGAGTTGGGTTGTGATGTTGGATTAGAATCATTGGCAACTAATACCTACTGATTAGTACCTCCAAGTTGGATGTCACCAATGAAAATTAGTTTTTCATATTCTCTCTGCAATAGCTCACATAAATTATCAAAATTTAGTGTCATATATGTATTGTAATGTACTATTTTTCCCAAACTTAAATTTTCATCATAATTAAGTATTTAAATTATATTTACTATTTAAACTATTACAATGCAGTTTGTTAAAAAAATACAAGAAGATTTTAGCAATTTATTTAAAAAATACATACTTCAAAGAAAATCTCTTTCATTAAATAAGAGTTTGAATACATACCTTGGTTGGCCTCTTTGGAAGGCAATCCTCTCAAGGTAGAATTGGAATCATAGGCAGCACTAGTGGTGCAAGGAGGGATCTTGCCAAATCTCACATAACTCAGCATTGGCTAGAACCATCAGGGGTGTACCCTGTACCCCCTGTCGGACACACCCTATATGCCCCATCTCAATGCCCATAGTCTCCTTGCCTTTTGCTTCTCACCTTGAGTTTTTTTATCTCTCTTTTTTCTTTATATTTTTCTACCCCTTTCCAAAAATTCCAATCAATATTTAAAACACTCATAAAGGTCGTTATAACCAACGCATCTTTTCATAACTTATTTTATTTACATCATTACATTTTTAACAATATCCACCCACATTCTCACATATCATATCATTTTTTTTTTTTCTATTTGACTTTTAACCCATTTTACATTTAATTTTATGTGACTTTCATGTGTACTTTAACATTATCACACCATGGGCAATTAACCATATAACACATAGTTCAACTACTCACCGAGTACTATGTGTTATATGACTAATTACCCATGGTGTGATATTGTTAAAATTCACATAGAGTTAAATGTAATATTCATCGACGAGTAGTTGAACTATATGTTATATGAATAATTGATATTTTTTTGTGGCGAGTTTTCTCTACTTTAACTCCGACAAATTTTAGTGTAGAATTTGTGGCAAGTACGTGGCGAGTCCGAGCACAGAAGCGGTTTGACGTGGTTTGGATGATAGGACCGCTTGCATAAAGTAAATAGTAAGATCTATATTGTAAAACTGTGGTAAATCTTTCCACAAAGGTAGAATTGTGGTAAATCTTTCCACAAAGGTAAAATTGTATTATTGAGAGTATTTACAAAGGTTTAAGCTTTCAATATGCTTTCACAGGATGGTTCCATTATAGGACCCAACTAACTCTCAACCCGTGAACCAACCAACTTTGAACCCAGCTAACTTACTAACATTACTAACAATGTTAATATTATTTGGATCAACCGACCCAACATTGGAAGCTACATTTGCATCCTTTTAGGCCCATACGCCCACACACACATTTTCATCACACAATATTTGAGCATCCTTTGAGCGAATTGGTGAGAGTTTGTAGCAAATTTGTAAAGCAGATTTGAGTTTTGACTTATAGGTTAGTTCATTTTTTTTCCAAGCTTGTATATTCTTTCTAAATTATTACTATTTTCTAAACATGATTTACAAATTTATATACATTCCATCAAATTTTTTAATTTTTATTCATGATTTATGCTAGTTTTTCATAATTTATGAACAAAATTGTTGGTTTCTTCCTGTATGTAAGGTTTATGGTTTAGTTTTTTTCAAATGTTTTTTGGGTATTTGAACAAGTTGCGGGTTGGCATATAATGCCATCTAGCTCCGCATCAGTGTCAAAACCAATGAGTGGAAGTTGTCCTATTGGAAGTCATTACCTCGCTTGGAAGTATGTCATAGTTGAACCGTCCCAGGCGAGTGTGATTTGCATGTTTTACTCAAAGAATATTTTTGGAGGCATCGATCGCCTCAAGTACCATATCACATGCATTCGTTGTCATGACATCACGCCATGTCCCAATGCCACAAAAGAGGCAAAACGAGAGATGCAGGCAACATTTGCATTCTTGGACGAGAAGAAACTAGAGAGGGCAAGGGTACAAGCAGCCATAGCAATAGCCATAAATCCTGACTCAGCGACGGAAAGGAAGGTAAATATGGCAGAGATTCGTGGTCCATGCATACGAGGCACATCCAACTCATCCAGTTCAAGCAAAGCCCCAATCACATCACCTTTTTGTAACTAGAAACATACTTGGGACACAATCATCACTGCAAGGTAGATGGTGGAACAAAGAGGTGCACCAGGAAGCAAATAAGGCATGTGCAAATTTTTGGTATTACAAGCACCTTCTCTTCAACATGGTGAAAAGCCCATATTGGGAGTATTTGATGACATCATTGACAGTTGCAAGAAAATTGTACAAGGCATCCTCTCCAAAAGATTTAAGTGGGAGGTTGCTCCAGAATATTGTTATAGATGCAAAGTCAATTCTGGAAGAACAAAAGAAGCAATAGTGAAAGTTTGGATGCATCATTCTTTCAAATGAGTGGACAAATGCAAGGAATCGCACCATCATCAATTTTTTGGCAGCTTCAAATGGTGAGATGGTTTTCTTAAAGTCAATCAATGCCTCTAAACATAGTTCAAAAACTCATACTCGGCAATTACTTGGCAGGGCAAAATTTTGACTAGGACTTGAGATTCAGAATTTCTCGACAATTACTGGACACTACTCGACAACTTTATAGCTACTTTAAAAATTATAAATTCATAAAATAAACTTAAAAAACATGTAAAGGATTGTTGAATGACATAAGAAATGAATGTAGAGAATGCCATGAGTATATTTTCTAATATTTTTTTACCAAAAAAGAGTACAAACGACAATGCTCATAGAGTCGTATGAAATATCAAATATAAATATTATATTTCATCTCTAACGTCTAAAATAAGTTTGTTGCAGCTGCCTCGTGGAAGTGAAAGTTAAAGATACCTCCACTGCAATGCCAACATCGTCAACAAAGATATCATATAAATCCTCACCAACCCCTCCTAATCGCTCTGTTGCCCCAAATGCCATTGCCTCTTCTACTTCCCTCTCCAAATCTATGAACTCCTCCATTGTAAACAAGGGCTTTGCATCATCAACAATCCAGTCAGCATATGGATCGATCTCATCCAAGTCAATTGCATCATATTTATCTAGCCACTCCACTTGTCTCACACAAAGATGAAGATTGTATCACACAAAGACAAAGTCATTGAGACATTGTGTAGTCAACTTGTTGTGCTTCTTTGTGTCAACAACTTCAAACATGCTCCAATTACATTCACAACCAAAAGAGCTACACGACTAACACAAAATGTGGATCGCTAGCCTTTGAAGATTTTGTGTTTTTGCACCCTAATCGTCCCACTACACATCTGCAAATAGGAGATTTATAATTTTGTACGTCAACTAGGCTTGAATAAATGAAATAAGTCTACTACTAGTATCTATAGACTACGAGTAACGAGGCTAGAAAGAAAAAACAAATGACTAGATTTGTTTTTGCCAGGCTGAGAGGCGCTTCTTATTTTCACACAAACAGTCGAAGAAAAGGGTCTCTTCATTGCATTCTTATAAATCTATATCTCCTCAATAATTGAATCTCTAGTCTCATCATCAGGGATTATTCCCTTTACGCATGTATTGAGGCCATCCATAACCTCTTCATCGACCTTCAATGAATTGGAATAGAAAAGCTTATGATTCAAGTAGCAGGTCATTACATGAATATGTCAGTGAAACATCTTGTTCCATCTCCAATCAATTATGCGTCATATGAGTTCATATTTTATTTGATTTTACCCATAATATTTGGCTATGGCCTCCTTGGCCACGTCCATGACCTCATACAAATAAGCCATTGGGTATCTCTCTCCATCCACCAACCGTAGAACTCGACCCATAGGCTTTGACACCTAAAACAAAATAATGCACATTTAAAATGAATATCAAGAAAAAAAAAAACAAATAAATGATAAATAAAAAAATTAAGTTGAAGGTTACCTTAATTATTTCCTCCATATGTTTCGCAAACACGTCATCAAAAATGAACTTCACGACCATTTCCCCCTCAACCTTCTTAGCATATGAAGATTCCAACCACCGGTGACTTACAAACATCTATTTAAAATTGTTAGTGAGGCCACAATGCTCTGCAATGTGATAAAGTTTGTGGCAAATCATATGACTCCCGATCGTAGAAGCTTCTTTCCATTGGTGTGCTCTCTCATCAAGTTTAGCATCCAAGTGTGATTGTAGATGAACTTAGTGATATTTCTTACTTCTTCAGTCACATTCTTCACCCATGAGATCTTTCATATGTCCTCAAGTAGAAGATCAATGCAATGGGCTGTACAAGGGGTCCAAAAAAAGTGTAGGGTGTCTTGTAATATCCCCAAATACAAAGGAGACCATAAACATGAACTGTATTAATATAAATAAATCACCAATGGAATTGCCTAAACTAGTAGCAATTAAATTAACTACAATAACTAAATTAAATAAATTGTCCATATGGGAAGGAGCGCCACATTTAATGCAAGAAATAGAAGTTATATTAATGCAAGTCGTCCCATTTGATGAAAAGATATCACTTTGAAAATGAGACACATCATTTGATGCAAAGCTATGAAGGGTATTTATAAGAACTTGGTGAAGGAAAAGGATATATATTGAGATTTGACATTCATTCCCTTATCTGAAGTTTAGGCAGCAACCTCTTCTTTTATAATTAAGGACGAAACCCCTCATTTATTAGATACAAGGACGACACCCCTTGATATCAACTCCTTAAGGAGGAAACCCTTTGAGAGTTCTCTATTAGAATATTTATAACCAGAATTCCGCATTGCACATTTGATCATTAGACAACATTATTTGTTATATAAATTTATTATCTTGTTAATAAAAACATAATTTTATATTCATTGAATATTATTATTTTGAACTTAAAAAAGGCATTTTGAGAAATCCAAATTAACGTATAATATACCGATTTGGGATATCACAATGGTATCAGAGTTTTTTCATCCTGCCAGCCTGAGGGTTTCGATGAGCTTTATGTATTCAAATCATAAGGTCAACATAAACAACATAAATGATGCACAGTTTGACCGATAGGCCCAGGGGCAAATTCAAGTATATACGTTGATGTCACAATTAATTCAACAAATGCAACAATTAAATAACTTGCTAACTCATAATTCTAATGGTGAGGGAAGATCATCACAAGCACAACAGAGTTATACGTTTAATAACAGTCGTGAAGGACTCCCATCAAGGACTTATGTACACCCAACCATGCCCACATTCCTTCAACGAGAGGAACCAATACAAGAAGAAGATGAGGCCAAGTTGATTTTCAATGATATTAATCCATGTCACAATAAATATTTGAATCTTGATCCTATGATAAGGGATGAATTGACATTCATAATTTTTTGTCATTTATATGGGAAATGTGTACCAAAGGAAGATGAATGGCAGCCAAATTCAGTCAAACAAGTCATCATAAAATTTGGATGGTTGACAATGATTTAAGCAACCTTGAGTTGCAAGAGCAGCTAGTGGAAGTAAACTATTCAGTGTTGAAAAACATCCCAACAACATCACTCAAAGAATTCTTTGAGCCCAAGTTGGAGGTGATGGTTTTTGAACTTGAACAGCGAAACAAATGTTGGAATCATCTTATGACAACCATAAATTCGTTCTATTATCGCAATGAAAATAGGTATCAATCTTTTATCAAAGATGAACCATTGTTTGGTCTCCATAATAGCACAAAAAAAAGATTTGTCTTCATGGACAATGAAGGTGAGTCATTAATGGAGATTGTAAGCGCAGATTTGGTGACAAATGAACTTGAACAAGTCATTAGCAGCCCAAGAAATGATCAATTTGGAGTACGTAAAGGTCCCAAGATCCTTATGCTCAGCCAAGAGTTCATTAATAATTACAGCAATGGTTATAATGGCAAAAAGTTGTGGGATTCGAGAAAGAACAGTTGTAATAATCCCTTGCAAGAGAGAATTAATAATAATGCAATCAGTTCTACATGGGGAAAGAAACATCTAAGCTTGGAGTAGATTATAGATTGTTGTGGAGTATACTATCAGGTTTAAAATTTCTTGAGCACAAGCAATCTAAAGAAGGGAGGTTTGTAATATCCCCAAATACAAATGAAACCATAAACATGAATTGCATTAATGTAAATAAATCACCAATGGAATCGCCTAAACCAGTAGCAATTAAATTAACTACAGCAGCAACTAAATTAAATAAATTGTCCATATGGAAAGAAGCACCACATTTAATGCAAGAAATAGAAGTTATATTAATGCATGTCGTCCTATTTGATGAAAAGACTTCACTTTGGAAAAGAGACACATCATTTGATGCAAAGCTATGAAGGGTATTTATAAGAACTTCGTGAAGGAAAAGGATATATATTGAGATTTGACATTCATTCCCTTATTTGAAGTTTAGGCAGCAGCCTCTTCTTTAATAATTGAGGAGGAAACCCCTCATTTATATGATACAAGGACAAAACCCCTTGATATCAACCCCTCAAGGAGGAAACCCTTTAAGAGTTTTCTATTAGAATATTTATACCCAGAATTCCGCATTGCACATTTGATCATTATACAACATTATTTGTTATATAAATTTATTATATTGTTAATAAGAACATAATTCTATATTCATTGAATATTATTATTTTGAACTTAAAAAAGGTATTCTGAGAAATGCAAATTAACGTATAATATTCCGATTTGAGATATTACATGTCTCTCCTCAAAAAGTCTCCCTGCTACTACATGTTGTCGCGTTGTCTGTCATAACTTGACAATATTTTGCACACCTGCTTCCATTATCACCTCATCCAACATGTCACACGAAGTGTTAGTATTTTTTACTTAATGGGAGGCACCAATTGACTTCAAGAAAACAAGCTACCCACTTAAAGCCATTAGAAAGTGAATCAATGTGCAGTTTTTTCCATCCGTCCAACCATCAAATAAAATGGTGCACCCTATTTTTTGCCATATTTTTTATGGTCTTCTAAAAGAACTTGCGTATGTTTTATAGAATCCTCCAACAACAAGTCACTCAAATCAAAAGTAAAAGTCTTGAACCCTTTCTCGACAATGATCAATGCAGTGAGCAAATTCTCCCAGTATGGACTTTTTGCCACATTGAAAGGAATGTTCTAGTGCCAAAAGTTTGTCACAACTATCATTGCTTCATTGTGCAATTTCAGTTCCAAGTGGTACCTTTGAGCGAAGGTTGTGACCTAAGGCTACTTTGAAAACAAAAAAATAGTTGAACTATCTTTGGTGGATGAGCCCCGTCCTCGACCCTAACCTCCCGGAGTTGGGACAATAGAAGAGGCATCAATATCACAATCATCTCTTGTGGCCCTCTTATTCATTAGGGTTCCAAGTGCATCGATTTTCCTCTTTTTTTATTTTTTTCTCTGCATAAGCCACAAGGCAAGCAACCATATTTCTTTGAGCTTCAACTGGTGTTTGTGTGCACAATGCCACATCATTGTTTGATAGTCGTGCAATGTGGTATTTCAGATGATAAACACCTCCACTCATCTTTATCCCACAATAACTGCATATAACATAGTTGCCCTTTGTTTTCGCTTCACAATGCTTCCAAGAAGGGTCATTGAACTTAAGCTTATGATGAATCGTTGAATTGGATACCAATGTCATTCTTAAAAAACAAGCTTGAACCCTGTATCAAAAAAAATGTTTTGGAATTTAAACCTAACTGCTAATAAAAGGAAGCAGAGGATGAAGTAGATATCAAATTTCAATGGCCGTGATTCAAATTTGATATTAGAAACTAGAAAGATAATGAAATATAAAATAAATACATGTGGATGCCGTTGTATTTTGTAGGTTGTGATAGTGTCTAGACTTTGACTGTGTTATTGTTTTCTTCGAGGCTTGAAAACATAGTATGTACTACAAAGTTCAATGTAAAATTGTAATCAGTAATATCAATTTTCAAATATGTATGACTATATCAAACTTGACTATGGTTTTATCAAAATGTATCAAATTGTATCAGACTTGAATATGGCTTTCATTCATTTATGTATGACTGTATCGGACTTGAAAATGGCTTTCATTCATTTATGTATGATTGTATCAGACGTAACAGTCACTTTAGGGCTTCAACTTGAACCCTTGAAGTAACTATATTATGAGTTTGTATTTGGGAGAGCAAATGGAAGCCTTGAAGTGATTGTACTAGCCACTAGATGCATAGATTCAGAAATGTATGTATCTATTTCACTGTTGAATTGTTGATATTAAAATATCATTGTTGAATCATTGATATTCATATTTTAGATGACAGATATATCAATTGCATGAACACATGTTATAACAAAAGGAATGACTGAATATAGTGTAATTGCCTTGATTCAATTCTCGCCATAAATGAGTCCTGCAGTTGAAAAAAACCCAGAGATATCTCACTGTAAAATGATCAAATCGATTTATTTTTTGACCTGGGTTGTTATTGACAAAGTTCGCAAGTCAACGGAGATTACTCAATAATTTTCGTCGAGGAATCGATAAAAATCAACTCACGATTTAGTGAAAGATAAATTGTTGTATACCCTAATCGCAAGATTTTTTGCGATCTTTGAATCTATGCCTCTAACAAAGTAAGGAATGCAGAAAATTTGAGCTTGATGTTGGAGGAGGTTGTCTTAAAGGCGGGCATTGAAAATATTGTACAAGTTGTCATTGAAAATGCAACAGCATATGTGGCAACTAAGAGACTGCTTAAGGAGAGGCATTCATCACTCTTTGGACCCCTTGCATGGCCCAATGCCTTGAACTTATTTTGGTGGCCACAGGCAAAATTGATTAGGTGAGACCGGTTGTAGAAGATGTTAGAAACATCACAAAATACATTTATAATCACCCTTGGGTTCTTAGCTTGATAAGAGATCACACCAAAGGGAAATAGCTTGTGCGAGCAGGTGTCACAAGGTTTACAACTAACTTCATAACTTTGCAAAGTAGTTGTAGTTTGTTGACATTGTTGAAGAAGATGTTTGTGAGTCAAGCATGGCTAGACTCAACATTTTCAAATAAATTTGATGGAGAAAGGACGGCAAAGACGATTTTTTATAATGCCTTTGCAAAAAGAGCTGCAGAGATCAAGGTGACTTCAAACTTCAATTTAAATTTCAAGTCAATTCCTCTATTTTCAGCTTTTTAAAGTATTTACTTTAATTGTAAGTTTGTGAATTTTGTTTGTTTGTAAGTGTTGGAGCCTTTGATGAGGGTTTTGTGCTTGGTGATGGGGAGCAAAACTGAATGGCATACATTTATGTGGCCATGGATAGGGCCAAAGAGGCCATCCAAAACTATTGTAGGGGCAATAGATACAAATTTGATCCCGTTTGGGAGATAATTGTCAAAGGTGAAAACAATCAACACCACCAACCCATCCATGCAGCAGGATACTACCTCAACCCCAAGTTTTTATTCTCCAATGATTTCACAAATGTTAATGGAAAAGTTATAGAGGGCCTCTCAACATGCATTTAGAGGATGACATCTGAGGTTGAGAGGAGAGACCTCATTATTTCAAAGTTGCAAAATTATAAGCAGGCTAAGGGGAGTCTCTTTTCTTCACCACTAACTATCCGAAGGAGATGCAACCAAACACTAGGTAACAAAAATTGGAGTCTTTACTTATCTCGTACAAGTTACAAATTTACAATTATTAATTACTTACAAACTTTGGAATATCTTGTTTGCAGATGCTGGGTGGAAAAATTGGGGTGGAAATACCCCAAATCTTCAAAAGCTAACACTCTGAATTTTATCTCAACCTTGTGGTGCTTCTGGATGGGAGCGCAACTGGAGTTTGTTTAAGGCCATTCACACGAAGATGCACAATAAGTTGACTCAACATCTCAATGACCTAGTTTTTGTGCAATATAACTTTCGACTTCGCACAAAAAATATGGACACATCACAAGAGCCTATTCATTTAGATAAAATTGATCCCTACAGTGATTAGATTGCACAGGATGAAAAGACCCCCTTGTTCACAGAGCACAAGATTGATGATTTTGAGAGGCAAGCTATAAAGGGTGTATGTAGTGGTACAGTAAAAGCAAAAAAGATTGGATTGGATGACATACTTATAGATGATGTCGACAATAAGGCAAAGGAGTCACTACCATCTAGTACCAGGGTGGAGCTGCAAGCGCAACCTTCTAGGCGGAGCGAGGAGCCGTAGTGGAGTGCGAGGACTAAACCCTCTCAATATCCCCAATCTTTCACTAGAACGGAGAAGAGGCAATTGTAAATTCTTTTAATTTGTAACTTACAAGAATATGCAATTTATGATGATGATTTTCAATGACAATGATCATAAATACACAATTTTAAGTTATAACAATTATTAGCTAGTTGTATTCATATAATGATACAATTCCATACTCTATATAATCTAAAAGTAAACACTTCCCTGATATTTTGCAAAATCATTTGATACATTTTGTAACTGTATTTTGTATAAAATTTATGTTTTTTAAAAAAATTGAGTATTTTTTTAAGTTGCTGAGTTTTGTCGAGTCAAAAAACTTTTGGGCTACTGAGTCCAAGTATGTGAACTATGATATAACGTGCACTACCGAAAGAATCTTGTTGTGTGTAGAGATTTGAGACAACCACTAAATAGAAACGGTCATTAGTCTTGGTTACCTTGTCTCAACAAGCAACAATCTCAAGCATTTCATTTGAGTGATCAAATCCTCGACACAATGATAGTTGTCTGGACTAAGAGCGCCAAGCTCATTTTCCAACTGATATGCCCACATCTTGCTATGCTTCCCAAAAAGATCCTCCAAGAAAGTCCAAACTTTCCATGGTTCCGTAATGCCTTGAAAATGAAACTTCAATTCAGGGGACGCTAATTGACCTAGGATACCTTTGGTTTTGTCACAACCATTTTGTTATTTCATTTGTTTGATCAGATTAAGATAAACAATTCTTCACCCATTGCCATGTAGTAAAGACCCTTACTAAGAATCAAATCTACAATGTACGCTTTATAGCTAAGGTATTGGAACTGGTGAGGATTACCTTTTTTGCCATTTTTATCAAAGAAACTTTGTGGTTGAAAAAAGAACCAAAAAAATTAAGGGTGTTTGGAATAAAATGTCAAAATGATCAACACGATGAAGCAATCACAATAGGACAATCACCCAAAAAAAGGTCTCAAAATGTACATTAAAATGATCAACTCGACAAAAGGATCACAATGGTGCAGTCATCCTATGGGAAAAAAATTGGAATTTTTTTAGATATATTTTTTTAATCTGTGCAACACTATTCTAGGTTCTTATTGGAATTTTTTCAATAAAATCTGTCAAATTCTGAAATGTTCCGAGCCAAAATTTTCAACTTTTTCAAATTGCAAGTTACAACCAAAGCACCCGTTAAGGTTAGCAGCTAAACCAAAACGATGCTGAAGCAACTCTAACCAGAATGTACACCAGGATCCCGATGTGGGCAAGGCAAGGTGTGAGCATTGGTCAGAGGATCTTAAACAAAATGCTTATGCAAGAACTCTAACCAAGAATGCGCCGGCGAACGACGAGCATGTGGTCAGAGGATCCCTACAATCTATTGTACTGAAAGCACACTCGACACCAAGTATGTGCTACTCAATCCAATATGGAAATGAGGCGACCATATGGTGAAGATAACAGAAATTACAAAACAAAGGAACTCTACGTCAAGTATGTGCTACCCAATTCCAAGGCGGAGTAAGGGGCTACCATATGACGGAGTGAAATTAATAACAATACGTTAATTGGAAATACTGAAGAATGAAACTACTCCACACCCAGCATGTGCTTGCTAACCCCAGAAGGGAAAGTAGCTACCATAGGGCGGAGGTCAATTAAAACAATAACAACTGCTGATAGTAAGGAGTCTATTACAATCTGATAAAGCAAGAATCTGAATGGCTGTCAATACTACTGCCAGCGTACAATTTAAGAGATGAATTCTTGCTAACAATACAAAGCGGCATATAAATAGAGATGTACAATATTAGTGTATTCCTTTGCTGAGAAGTAAAGCTTAAAATGAATGATCACTAAATATGTCCAACCTCCTTTCGTCCGGGGACATTCCCAATGAAGCCACCGCAAAGTCTTTGAGATGCTTTCAACACTCAACCAAGAATGAAGTTGCAGATCTCTACGAACTGATATTACTGACCTGCATCTTTCATCATATAACCAGCTGTATACAGAATTTTTGATCAGCTTAGAACTCTTTCCTTGAATACACGAATGACGTGGTATTGAATGCAAAGCACTATTATCAAGATAGCGTCCAAAACTACAACAAGAAACAGCCTCAAAGATCAAGATACTAATTCCTGATTTTTGTTACAGATCTGCACTTTTCATGAATAAACAGCAGCCTAAGGAACCACTCAAAAGTTCATAACTCTCACATGAATCAATGGATTGACTTAAAACAAAATGCAATACTCCTTAGGAAGAATGGCGCTTGAACTAAGACACAAGAAACAAACCAAACAGCCTTAGATTATTTATGCACGGATACCAAAGCAACCAGCAGTGGTACGGCCCTCAAGGAAGGGCGATCTGCTCTCATAAATTAATGGCTTCACTAAAAATTCTGCTTGTTTGAGAATTGAGGCGCCTAAACCCTACAAGGAGAATGGGTTAATACCCAGAACAAGATTTTTGATATTTTTTGATCTATGATTAAAAACAACCTTCAGCCGTACAAAACAGCAACTCCAGAAAATGGAAGAAAGAGCAGATTTAATCTACAAAGCACTAACTCAAGCTACAATGCAAAACTTACTACAAAACACTCAAGTAAGCAAACCTCTCCACTAGGTGCTATCTCTCAAGCACGAAGTCGAGCCTAGACTAGGAGGCATTCATTCCTCGAAGCAATTCAGCAACCATTTCGGCAACATAACATTAGCATAGACCAAAGATGATTAAATGAGAGCACTCCTCCTCCTTTTATACTTTTCCAACTGGGAGTCTCTAAAATCCTCTTGTATATGGGATAAAACATGAGAGGGAAAATAATATAATCATCTTTAATTCTTTTTCAACCTCAACATTAAGTCGTTGAGCCTAGGCACCAAGGTCCAAAATTAAATAATAATGTTTAATTTACGGACTTTAAAACGGAGGCCAAGATGATGTCGGAAACCAATGATCTATAGCTCGTTGGAAAGGTCTTGACAAGACGAATCCAACCCCACTTTCAAAATCCCGTTCCGGTGCCAATCTCGAACTTACTAAAAATAGTAAATTCCTGAAAGTGCTCTGTGTGCCAAGTAAAACATATCACCGCGAAGCTTTCAAAAAACCCAGAAGGAATCCGAAATCCAAGTTCAACATTTCCAAGTGCAAACTCCGCAAAAAGACGAAAACATCCTCCAAGAAGTTTGGAAACCCTTATTCGAGCTTCTGCTTAACCTACGAGTTCCCAAAAATAGGCTAAATCCAAAATAAGAGCGTAGGGCTAAATTGGGGACATTACATACGCTTTATAGCTAAGGTATTGGAACTGGTGAGGATTACCTTTTTTGCCATTTTTATCAAAGAAACTTTGTGGTTGAAAAAAGAACCAAAAAAAATTATGGCTGTTTGGAATAAAATGTCAAAATGATCAACACGATGAAGCAATCACAATAGGACAATCACCCAAAAAAAGGTCTCAAGATGTACATTAAAATGATCAGCTCGACAAAAGGATCACAATGGTGCAGTCATCCTATGGGAAAAAAATTGGAATTTTTTTAGATATATTTTTTTAATCTGTGCAACACTATTCTAGGTTCTTATTGGAATTTTTTCAATAAAATCTGTCAAATTCTGCACAAGGTAAAAGTTATCTAAAAATAACCACTTTTATGCAAAATACACCCTCTGCACTACCCTTTTCATAATACAAATCTAAAACTGAACCCCAAACAAGAATATTAAAACTGGGCGCAAGTCTGCCAAATGTAACCAAGATTGTTTTAGAATTACTAGGTTGGGTGTGTCTAATTTATAGGCTCTCTAATATACAAATCTCAAGCATAAATAGTGAACAAGCCCAAAGGTCACTGACTCCAAAGAGTTACACCATACCCATAGTTGCACTATCTCGTCTCTAAAGCATGTTGAGAATAACTTTTTGAGGCTAACTGCTTACCGGTGCCCCACAAATCAAACAGTCGATGGCTTCCTATTGGCAAAAAAAATCCTAAGTGCGTCAAATATACCCTGAGGTATGTGGAAGCTAAAGTCTGTATGCACCATTGTTTAAGACCTGGATATGAGGATTCCCTACTTCACCAATAATAATGAGTCACCTTAGCCAATAACGATAGCTTTCTATGAGTTTTAAAATTGTCGTAACATAGTTTCTAACCTAGAGGATTTCTATGAAAAAAAATAGCTTCAACCCTTAGTACTGTTGTCTCCAAATCTTGCACCCTAGAAGGGAGTGTTCAATCCTCTTCCAGATTTGGGCAACGTTGGAACATTTTTAGACATGTGGGTATGCTTATAGAGGAAATAAACCTCTATATTTAAAGGGGCTAGCTCCCTGAATGTGTCTCTGCAAAACAACCTATGTCTGAACCGATTTGATCTAAAGGAAAAGAGTCAAAAATTGCACAAAAATGAAACCTACTCTAGGATTGGTGATGCACCGAGATTATCTTCCACATGAATGTCATATCCTAATGCACAATACAGCAAAACGAACAAACCATTTTCAACTCTAAGGGGTTCTAACATAAGTATTTCAGTACAGAGGTGAGATGTGTAAAATGACACAAGGCAAATGAACTGAAAGGCAAATTTTGCACATTCCAAGAACAGTTATACACTTACAGCAATTCAACACACTTTATATGACCTGTTAGACTAAAAACTCTTGCTCAGGTATGAAGGATAGAGGACAGAAGGATGGAAAATTATCACTTACTGTCACTATACGTCTCTTACACACTCAAGCAACTATCTAGAAACTTGAAAGAAACAGACTTGTACTAATGCTTAAAGGTAGAATATCATTCCAACAGGGCTTCACCATACACTGTGTGGTTGTTTTTACACTAGCCCAAGGGTTGTATTTATAGCAGAAAGCAAGTGAGAAAAGGAGGCCTTTGGCGCCAGAAAGAGGAATCATTCTATTAGGAGTCTCCATCTTCAGCTGCAACTGTCTTTGTAAATGATGCTCGTTTGGACCATTCCATTGATCCATGTCACTTCAAGCGGTTACACAACTAGCTTGCTCTCTCAAAGATGCTTCCCCAACGGTTGCACTAGCAAAAACAAGATATTTTCGAGTTGAATAATGGCATCAATCGGTTATGCAAATGAGAGTCCACTTGTTGTAGATTTGTCCTGATGCTGACAACTTCTTATTGGCTTGTTGAGGTATGCAACGGTGTAGGGAAGAGTCGCTTTCATTCTATTGGCCTTGGAGAGGCATCACTTGGAGCCTACATGCACAGCTGATTGTTCTTTTGATTGGCCATCACAAACGACTCGGATCATGACCTGATCAATGGTGAGATGAACCCTATGATGGGCTTTGGCCAATGAAGAACGCGAGCCCTTGGATCTTTGAGTGTTTGAACGAGGACCATCAATCTGCTTGAGGACCCACTGTTTAAATGCCAATGGCTACCTCATCACCTTGAAGTTGACGTCCTTATAACCATCATTCTACTGGGACCATTCCTTCAGGGTATTTTCCTTGAACTTTTGTTTCGGCATTTTCACGAACAATTTTCCCACGGACCCTTTCCTCCGAAAGAAATAACTCTTCAGGGCCCCTTTGCAAGTGGACTGTTCCTTGAATGGACATACCCTTCAGGACCTTGAAAAGTGCCCTTCGGAAGCTTGAACATGCCCTTTGACAATCTTGAAATGTCCCTTCGAAAACCCTGAACTAGACACTTTCCCGAGAAAAGACCCTTCGGACTTTTTGCAAAGGACCTTTCGGACTTTTGAGAGAGCACCAATTCCTTTGAAAAAATGGAAGAGCCAATTCTTTCGAAAAGATTGTTTTGGACAAAATCTCTGAAACAATTCCTTCAGAAAAACGCAAAGAAGCAATTCTCGAGAAAAGACCCTTCGAAAATATTGAAAATGTCCATTCGCAAGATAATGCAGCGTCCCTTTGCTTGAAAAGTGTCCCTTCAGACTTTTTGAAAGTGTCACTTCAGAAGAGAAAAAATCCTTCGGCAAAATGAAAATGTCTCTTCGAAAATACTACAAAGGACACTTCCATGAGAAAAAGACCTTTTGGAAAGATTGTTTCGGACAAAATGTCTGAAACAATTCTTTCGAAAAACTCGCAAAGTGTCCTCCGGAAAACTTGAACTGGACCAATTTCTTGAAAGAGCAAACCCTTCGAAAAAGTTGCAAAGGACACTTTTCCTTCGGAAATCTTGAAGATGCCTTTCGGACTTTTGAAATGTACCCTTCGAACTTTTTGCAAAAGACATTTTCATGAGAAAAGACCCTTCGGACTTTTGTAAGTGGCCCTTCGAAAATCTTGAAATGGACCAATTCTTTCAGACTTTTTGTTTCGGACAAAAAGTCCAAAACAATTCTTTTGAGACTTGGACAAAAAACCCAAAGCAAAACCTTGCCGAAAGATATAACACTTGAGCAAAAAGACCGAATAAAGGCTTCCGAAGGAAATAACACTTGACACTTTGCTGTGGGGATAAACAAATTAGGAATGTTGCACTTAGCCAAAATGAAAGATGCAAAACTGGGTGTGAAAATTGTTCTTGGCGATTTCAAGGGGAGGCATCCCTGCTATGCCTAAGACCAGTTGCCTAAATCCTTTCGTTGGGCATGGAGTCACGCATATAGGCACCCAAAAATGACTTGAACAGACTTTTGGCTCAAAAACACAAGCTGGATTGATTCACACGCACGAAGACAGAGGCGCACACCAAACAAAAATAAGGAAACACACTTGTGCTACAAAGCACTTAGGAAACACAACAGCGAACCAAAGGAAACACACACCTAAACTACTATTTACAAAACAGACTTGCAAGGACTAATAGCAGAACTTCAGGTGTATCCCATTCACAGGGAAAGGCAATTCTTCTCAATTCATCTTGGTCAGTTGGAACGAATTGCTCTACTTGCACTTGCTAATGATGTAAGGGCCACTCCACAAAGTGTCAAACTTTGTATGTCTGCCTGGTTTTGCTCTGTCCTCGTCCCATTTCAGAACCAAGTCACCTTCTTTGGACACTCTTGCACTTGCTCTTTTGTCAAAGGACTTCTTCATGGGCACTTGATGGTGTTCCATGGTGTTGTGCATTGTCTCTTGCTTCTTGCAACTACATTAGTTCTGTCAATCTGACTTCCATTGGATTATTTTCAAGTAGTTCCAACTGCCGTGCAAGTTCTAGAGCAGGGAGTTCTTGAGATATGGACATCCTAGCCTCTCTCCCATAAACAAGCAGAAAGGAAGAATTACCAATTGATCTCTTAGGAGTAATCCTGTCAACCCATAAGGCTGTCTTCAACTTGTTGTGCCATGCTCTTTGATTGTTCTCCAATGTCCTCTTAATGATCTTGATGAAATTCTTGTTAGTAGACTCAGCTAACCCATTACCTTGAGAGTAATAGTTGGATGAAGTACTCAAATAAACTCCATTTCTATTTGCCCAATAAAAAGTTTTAGCACTTATGAAAGCAAGTGCATTATCAGAAATGATAACATGGGAAACTCCAAACCTTGTTATAATGCTCTCATAGAACTCTAAGATAGCATTTTCACTTGCCTCCTTCAATGCAACAGCGTCTACCCACCTTGTGAAGTAGTCAGTAGCAGTCAATATCCATTTGTGTCCAGCACTTGATGGAGAGTTGATCATACCAATGAAATCCAGGCCCCATTGCATGAAAGGTTGGTCTACTTAGATAGAATTCAATGGAAGGGCTGCAAGTTTCTATTTGCCTAGAAAGAATACACTTTGAGGACACTTTTTAGCCCAATGGTAATAGTCCTTAAAAAGACTAGGCCAATAGTAACCAGCCCTCATTATCTTTGCAGCTGTCATTCTAGGAGAGAAATGGCTTCCATCTGCACCATTGTGAAACTTTTCCAGCAGCATATCAAACTGATCATTGTTAACAGACCTCAACAGCGCACCATTCACGTCTTTTCTAAAGAGAACACCATCTACAAGACAATAAGAAATGGTCTGCAATCTAAAATACCTCCTTTGAGACTTGCTCAAGCCATTGGGACATTCACCATTTTGAAGAAAACTGATGATGTCTTGTGTCCAACCTTGAACTTGTATGTGATCAGCTGGTTGGGGTTGAACTTGGTTGATTAAGAGTTCCTCCTTTGGCCCTTGGAAATCTGAAGCTAAATGCTTACATAACCCTTTTCCTCTTACCATGTTTGTCACCTTAATATCCACATCATACTCCATCACCTTTGTAATCCACCCAGCCCTCTTTTCATTGAGGTCTTTGCTTAGGAGAAACTCCTTGGTGCTAGGATGAGAAACCATGATATGTATCGTGTTGTTTGAAACCATGTGTCTGAATTTTTTCAATCCCCTTATCACTGTTAGAACTTGCTTCTCAACAAATGTATGATTGACCTCATAATCTTCCAATCCTTGGCTAAAGAATGCAATCGGTTGCTCTACCTCTTCATCGTTCTTTTGTATAAGCATATCTGAGATTGTATCAAGGTTAGCAAAGGTATAGAGTATGAAATCTTTGGCAAAGTTAGGGTTCAAGAGAGTACACGATTCAACAATTGCTTGCTTGATTGCCTCAAAACTACCCTTACCTTCCTTTGTCCAAGCAAAAGCTTGGTTCTTCTTGAGCATGGCTGTGATAGGCTTTACCACAGTTGCAAACCCTGAAATAAACCTTCTTACAAAGTTTATTTTCCCCAAGAAGCTTTGAAGTCCTTTCTTGTGTTGAGGCAAAGACAAGCCTAGAATAGCCTCAATTCTCTCGGGGTCAATAGACAAGCCTTCTTTTGAAACAATATGACCCAATAACTTACCTTCATGGATAGTAAAGATGCACTTTTTTGGATTAAGGGATATTCCATACTCCCTACATTTCTCAAACACATGTCTTACATATTCCATATGATCAATAGCATCCTTCGAAAAAAAAGTTATATCATCAAGATACACAAGTAGAAACCTATTGATCAAACATTTAAAAGCCATGTCCATTGCCCTTTGAAATGTAGCTCTAGCATTGGATAAACCAAACGGCATCTTCTTGTAGGCAAAGGTCCCCCATTTTGTAGTGAAGGCTATCTTGAACTGATTATCTTCATTCACTAGTATTTGACTGTAACCTGAATAACCATCAAGAAGTGAGAAGCGTTGAGAACCTGAAACCACTTGCAGAATTTGTTCCATGGAAGGTAGTGGATAATGATCCTTAAGAGACACTCTATTAAGGTTTCGAAAATCCACAAAGTCTGATCTCTCCATTCTTCTTTCGGACAAGTACAAGATTAGCCATCCAAGTTGAGTGTTTGATAGGAAAGATAATCCTAGACTCAATCAACTTGGTCAACTCCTTCATGAGTTCCTCTATCTTGGGATTGATAGGTCTATGCTTTTGCCTGACTGGTTTAGCTCCAGGTTTTAATTCAATGGTGTGATGAGCTAGACTCGGATCAAACCCTTTCAAATCTTTATATTCCCAAGCAAAAATGTCATGGAACTCTTTGCACAATTCAATAAAGGCCTGCCTCTCGAATAGAAAACATACCTTACCAATTTTCAGGAGCTTGTCCTTATAAATCATGACTCTCTCATAGTTTTCTTCTTTTGTTGACATGCTCACTCTTTCTTTCTTCTTTTGATCATCTTTATTGAAAACAATCTCCAAAGTAATCAGCCCTTTAGGTATCTTGTTTGTCTTCAGTTGAATAACTTGTTCTTCATATTGATCATGCAGTCTCTTTTGGTTCCTTGAGGAGAATCCTGCCTCATTTTGTAAAAAATGTGCAATGTGTTCATCACTTTCAAACACTTGGCGTGATACTTCATTATCTGAAATAGAAGGCCTCACAATGACTTTGATATGAGACTGATATTTCTCTTTTCCTACATCAGCAACTGCATCAAACTGTGTTCCTATGACAGCCAATCTATCAGCATGTTTATTTGAATCCCTTGGTATGGGTTGTATGTTGAAGGCATCAAAGTCTTCAAGTAGGTCCCATACCCTATGCTTGTAGGATTTAAGCAAGAGATTCTTAGCTGCAGCTTGATTTCTCACTTGATGGATGACCAATTCACTATCCCCATAAACTTTCATATTCTTGATCCCTCTTTTCTTTGCCCATTGGAAGCCATGAACTAGGCCTTCATATTCTGCCACATTGTAGGTGTCGTTGAAGTGGAATTTATATTAGTAGTATTGATTCTTTGATCAAAAAACTAACATAACGCCAGCTCCTACACCTACTTTGTTTCTTGAGCCATCAAAAAACATCTCCCATATTCCTTCAAGTTCTTGATCTTCATTAGTGAGTAAAGGGATTGAAACATCCTTTTCGTGCATACAATAAACTCCCAAATCAGTTTCTTCTATAAAAGTATATGGATCAAGTCCATGCATTTCAGTGTTGTACTTCTCAAGGAAAAGATCAGAAATACCTTCAAAGGGGGAGGATGCTTCACCATCCATGACACCTTTACTGATTAGACAATTTTGATTTGAACTTGTCTCCATGTATGGCTCAATATGAAACCTCGCTAAGGGCTGAGTCCTTATAGTCACCTTGGTTCCATATCTTGTTTTAAAAGCTAGAAAAGATCAGTCAACAGAAAGGTATCCTCCTATCTTCGCCATGAAGTCCCTTGACAAGCAGATAGCAAAATGAGCTGGAAGGTCTAGCACCACATCTTGTATAATGGGGAAACTTGGGCAACCATGTAGAAATACTTTCAGACCTCTGTCCAATCCCACTGTCTTGGTTGGAGTCCCATCAAGCTGCAATACACCTTTATTATGTGGTTCATACTTCAATCCCAATTTATCGGCCACCACCTTAGGCATAACAGTGGTACTAGCTCCACTATCTACAATAAAATTGTGAACCAACTTGTCTCCCACAATTAGTGTGAGGTAGAAAGGTGGAGGCTTTTCAGATTTGGTGGAGGGCTCTAAGACATGATTTGGAGAATTCGTAAGGGCCACACTATTGTGTTTTGAAGTTTGAGGGGCTACATGAATGTTTGCAAGTTGTTCTTGTAAGAGCTCCTTTTGACCAGGGATATGCAAGACCTCCCAAAGAGATATGCTTGTCGTAGCATTCTTCAAAGAATCAACAATGTTTAAAGGGGAAGTATTCACCTTTTCTTGCATTTTTGAAGGTAGTGAGGGAGTCTGAACCTGCTGCATTGTAGGCTTGACAACCCTATTTGCATTCAGGTTTGCTTTGTTGAGGGGCATGACTGGTAGTAGGTATTGCACTAGGATTCACACTTTGTGGGCTTGAAGAGGCATCACTTGGAATCACATGTACTCCCGGAACATCTCCTAGAGCTCTCTTCTTGGCTCTTGTGTTGGCTGCGATTGATGTGCTTTGATTCAACACATAATCATCCCTAGCTTGAAAGTTCATCATAGCTACACTCTAGATGCTACCTTCTCCATGAATATCCCTTTGGCTGGGATTCGCTTCTTTTGATGTCATGTAAGGAGTAGTTTCTTATTGTGCCACCAAAGCTTCGTTGTCTTCTCCACCATCATGCATAAACTAACCTCGAAGTTGTCCCCATTGGTCCAAATGATCCTCCCCTTGGACCAGGTTAGCATGTACTGGAACAATAGCCTTTGTGGAAGAAGTGGAATAGGATTATAGGCATTGGGTTACCTGTTGAAACCTTGTTGACCTTGTCCTCTTCCTTGGTAGTTGTATTGGGGTGGAGCTCTATAGCCTTGTTGAGGATAGTGTTGAGGGTTACGTGGGGCACTTGCCTGGAACTAAGCTTGCTTGAGCAGAGCGTGTAATAACTGGATTTCCTCATCTTTGTCCATAGCATTATTCACCTTCTTGGGAAAGGCTCTCGGCTTGACATTGGCATTAGGAACTTGTGTTACGCTTGGAGCTTCAACCGAACTATGAGACAGCAAAGGCATGAAAACTCTTGGAGGTAGCTTTCCAGCGTGTATCAAGCTATTCTCAACTTCAAAAGCTATCTCATATGCATATAGCAGAGTGAATCCTCCCATTGACTGTAACATCACCGCCACATCAGTACCAATACCCTTCAGATAAGTGGGGAACACAAAGCTCGGAGGTCTCATGATAGGTGGCAACCCATGCCATGTCCTTTGAAATCTTTCATTAAAATCTCCCATGGATTCGTTAGGACCTCTCTTTATCACGTTCAGCTGATGGATCAGCGAAGTATGGTCACTCTTATTCTCAAATCTAGTTACCAACAATTCCCCAAAGCCATCCCAACTTGTAATGCAACCACCTTCCAAAGTCCTATACCAGTCAAGTGCCTTACCTCTTAGAGACATGGCAAGCAATCTAATGGCTATGTTGGCTCGGGTGACATGTTACAGAAATTTGAGATGTCTCTAATATGCTCAGATAGGATAATAGGACCCTCTCCATTGAAACCAAAGAGACTCTTGGTAGCATTGGGAGGAATAGGGTAGCATTGGGAGGAATAGGGTCGTATGCAGGAAGGTCAATTGGATTTTGGGTATTGAAGGCCGGGAAAGGCTGCTGCCTATCCATTTCTCTTCTTTCCTCTTTATCTCCTATCTCTTCAACTTCTTCTTCTTCTTCAAAACCTCCTTGTCCAGGATATCTAAGCGTTAGGAATGGTTCAGGGTGTTGTTCTTCAAGAAGAGCTTCAGCTAAAGGGGCTTGGTCAAAAATCCTAGATGACTTAGTGAAGACCATGAAGTATTATGTGAGAAACTTGATCTACAAACAGAGATTTTCACCTTTTCGAGTCACCAAATGCTGGATTAAAAATATTTCTACAACCTTAGGCTTGTCAAGACCAGCATTCACCTTGACCTGTAAATAATTTGTCCCACTGGGCATCCCAAAACTATTGTCTCCAAATCTTGCACCCTAGAAGGGAGTGTTCAATCCTCTTCCAAATTTGAGCAACGTTGGAACATTTCCAGACATGTGGGTATGCTTATAGAGGAAATGAACCTCTGGATTTAAAAGGGCTAGCTCCCTGAATGTGTCTCTTCAAAACAACCTCTATCTGAACCAGTTTGATCTAAAGGAAAAGAGTTAGAAATTGCACAAAAATGAAACCTACTACTTTAGGATTGGTGATGCACCGAGATTATATTCCACATGAATGTCATATCCTAATGCACAATACAGCAAAACGCACAGACCATTTTCAAGCTCTATGGGGTTCTAACATAAGTATTTCAGTACAGAGGCGAGATATGTAAAATGACACAAGGCAAATGCACTGAAAGGCAAACTTTGCACATTCCAAGAACAGTTATACACTTACAACAATTCAACATACTTGAACACACTCTATATGACCTGTTAGCCTAAGAACTCTTACTTAGGCATGAAGGATAGAGGACAAAAAGATGGAAAATCATCACTTATTGTCACTATACGTCTCTTACACACTCAAACAATTGTCCAGAAACTTGAAAGAAACAGACTTGTACTAATGCTCAAAGGTAGAATATCATTCTAGTAGAGCTTCGCCATCCACTGTGTGGTTGTTTTTACACTAGCCCAAGGGTTGTATTTATAGCAGAAAGCAAGTGAGAAGAGGAGGCCTTTGGCGCCAAAAAGAGGAATCATTATGTTAGGAATCTCCATCTTCAGCTGCAACTGTCTTTGCAAATGATGCTCATTTAGGCCATTCCATTGATCCATGTCACTTCAAGCGGTTACACAACTAGCTTGCTCTCTCAAAGATGCTTCCCCAACAGTTGCACTAGCAAAAACAAGATATTTCCAAGCTGAATAATGGCATCAATTGGTTATGCAAATGAGAGTCCACTTGTTGTAGATTTGTCGTGATGCTAACAGCTTCTTACTAGCTTGTTGAGGTGTGCAACAACGTAGAGAAGAGTCGCTTTCATTATGTTGGCCTTGGAGAGGCATCACTTGGAGTCTATGTGCACAACTGATTGTTCTTTTGATTGGCCATTACAAACGACTCGAATCATGACTTGATCAGTGGTGAGATGAACCCTCTGATGGGCTTTGGCGGATGAAGAACGCGAGCCCTTGGATCTTTGAGTGTTTGAACGAAGACCATCGATCTGCTTGGGGACCCACTGTTTAAATGACAACGGCTAGCTCATCACCTTGAAGTTGACGTCCTTATAACCATCATTCTACTGGGACCATTCCTTCAGGGTATTTTCCTCAGACTTTTGTTTTGGCATTTTCTCGAACAATTTCCCCGTGGACCCTTTTCTCCGAAAGAAATAACTCTTCGAGCCCCTTTGCAAGTGGATTGTTCCTTGAATAGACATACCCTCCGGGACCTTGAAAAGTGCCCTTCGAAAGCTCGAACATGCCCTTCGGCAATCTTGAAATGTCCCTTTGGAAACCTTGAACTGGACACTTTCCCAAGAAAAGACCCTTCGGACTTTTTGCAAAGGACCTTTCGGACTTTTGAGAGATCACCAATTCCTTCGAAAAAATGGAAGAGCCAATTCTTTCGGAAAGATTGTTTCGGACAAAATGTCTGAAACAATTCCTTCAGAAAAATGCAAAGGACCAATTCCCGAGAAAAGACCTTTCGAAAATATTGAAAATGTCCCTTCGCAAGATAAAAAAGCATCCCTTTGCTTGAAAAGTATCCCTTCAGAGTTTTTGAAAGTGTCCCTTCGGAAGAGAAAAAACCCTTCGGCAAAATGAAAATGTCTGTAACAATCCTTGCCCAATTTGCCCTTAATTGTCTCAATTTGCTGCCTTGTAATTTTTTCAAACACTTCGTAAGCAAAGTGCTTCTTGCTGGTTTTTGTCACAGTTTTGATGATTTGTTTCAATGACGATGGATTAAAGCTTCAAGTGTTTATAGAACAATGCAAGAATGACAATGCTAAGTTCTAGATGCAAGAATGACTTCTATTTTGTTCTTTTTTATGCAATTAGATGAATTCACAAAGCAAACTAATCACCTACAACCAATGGACATTTAGTCGAATAGTTGGCATGCAACCTACTATCTCAATTCAAATGCTCAAAAGATAACTATAAATGACTAGCAACATGTGATTTTTATTTGTATTGATGATTTGATACAATGCTCCACTAGACTAGCCAAGACTCTTGGCATAAACAAGAATTACAATTATATGGTATGCAGGTATGAAGGATGCACACCTACAGCTGCAAATATAAATTATACTAAAGGATGAATTGTATGCAATGAACCCTGGTGAGGATTGAGGCGCCCTTGAGAATAGATGAAGGGGCAAGCAATTTCTAAGTGAAAGGATGATCTCCCAAGCCAAATCGAATTTTCCAAGCCAGCCGCCCTTGTTCCAGTCTGATCTCAAATTTAAAATAATATGCAATGAATATGCATTGTCTCAAGCATCTAATATCATCTCCATGCTCCAAGGAAGTGGGCGCACCAAGCCAAGCAAATAATCGATGCAAATTGGAACCCCCACAAGCAAAAACGTCCCTCCTAATGGCGTCCTTCCTTGACTATAACTATCTGATTTTTATATCAGATTTCTCTACAATGCAATTTGCTCTCTTAACCAAGGAAAATCGATGCCAAGCTATATAGAAACCAACACCAAAAGATAGCTATGCAACCTCCACAAATTCACCAAATCGATTTCTCCAAAATTGGCCAATGGCCACAAATTTTGCTTTAATTGAAATGACTGAAATATCACCTCCAAAATGCAACACTTCAAGAGATATTTCACTCCCTCAGTTATGCTATCAATGGGAGTTATCGTTCCCAAAGACAAATTGATTCACTACAGAAAACTCTAGGCTCCAACAGCATACCACAACAAAGGCAACATCAAATCTGGATGATTCATAATGGCAGCCCACACCTCCCTTTATACTTTTTTTTTTCTTTCCTTCATTTGGGAAGCTTCTAGAAACATCATAATATTTTATTATTATTTTTCCCTTTTAATATATTATATTTGCACTTTAATATAAAATAATTAATTATAACATAAAGAACAAATATAACATCATCTTGTAACATGAGGTTTCTAAAAATAGAAACATTCTAATAAATGATTAGAAAACCTCCAGAATATGTCGAAACTTCCCCAAAGAAACCAATTGCCATTTGGGTAACTGCAGAGAAGACCCTCTAACCATGTCGTATCAACCTACGAGGGCCACTGATAAGCTAATCATGCTGAAAGTACAATGTCTAGCTAGAAGGGGACATTACAGTCCGCCCCTCCTGATATTGCCCATCTCCAAGCAATCTCAAATCTGGATGTTGTAGAATCTCCTCACTCTCCCAAGTAGCATCCTCAACTGGCAAGTCCCTCCATTTAATTAAGTATTCCCTGATGACCTGTCTCCGCAAAGTCCTCTCTCGAACATCCAAGATGGCCTCGGGCACTAGTATCAATTTTCCCTCATCATCTAGGGGTGGCAAAGTCATAGAAGGAACCACACGATGTCCTAACACCTTCTTGAGGCGTGACACATGGAAGACATTGTGTACTCTATTGTCGGCTGGCAACTCCAACTCATAAGCCACCTTGCCCACTCTCCTGATAATCCTGAATGGCCCATAGTATTGTGGCTTAAGCTTCTCGACTCCGCTTTTCTTAATAGAAGACTGTCTATGTGGCTGTAGCATTAAATACACCATATCACCAACTTCAAACAAGCGTTCAACTCGCTTCTAATCTACATACTGTTTTTGTTGGTTCTGAGCCTTCTATATGTTTTCCCGCAACGCTCTCATAATGTCCTGGTTCTCCTGCAATAGATCACCAGCACTAGGCACTCAGCTATCTCCAAATAACAAATCCAGAAAGCTCGACACATCATACCCATATAGCACCATGAATGGTGTCATCTGAATGGAGAGATGGTAAGTGGTATTGTAACAATACTCGCATAAATATAACCACTTAACCCAACCCTTCTGCTGCCTTGTTATGTAGTTCCTGAGGTAGCCTTCCACCCATTTATTCACAATCTCCGTCTGTCCATCGGTCTGCGGGTGGTAACTAGTACTCGGAGTGAGTTCTATCCCACACAGCCTGAATAGCCCCTGCCAAAAATGACTCATAAACCCCCTGTCTCTATACTGACTATGCTCCGAGGTAACCCATGCAACCTAAATACCTCATGGAAGAACAATTATGCCACCTGCGTAGCTGAGGAAGTAGCTAAGATCGGAAGGAAATGAGCATATTTAGTCAAACGATCCACAACTACATATATGCAATCCCATCCCTGGGCTCTGGGTAATCTAGTAATGAAATCCATATATAAGCATTCCCACTTCCTATCAGGAATCAGAAGTGGCTAAAGTAAATCTTCCGGACATGTGTGTTCCTGTTTATTTTGCTGACAAACAGGACACTCTCTGACATATCGTAGAACATCTGATTTGAGGCCCTTCCAAGTGAACCTCTCCCGAATCTACTTGTAAGTCTTGAAATACCCGGGATGACCTACCATGGGTGTATCATGAAAGGTCCTCAAAATAATGTTCTTCATCTCTGATCCTGGGGTCAAATGAATCCCTCCTTTGTAAATGATTAAATCATTTACAACTGTATATCTGGCATCCTGTACTGACCCCTCAACAATCCCTGTAGCCCAATTGTCCTTGGCATACTTCGCCACTATCAAGTGTCGCCAATCATCTGCTATCCCAGTCATAGAACTCAAGTGTGGACGTCGAGGTACAGCATCAGCAACCACATTCTGTGTCCCCTTGACAAAGGAGATGTCAAAATCATATGATTGCAGCTCACTGACCCATTTCTGTTGCCGATCATTAAGATCTCTCTGTCCAAAGAAATGCCTCAAACTGTTATGGTCTGTTTTCACCACAAACTTGTTGCCTACCAAATACTGCCTAAATTTGGCCAATGCATGCATGATGGCCAACATCTCCTTGTCATATATGTTGTACCCTCTCTCTGGAATGCGAAGCTTCCAACTCTCAAAAGCAATCGGATACTTGTTCTGCATAAGGACTACACCTATCCCCTCACCTGATGCATCACACTGTAGCTCAAAGGGTTTGAAGAAATCCGGCAATGCAAGAACTGGGCAAGAAGTTATAATTAGTTTGAACATCTCAAAACAATCATGTGCCTCAGGAGTCCAAACAAATGCCCCTTTCTTCGTCAAATCAGTGAGTCAAATCAGTGAGTGGTGCCACATGCCGTGAATATCCATTAACAAACCTGTGGTAGAAACCACACAATCCCAAAAATCCTCTGAGTAAGGTTCTCTGGAGTAGGCCATTCAACAATCGCCTTGATCTTCTATGGGTCCATACGTACCCCCTCAGCACTGATGATGTGCCCAAGATACAATAATTCTGTCATTCCCAAGTCACACTTGGATTCCTTGGCATACAAGGATTCACCTCTAAGAATACCCAAAACCGCATCAAGACGTTGAATGTGATGCTCCCTTGTTCTACTATATACCAAGATATCATCAAAGAATACCAACACATACCTCCTTAACTGCGAATGGAAGACCCTGTTCATCGTAGATTGAAATGTCACCGGAGCATTGGTTAACCCAAATGGCATAACCACAAACTCGAAATGTCCACAATGGCACCTGAAAGTTGTCTTCACTATGTCCTGCTCCCTAACACGAATCTGATGATACCCCGATCTCAAGTCAATTTTGGAGAAGTAGCAAGCACCATGTAACTCATCTATCAACTCATCAATTCTAGGGATGGGGTAACGGTTCTTGATTGTTCTTTTATTCAGGAGCCTATAATCAATACACATCCGGAATGTACCATCCTTTTTCTTAACCAAGACTACTAATGATGCAAAAGGTGACTTACTTGGTCTAATGTGTCCCATGGCCAGTAACTCCTTAATAGTTTTCTTTATTTCAGCCTCTTGGGGTGCCTATATGGGGTGACCATCACGGGCTTAGCGCCCTCCTCCAACTCAATGATATGCTCAATCCCTCTGTCTGGTGGTCTTCCTAGTGGAATATCACTGAATACCTGAGTGTGCTTAATTCTTAACTGCTGAATGTCTGGATGGTAAACTGGGTTCTGTTGCTCACCCTATGTAAGCATCAAAACACGCTCAGCTGCCCACTCAACCATGTCATGCCTCATAAGTCTCTCCATCCTCCTAAAAGAAATCATCCTGAAACTGGAATCTCGAATAGCCTTGAGGACATGAGTTTTTCCATCTACTTGAAATGTCATTTCCATCTCTCTAAGATCCAAGGTGAATTTCTCTATGTCATGTAACCATCTCATGCCAAGTACCATATCTGTATCACCCATATTCACCACATAGAATTCGATCTTGAACTCATAGTTGTTCAAATGCATAGGCAAATCTGATATCCTCCTTTTGCACTTGAGGGTATAACTCTTATTCCCTCAAATTCCTATGGCCTGATTCCATGCCTCTCAACCAATCGGGCATCAATAAAATTATGAGTTGCCCCTGTGTCAAGAAGAGTGATAATCTTTTGCCCTGCTAGAACTCCATGCATTCTAAATGATCCCTCCTGTTGGATGCTAGTGATGTGCGCATCACGTTGCCTCGATGCCCCTTCATGCTCTCCTTCTCTTTTATGCTTATCTTCCTCGTGCTCCGTCCCTGAATCTTCAAGATCAGATTGTTGATCTAATTTCTCCGACTCAGAGTACTCATAATATGCCCACATCACTCTATTAGTTTTTCCTTTAGGTCTTAAGGGACAATCATGGTTTGCATCATAGGGCCACTTGCAGTAGAAACATAACTTCTTGTGCAAATCATTAAGTGTATCCCTATCTAGACGTGCTGATGATTTGCCCTTAAAATCTGGTTTGTTCTTCTTTTTAGAGAAAGATTTATTGTCTCAATATGAAGATCCCTTTGATGAGTACTTGCTTTGCAGGGCTGCAAGTTCCATGCTCCTAGCCGCCTTCATTGCCTCCTGAAGTGTGGGAGGATCAAATGCTTTAATCCATCCTCGCATAGGCTCCAATAACCCCTCAATGAATAGCACCACCAATCGTCTCTCTAAGATGTTGGGCACCATTACTAATAGGTTCTGGAAGTCTCCAATATAGCTTTCCAAACTACCAACTTGCTTGAGCTGGGCCAAATCCCTAAAATATGATTCTGAATCCTTCCTATCAAAACGCTCAATCAGTCTATACACAAACTCCTGGTAAGATGTGATCTGACTGTGTTGCAATGTAACTAGTCCATGATACCACCATTCGTGTGTTGCTCCCTCTAGATGCAAAGTGGCATATTTGATAGCTTCCTCTTTTGTCATGGGTCGAAGAGCCAAGAAGGTATCCAACTTATGAATCCATGATTGTGTCGTAGTCTTGTCATTGCCATCAAACATGGGTATTATAAGCTTATTAGTAGTGTGCTTGAGTTCTTTATTCTGATTCCTAGGTCTTCTCTCCTGCCGAGACCTATAGTAATCCATCCTTGACTATACAAACTGATCAAAATGCATAAGCTCTTGTGCTTTAGGTGTCAATTGCTGCCATTCATCATGGGCAGACATGTATGCGTCAGCATAGGTTGGATTCTCAACCTCTTCAATATTCTCCTCAGCTGGTTCATTTCTTAGGTATGTGGGTCAAGTAGGCCTATCTACAGTGCGGGAGGGTGCCCTCTGCACTCTTCGGGACCCAGCTACACTCCTATCATCTTCCTGGACCCGAGGCTATCTTCTAGGTAAATTCAACTGCTGCAAAGTATTTGCCAACTGCTGAAAGGCCCCAGCTACCTATTGTTGACCAACTCGTAAATCTCTTAAGAGTGTCTCTCACTTCTCCGTCACCATTTCTATCATTGTCTCTTCTCTCATCTCTGTGTGGACCCATGTTTGCTCTGTCACCCATTTCAGCCAAATGTACCTTTGTAAATGGATTTTCTTCTTGCCAATTCCCTTTCTATTCTACTCTTCTACGGGTATAGTACCTGTGATGACCTTTCATGTGATATTTTAACCGTCCAGTATGGTAGGATCAGGGCTCTGATACCACTGTAACAATCCTTGCCCAATCTGCCCTTAATTATCTCAATTTGTTGCCTTGTAATTTTTTCAAACACTTTGTAAGCAAAGTGCTTCTTGCTGGTTTTTGTCACAGTTTTGATGATTTGTTTCAATGACGATGGATTAAAGCTTCAAGTGTTTATAGAACAATGCAAGAATGACAATGCTTAGTTCTAGATGCAAGAATGACTTCTATTTTGTTCTTTTCTATGCAATTAGATGAATTCACAAAGCAAACTAATCACCTACAGCCAATGGACATTTAGTCAAACAGTTGGCATGCAACCTACTATCTCAATTCAAATGCTCAAAAGATAACTATAAACGACTAGTAACATGTGATTCTTATTTGTATTGATGATTTGATACAATGTTCCACTAGACTAGCCAAGACTCTTGGCATAAACAAGAATTACAATTATATGGTATGATGGTATGAAGGATGCACACCTACAGCTGCAAATATAAACTATACTAAAGGATGAATTGTATGCAATGAACCCTGGTGGGGATTGAGGCGCCCTTGAGAATAGATGAAGGAGCAAGCAATTTCCAAAGTGAAAGGATGATCTCCCAAGCCAAATCGAATTTTCCAAGCCAGCCGCCCTTGTTCCGGTCTGATCTCAAATTTAAAATAATATGCAATGGATATGTGTTGTCTCAAGCATCTAATATCATCTTCATGCTCCAAGGAAGTGGGCGCACCAAGCCAAGCAAAGAATCGATGCAAATTGGAACCCCCACAAGCAAAAACGTCCCTCCTAATGGCATCCTTCCTTGACTGTAAATATCTGATTTTTATATCAGATTTCTCTACAATGCAATCTGCTCTCTTAACCAAGGAAAATTGATGCCAAGCTATATAGAAACCAACACCAAAAGATAGCTATGCAACCTCCACAAATTCACCAAATCGATTTCTCCAAAAGTGGCCAATGGCCACAAATTTTGCTCCAATGGAGATGACTGAAATATCACCTCCAAAATGCAACCCTTCAAGAGATATTTCACTCCCTCAGTTATGATATCAATGGGAGTTATCGTTCCCAAAGACAAATTGATTCACTGCAGAAAACTCTAGGCTCCACCAGCATACCACAGCAAAGACAACATCAAATCTGGATGATTCATAATGCCAGCCCACACCTCCCTTTATACTTTTTTTTTCTTTCCTTCATTTGGAAAGCTTCTAGAAACATCATAATATTTTATTATTATTTTTCCCTTTTAATATATTATATTTGCGCTTTAATATAAAATAATTAATTATAACATAAAGTACAAATATAACATCATCTTGTAACATGAGGTTTCTAAAAATAGAAACATTCTAATAAATGATTAGAAAACCTCTAGAATATATCTAAACTTCCCCAAAGAAAACAACTGCCATTTGGGTAACTGCGGAGAAGACCCTCTAACCATGTTGTATTAGCTTACGAGGGCCACTGATAGGCTGATCATGCTGAAAGTACAATGTCTAGCTAGAAGGGGACATTACAATGTCTCTTCAAAAATACTGCAAAGGACACTTCCATGAGAAAAAGACCTTTCGGAAAGATTGTTTCGGACAAAATTTTCCAAACAATTCTTTCGGAAAACTCGCAAAGTGTCCTCCGGAAAACTTGAATTAGACCAATTCCTTGAAAGAGCAAACCCTTCCGAACAGTTGCAAAGGACACTTTTCCTTCGAAAATCTTAAAGATGCCTTTCGGACTTTTGAAATGTACTCTTCAAACTTTTTACAAAAGACACTTTCATGAGAAAAGACCCTTCGGACTTTTGTAAGTGACCCTTCGGAAATCTAGAAATGGACCAATTCATTCTGACTTTTTGTTTCGGACAAAAAGTCCAAAACAATTCCTTTGAGACTTGGACAAAAAACCCAAAGCAAAACCTTGCCAAAAGAAATAACACTTGAGCAAAAAGACCGAACAAAGGCTTCCGAAGGAAATAACACTTGACACTTCGCTATGGGGATAAACAAATTAGGAATGTTGCACTTAGCCAAAATGAAAGATGCAAAATTGGGTGTGAAAATTGGCTAACAAGTACTCTGTTACACTCGCAATTTTTTTATCAACCAAGATCCCCTAAGGGCAAGGTAAGAGCATAAGATTGCGTATTTGCAGTAGACCCTTGAAAAGGGCTTGAAACTCAATATGCAAAGAAAAAATTGCATATCTGAAAAACAAAAAAAAATAGATATGCAAAAAAAAATTAAAACTACAGATCTGATCTTTATACCAACTGTGGACACACAAACAGAAGATTTGTATGCTCTACAGAACCGCATTGCAAGAGGTAAAAAAATTATAGCTCTACTACCATATTAAATAACTGGATTTTGTCCGGAATTGTTGTAGCTACCATAAGACAACATGCCCAGAATCATTGTAGCTATCATAAGACAAACACCCACAATACATGCAATATATGAATCTAATGAAAGCTTAAAGAAAGACTACACAAATTTATTCCAAGTAGCATTACTACCTTTTTAGATTTATAGCTTTGGCCTAAGTTCATTAGTATAACAAAATTAACTCTTTACCACAATGTACCTCACCCACTAGCCCTCAATGCTCTTATATAGATTAATAAAGAGGTTAAAGTTACGATTAGGGTTTTGGAGAGTAGTTACTTGTAGAACAAGTCTTCTTAGAGATAAGATTTGCCTATTATTAACATAATTCATTTAAGTAAATACATAATTGATAATCTTCTCTAATAACAAGGTATGGATAAATGTGCACCAATTAATGCTTATCCACAAATTATATTACATATGAATATTACAAGTGCATCTTAAACCATATAAAAGTGTGTGCTATTAAATACACTAGCATTAAGAGAGCTTAGAAAATTATGCTCCAACATATGATACATTGCAAACAAATAGATTTTGTAGTACACTATCCAAGTCGAATTTTAATGTTAGCCCTTTTGTTTGAAATATATCTTCAAGTACACTTTCTTTCTTTGTAGACTTGAATATCTAGGTGATTGCACTTGGTCGTGAGATACCCCTACTTAAAACTCTATTCCTCAAAGAGGGTCCCCTCCCCCAAGACTCATTGAACATTGACAATGTTGGCATGCTAAGGTTGATTTAATCATGTGATCTTGGCATCTCTATTGATCACTCCCCTTTATTCAAATATTCATTAGATGCCCCTCCTCACCCTCTTCCCTCGAAGGACGTGATTGATAGAGTTGTCAAGGAGGACATTTACCAACAATATATTGTGGTTATATGGACCTCTCCCACATAGCCCCAAGATCACTTTTTACGGAGAACTTCTTACAATTTTTTATCGCTTTACTATCTAACCAACTATCTTTGACATTATTAGTTGTCTGGCTTGAGTATTCCTCTTGGTCACCTAAGCATTTGTTCCTACAAATTATGTCAAACCACCATATTCATCTTGGTGATAGGATCTATCATCTTTGCTCTCTCAGTGAGGTGTAGAATAAGTAACATTTTATTTTCAGATGTGTTATTGACTATAAGATCTGAGGGAGGTACTACTGATTATCTAGTGAGTCAAGAGATTCCCTATAAACCTTCTTATGTTATATTGACCAGAGGTGTTTGGCCCCTTTTCCTTCAAGAGGTTGCCACTTTCAAATGTAAGACACCTCCAAGGTCACTAGGCCGATTACCTCATCTTTTCAACCAATGTGGAATGACAAAGGTGTTAAGCTTCCTTCAGATTTGGCTAGTCTCGATCCACACATGGATGGTAAAAAATTCGTTGGATGACATCTATTTTTGCATGTTGCTACTAGGATATCCCAGACCTCTTACTTACATAGCAAGCATCGATGGGTCCACTTCTAATTCTCATTTGCAGCCTAGGATACAAAGGTAGGAATGCATCACCAATGTTTTCTCCACCAATGTAGACTTGTCAACCATAGATGTTAGAAGAGGCCCCAAGGGATGTGCAGTGCTTCCTCTTGAGATTGTCCAACTAGGCCCCCTTGGCCCAAGAAATTCTCCTATGGATATGATCCATGTACCGACTCCAAAAGTGTCCCCAACGATACCACCAAGCCCAATCTCCTAGTTTGCAGTAATGCCCGAACATTTTTTATGGTCTGCGGTAATGTACAACCAACTCTTATGGTTTGTTGTACCACCAAGATTGATATTCTACCTTGACCAGGTATTGCATCAACAATTTCAATGGCACATGAGAATCTAGGAAGCTTGAACATAGCAAGGGCACCAAGTTTCATGCAGTATACATCAGAGGATACATCACGGTCCCAAGCACCTATGGTCCGAACTGCAAAGCCTAAATCTCCCTATACAATACCACCGAGTATTGACAACATCTTTGTTCGTGTCCTCAGCAAGGTAGGCCGAATTTGACTATTACATTTTTGGACAACACAACCATAACCAAAAGAAGGTGAAGAGTCACCAATCGAAAAGCAATCGTTTCATCCTCCACGATGGTTCCTCTCCTTTTATGGTGTTGTATAATTATGTATGCATATGTATATAACTAGATAGCTAGAGATAGATTAAGCAAGGCGAAGATATAGGAAGACAAACAACCACTAATCCCCTTTGGGAGAATGCATGTAAAAAAATGTTCAAATGAATATAATTTTTGTTATAGTTCTATATCTTTCACAAGTGTCATTTTTAATTCTAAATTCTTATTCCTGAATTCTTATTTAATGATGTCTTATGCATATAACACATCTAGGGTCTAACAAATTAGAGTGTTATCACCTAAATATCTCCTCATCGCAACCAGAATATTATTGAATCCTAAATTTTTCATGTGGTGGGGGTGAACGATAATGCTAGTGTTTCCGCCTCCACTCTAAAGCCTTGAAATAGACATGCGACTGCACAAGTTTCCTCCCCTGGACGCCATCTTTGGTTTTCATCAACTTCTTTTCCCTTATTTGCCTTGGAGGGTCCACTCTTCAATTGGCTATTTGTATTTGTATTTGTATTTGTAGTCTATGGCTATTTTCACCCACTTTGGATTCACCCCTCATTTATTTAGCTTTCAAAAAGTTCCGGTGTTTAAGCTTTAGTAAACCATGTTTTAAGCTCTTTTATACCCTCGTATTGTTCTATTGCAACTAGATGTACTTTTGAGTTCCATTGGTCTACTTTGGTCACTAGTGGATATTAATACAATTTCTTTATTTCTATTAGATTATTATTCATAGATGTAGATCCTTAGAAGGGAGCCCTAGAGCTGTCATACTGATTACTTCCTTCTTTCATCCCACTACTTGAATTGCAGGTGTGAAGCACCCCTTGGATACAGTCAATTCACGCCCAGAGAGACAAATTAGTAAGATGTCATTCCTCTTTGCGTATTATTACCAAAATGCCCCAACCCCCTTAGTATCATTCTAGGTTGAGTGGATCTACTTCATTTCAGCCAAGAGGGCCTTCTCCTTGCCCACAACCCGAGACACAAAGACATACGCACATTACTATTTTTTACTCTGCTACCAAAGGTTCATCGACCTTGGATGTTCGAAGAGGCTCTAGCGAGAGCACTTGGCTTCCTCCAAGGAAAGTCTATCCTGGCCCCCTCAATCTTAGCCATTCCCCTATGATCATTTTCAAATCTTGCGCAGGCCCTTTCACGATGATAAACAACATTGTTGTTTTTATTAGTCCAAGCCTTACTACAAACATGTGATAGTGTCAGTCTCCTACTTGATCTTCATCAGCTCCTCTTTTCTTTAAGGGGTTATTCCCTCACAAGCCTCAAGGTTATTTTTACTTGCACTATGTCTTATGGTTCAAGGTTCACCTGCTTGGTTTGTTCACATTTTTTTGGTACTTTGTGTGTAGTTACTTTTTATAACCTAGGGTTTTTTACCCCAATACTTCACTTTTTTATAATTCATTGTACTTTCTGAGACCCATTGACCTGTTTTGGTTATTCGTGGACATTAATATTATTTATTTGTTTCTTTCGATGAAGAATAGGAGGCTGGTTAGTAGATGCATATGGGTATGATGTATTTAAACTCTGAAGTTTAATGAAACTTTCAATAGTTTTGACATAAGTCTGATGTCGACTCTGCTGTTTTATTGGTGCTCCTCTCTTATTATTATTTTACGCATGTGGGGGGTCGTTTCAAGTTTCAACCCCATAAATCTATTAGAAAAGAATGCAAAACTCTGTCTTTTACTTTGTTGAGAAACATATTCAAGTATATTTGAATTTATTTTGAATCAAAAACTACATTTTATGTGATTTCTAATGCCAAGATTGACATTTAATTTCTATGACGAGAACATTGGGAAAACAGTAAATATGGGACAGTGATCCAAATATGGATCCATTGTACTAGTCGTGTATACTTGATGTTTTCACTATACACAATCGTGTAATTCATTCATGCTTGCAAGACACTTATATAAGACATTTCATGTGCAAAACATCAATTCAAATATTTTACAGTGGCAAAGTCAGAGTAGGGTTGATCCAGACATCTCCATGGTGATGAAGGCAGGCTGTTTCAGCTCTCAAAATAAGAGGTTTGCTTAAGATAGTGAAACCACTGCTATTTGCACAGTGGCAGTTACATAACCACCGGTGATTGCAAGTGGTGGTTGCATAACTGCCAGTCTGCATACACCAGCAGTTTCGCCGCCATACAAAAAGCACGAAGTTGAACAGTTGCTAACGTTTATTCTTCTCAATGTCCGTTCGTTTGAGCTTCTTGGTAGACTCCAAAGATGAGAAAGCATAAATATAGGTCATGTGCAAGGCAGAAGACATCAAAAGAGTCTTGGAATTGAATTCACATTGCAAATTAGCATGGTTCAGGTAGTCTTCAGTTGTTCTTAACTGCAAGATTGGATCTTGGTTCAAGTTGTTTCAGTTGTTTCAGGTTTTGAGAAATGCCTCAAGTTGCAAAGCAGTCTTGTGTACAAGGTTTGGATAGGAAGTAGTGAATCTCTATCCATGAAAGTCAAGTTTTGGTAGTATCTTGTACATTATCTGAATCACATAGTGGAAAGGGAAGTGCAATTTTTCCCACTTTGGGTTTCTCAAGGATAAATCCTTGTGTTCTTATGTGTTGGTGCTATCTTTTCTTATCATTTATAGTTCAGAATTCTGTAATTTCATTTACAGCACTTAGTAGCTCCATTTTCTTTAAGCAAACTAATCTAAAACAGTAGCTTATTCAACCCTTGTTGAGCTGAGAGTAAAGGATCCATTTTGGGGAAGTCTAGAGTAGTTTAACTACTTGGTTTATGGATCAGACAGAGTTAGAGAAAGTGATACTGATAGAAATAAGATGTTGCTTCGGTTGAAGCATGAATGCTTAGGTGTGTACAAAAAGAACGTTGATCAAGCTAGCTAATAAAGAGATTTGTAGAACACTCTAGTCTTCACCTTATAAGTGTTTTCTCTAGAAAGGAACTTTTGGCAGACGGAGCTCCCACAATGATTGAGCACTCCAGCTTCCCATATTTTTTGTGCAATTTGGCATTGTAATGCCAACTGACATTGTAAAGAGTCCGTGGAACTTGACCTTGTGATGGAAAGCTTGAAATCCATGAACACCAAATGTATAATTTTCTGTTTCCCTTGCAACTGATTAGACAATTTTTATTTTAAACTTTGCATTTTTTTCCCCATCATCATTTCAGCCTGATCAGCCAACTGGAATTATTTGTTGCAATTACACCAGTTTTGGAAAAGCATTGTCAGCAAGAAGAACAGATGATCAAGCAGTCTTTGGATGTTCAAGTGCAAATTCAGAGGATGTGTTGGGAAGCTGCAAGAAAATTGGAGCTGAATGAGCCTACAACAACTTCCAAAGTTGATGCTTGAGACCTATTCATGAAAAGGCTTTATGAAATTCACTTTCAGCTTCAATAGCTTTCAGAGAAAAAAGTAGATGCCCTTTTCTCCATGTTTTTGCTCCACGCAGTGAAGAGTGCATCTTGGAAATAATGGTCTTTGCTTGTAATATGTCCCTTCTGAGCCAACAGCCAATCAGATAGGGCTTACCACCTTGCCAGGTACGCAGAGGTGATGGAAATTGGTCTTTTCCCGGCACAAGTGGGAGCAGTTTCAAGCAGTGGACCCCTGCTCTCATATCTCTGTGAGCATTCCCCAGGCCATTGGGATTGCATGCAGGTCGGGTGCGACCAAAATGGTAGCACACACTGGGGATGGTGGACTGTGGTGTCAGCATAAGGAGGCCACCTGCTGGTCGATATTCAAACTCAGAGGATGTTAAGAATCGTTCGTATGCATTGTCACCGGCTCAAAAACAAAAAAAACTTCCATTTTTTTGTAAATGCTTTTTGCCAATTGAAGTTGAGCGCTGTTGATCATTACAATATTTAAGGAAATGAAATGATAATTTGCTATGCTTCATTAAAAATTTCATACCTACTAGTAAACCAGTTTGTACCAGATGACAAACTGTAATGTCTAATGTTAACATTTTAATCGGAAATTTTGGTTCTTGTCAAAATGATCAGGTCCACAAAGTTCATGAATAGTTCTAGAATGGGGGTAATGGATATTCAATTTATTTTCATGCATCGCAACCAGAGCTATTTTCAGATCCATTCCCCTGTCTAGAATGGGAGTTTTGATATTCAATTTCCAGCATTACAACTAAAGCAATTTTCAATTTTTCAGTATGTACTACCATGTACTATGAACCCTATCAATGATTTTTTATCGACTTCAAATGTAAGAAAAATAGTTGTTTGGCATAGCTTTGGGTTTTCGGATATTGCATATGCTTCATGTTTTTGTTCTTTAGAGTTTCTTTTTCTTCTCGAGCTCAGTAACCCTCTATTGGCGATGATGCACTAAGCACTCCCATCATGTACTTGTTTAGCTGTGTAATCTTTTTCAGATCTCTAGGCCATTCTTGGCCACCTATAGACATTACTATCTAAATTTAATTAAACTAAATTGTGAAGGAACTAACACGTGTAATAATTTAGGCTTATATCTCCCTAAGTATTTTAACTTATCCGTCACTTGTTATCCTCCAACCACTGAATAATGTTATAAGATTATAAGATATTACATTCTCCATGTTGAAGTGATTGCAGCCATGTGAATACAAACACGAGAAGATTATCACCCTTAAAAGACTCATGTCATACAGTCCTTACTCCCCGTGATCAGGTAGCACTCTACATCTAAAGTGATCACAGCTTCTAACATCAAGTGATCCTCCCTCCACAGCAGACACAAGGGGGCCTTCAATTACCCATGCATGTCCTAGTCTTATTTAGTCTTAAACAAAACAGAACACCACGGTGAGAAATAAAACGAATGTTCCTTGAATTTAAATTGAATACATTGACTGCCTAAATACAGGATTGGACGCTTTCCTTTCCAACCCTAAATCAAGGGAGAATTAAGATAAGCCCTACATGGAAATTCATAATGCAACAGCTTTTTCTGCGCTACCTTCTGCATAGTTCTCTATTCAATGGCGCACACTCCAATTAATCCCACTTAATATAATTAGCAATAGTTTATTTGTTGATGTGTTCATAGGCAAATGCTGCATAAATCAAGGAGTCAATGCAACAGAAAACTTTCACTGCATCAATATAATATGATTGCAATTAAATTTGGGAAAATCAAACTTTCAAGTACTGTATAAATGCATTGAAAAATGTTCTTAGAACGGTAAATTTAGAAAGAGACGCGCTAAAGCTCTACCTTGCCCAAGAGCAGCTCTCCGGAAGGAAGGGAAACAACTAAAGGTGGGGCAATCCTGCCGCAGGGAAACACCTCAAAAAAGGCACCACTTACAGTATTCATTATAACATATTCACGCCTAATTCCCAGGCAAAGACTTTCTCCACACCAAGCCATCGACTTTACTACATCCGGTACAGCAAATTCTTTCACTTCCACGAATTCCCGGTTGCCTGAAATGCCATGAATGAAATGATCTTATTAGCCTCAAGATGAATACATGCTATGGGCAGACACAGCCATGGGTTTGATCTTATCTAAAATTCGAGTACAAAAGAGCCAGTCAAGGGCGGTGAGGTCAAATTTATAGTCCTGCCTAAGGTTGGGCCTTATAATATTAAATCTGATAAAACAATGCCCCTGCTTTTGCAAGTCTCGCCTTTTCAAAGAGCGAATGCATAGAACAGAGTCCAAGATAGAGAACTGCAGGTCTACGACTCTTGATAGTTCACAATTAATGCATTCCGGCATAAATACATACATGCCTTACCGTCATAGCGATATATGAGCAATTTCTTCTGTTTGTTTGCGCAGAGGAAGCCGCGTTTGTCATCCCAAGCATAGGAAGATGAACCCTTGGTTTTTCCAATGTAGACAGCTACCTCAAGGCCTGGCAATCTATGAAGCATTATGGCATCTGAGAGTGAGAGTAGCAGGCTTCGCGACTGTAACACGTCCATGCATATCACCGCCTTCTTACAAAATCCAATCAGAGTCCTTTCCAGAACGTATGGTTCGGCCTCGATGATACCATTGCCGCCATCAGACGAGATTTGTCTGCTGCTGTTATTATTAATATTATTATTGGTGATCGATAATGATTCGGGCGCGTATATCCTGAGAGAACCGTCTATACATCCAACCAGCACTCGACATCCCCATAACCCCACGCTTTCTATTTTGGCAGGGCAGCCCTTCACTATTTGAAATGAATCGTACGCATTATGCACCATTTTCTTCTCGATCGGCTCTTCCCTCTTATGAGCTGATCGTCTGAATCAGTGGTATAGTTTGTGAGGTGATCTTCTATACCAGTAGCATCATGTTTAGGGACTTCAACTGGATTACCATGATCTGAGTAGAAATCCCCACATGTTTTCGAGGCCACTTTATGACCCCGGCATTTGAACATGCCTTTTAAATTTTTAATTTTACTGGCATTACATTCCGTAAAGTGGTCCCATCTATTATCATAGAAAATAGTAAAAGGGTGAAGATATGTATGATTGTTTCTGTTTTTTCTAATTATGAATTGTATATTTATATCCAATTAAATTTATTTTTTCAAATATTTTAAATAAAATATTTTTAATTTTTTTTAAGCAATATATATTGTATAAAAAATTTAAAAGATTTATAATTTCTCAATAACACTTCTTTAAAAAAAATTAGCTATCTCCAATATGTATTGTATTGTTTTTTGGTAAGTAAATTTACAATAAAACCTTTTTTTAATAATTTTGAACTTAAAAATATAAATTTAATATTATTTAATTACTTATTATAATTAGAATTTAATTTAAAATAGTTCTTTTGAATGATTTCAGTTTTAAGAATGGATTATTAATATAGTTTTTAAGTATCAATTATTTATCAAACTTTTCAATAGTATTTAATATTGATTACAACTTGTCAAATAAAATGTAAATAAATCTAAATAGATATATAAAATTTACTCAAAAAAATAATAATAATAATGGAAAAAAAATTAGATGAGTGATAAATTTGTCTAAAAAAGTTTTAAAAAAAAGATTAATAAATAAGAGATAAAACTACAAATTCCATGAACATGAAGCATTGTGATATAAATTAAGGGTTCAGATTGTGTAGATATTGCAAAAATAACCAACTTAAAATAAAATAATATTTGATCTTGATAGGTTTTTATATGAACGATCCTTGTCTCTCAATTCTTAATATGAAATTAATAATGATATAATTGAATTTTTCGTGACTATTTATAACAATTAAAATATAATATTATTAGATTAATTTGATTCATCACAAATTAACGAAAAATTAGTAGAAAAGGTAATGGAATTGTTAATCAATGTAATATATATATAATATAAGATAAGAATTTTAAAATTGATATATCTCGATATCCTCCAAATACTTGTATTTGATATTATTATATGTCTTTAAGATATCTATACTAGTACGAAAAATACATAAATATAATCACAAAATTATAAAAAAATATATTATACTAAACAAATATGCATTTACATGACTGTGAATAAATATTGAAGATACATAATTATAAAAAGAAAATTATAAAAAAATTAGTTCACATTTTTATTGAACATTGTTATGTGTTTACATTGAATATTGATATGTGTTTACGTTGGACATTGACACACAATTAAAAATGTTAATAGAAAAAATAAAATAAAAAATTACTTGATCAAATCTTATGAGGCACGATAACATTAGAAAAAAAATACTGTGTATGATTATATTAAAACTTTTTAAAACTAAAATGCAATCAAAATTTCTTATATATGTATGTCCAATAAGTTAAAGAAATCTAGAGTAAAGAAAAACTTCACAAAATAGTATATTATGCATTTTTAGGCTATATGCATATATATCCAATTATATGAGAGAAAATATTGGTCATTGGATGGAGCAATTTTGTGAGCTTTTTAAGTTTCGTAGATATCTGTGCCTTGTAGATATTGTTGTTGAAGGGAGGGGTACATTCTCGAGCGTATACATATGGAGTATACATCACCAAATAAATACATACATAATGAGTATATTGTTATAGGCTTAATTTGTATCCTTGGAGAGGGTTCTTCAAGGTCTCTCCAACTAAGCTATAATATTGGGATAACCTCAGACTGTGGGTATCTTGTAGTGAGGTTGAACCTTCGGAGTAAGTCGGCTTCCTTTTTTATGCTCACTTAAAGAATAAAGCTAAACTAATTGACCCAAGTGGATCTCTTCATTTGTTAAAAAATAAAGTCTCCATATTCTAATCAAAATGATTTCACAGCGTAGAGCTTAGTGAGAGCTTTCTGGTGCTTTTTGCAATTTGCAAAACGGACACCGTATGCAAAAGATATGGTCTGCTGAAGTTCTGATGCGACAGGGAACAATGTGGTGTCGCAAGATGATGTGGCGTAATCTAGACACGCCAAGTGGTCCAATCAAGTGGTGACACGTGGCAGTCAATGGGAGTCCAAAAAATTTGGGTTTGATTGATTTATCTTTGACAGCGTGTACGGATTAATATCAATGCATTTTCGAGTTCACAACTTGTTAATCCCAGCTCGAGGAGAACGAGCCCATATCTGAAGGTTCTAAGCAACCAAACGGCCAAATAGCTCGTGATAATCCTTACCACATATTCCATCTAATCGCCCACATCTACGTGCTAAGTTGGGGGCCGAGTCATTACATGCCTTAGCCAAAAGGCTATCTCGACATATGCTAAGGTGGAGACAAGGCTATAAAAAGCCTTTTTAACTTATTATCCCCACGTATATGAGATATTTCATAAAGTTTTAAAACAAAGACTATGCCGATGGAATAGAACCCATGACCTATCCATCAATTAAAATAAAACTCGACCACTTGAGCTGCACGTGAAAACATGTTTATAAAGGCACCCCACGTATATAAGATATTTGATAAAGTTATAAAACAAAGACTATGCCGATGGAATAGAACCCATGACCTATCCATCAATTAAAATAAGACTCGACCACTTGAGCTGCACGTGAAAACATGTTTATAAAGGCACAACGTTATAGTTAAACGTGGTGAATTATTCACTGTGTTTTGTAATAGAATAGACCCATTTGTAGTAATTGGTCATTTTGGAGCCCTTAGAGGCCGAATCAGAGCTCGGAGTAAACTAAAAAGTTTCTTAAAATTACGATACACTTTGTATTGAATATTTATTTGCCCATTTTGGAGAATTTGTGATGTCATTTTGAGCTACAGAAGTTGCCAATTTCAATTTGGAGAAGCCTCTGCATGTGATTCACGAAGGTGAAGGACATGCTGAGTCAGCCAAGGTATTTCGAAGGTCTAAAATACTATTTTATTTGTAAGTATTATTTTGGCTTGCAAATTTTAGCAACATTAATGGATCGGTTCAATAAAAACCCGGGGACGTAGAAATTCTGAACCCCGTAAACAATTTATGTGTTTTCATCTTTGGATTCATTTTTGCATTTTAGTTTTAGTTAAATTGCATATTATAATTTAGATTTAAATCATAATGCAAAATTTAATCATTTGATCATTTACGGGAAATTGGATAAAATCAAGAATTTTGAAAATCTGACAGTTTCAAAGGATAAATGATGTGAACTTTCAATTCACCTTTATTTTAGTTTTGAAACATGATTTTTGGATCAAATTTTCATTAGTTTATAATCATTATAACATCTTAAAAGTTGATAAATATCCGCTTCTAATTCATTTTAAATTTTGGAATTGAGAACTTAAGAGATCTTGATAAACATTTATAAAAAGTAGTGAAGTTCCTATTGGTGTTTACATATCAAATTTTGGTATTAGAGTAGTTGATCAATGAGATTTAAGAGTTGGTTGTTATTTTTGCTTCTATTTCGGCATTTGTTCAATTTTTGTGATTCGACAGGTGCAATGGGCAACTTGTCAAACAGAGCCAAGCTTGATGAGCTTGAAGCATATAACCAACAGATCCAGGAAGAGAATGCTTTCCTGAGAGCAAGATTGTACTCCTTGGATGAGGAGATTGCCCACTTGAAAACTGAGTTATGAGCCAAGGATGAGCTCGTGGGCAAACTACAGAATGGTGAACAAATGAAGGATTTGCCTTCCACTATAGATGCAAGCACTATGACGGATGAAAACATTGTAAGTGAATGTAAGTCATCAATTCATTTTCTTTCCCATGAAGAATCTATTAACAATGATTTTGGTAAATTTGAACAATATACAAAAGGAATATGTTCAAAATTACTTGTTAAAATGGGATTTAATGGAAAAGGCCTGGAAAAAGATGGTCAAGGTAATACTAACCCCATTCAAGTAGAGAATAAGCCTAATCGTGCAGGGTTAGGATACAGATCTGGTATTCAGAATGAAACAAGTGAATGCTCTAAGAAAGCAGAAGCAAGATGTGCTATGGAGAAGTGTAAAACATCTTGGATGGAAGGTAAAACACATTCTTTTCGTCACACTTGCAATAATGTTGATTCTAATTCCACCAGACAACATAAATATTCCAACGTTCCTTTTGATTATGGTACACAAAATTTGTGGCACATTTATCCATGCAGTTTTTATGGATTGTCTAATCATTGTGTAGCCAAATGTTGAAAACGTAAATCTTTGTTAGGAAAGATTTTGAAAGACTATTCTCCTAGACAAAGTTCTGAGGGTAGCAATAAGAATATGTTTTCCAAAAGAGTGGACAAAAGGTTTTGTACTCATTGCAACAGAAGTAGACATCGGGTTGAAAAGTGTTGAAGACTTCAACCATCACACCATCTTGGAAATGGTAAGATTAAGATGGTTTATAAACCTATCAATAAGGTAATTAATGAAGTTATATCAACCCATACAAATGTTACTAAATCCACTAAAGAAATCTCACCAACTAATCAGGAAATTTTGATTAAGAGGGTTGGTAAACAATTTTTGAATTTCATGTTGTCATGATTAGTGGATTGATAATGCATTCATGTTGCAAAGCAATTTTGGGATCCTTGTTGTATGCATAAAAGACATTTACCATGCTTTGAATGTCGATATGGTTTATTGGAGTGGCCCGTAGAGAAAAACCAAGGGATAGGTTTAACATACTTGGAATATTTTCTCATGTTTGGGATTTTTGAAACTTCATTTTTAAACCTTGACAATAGCATATGTAGTTTATATGGGCATGAGCAGTATGTCTATTTTGAGAACTTTGCATTGCAGTATATATGTTGTCTTTTATATTATGCAAATAGAGGCTTATAAGACCCTTTTATGGGCACCGTTTGTAATTGTACTAATTATACAAACTATTTGTAGCCATGCATGATATTTGCACATTCTATAAGTCCCTTATTCATTTTGGGCATTTTATTGTAAATGTCAATTATGGTTACAAATAGCGTGTAAAATTATTACACTAACAAATTGGTTTGCAGTTGCACTTGGTGAACAATTTGCAGTGATTCGCAGATGCACTATTTTTGAGATGCGACATATGAGCAAGCAGTTTGTTTCTATCCACAATATGGTAATGGGTAGATATTTGTTTTTCACTAACATTTCAAGGATTAAATTTGAATGTTGAATCATTACCATGATATGTTGTAGTGATGTTTTTTCAAAAGCATTTTTAATGGAGACCATGCTTTTGGGGTCCAAAAGCACTTAGTGGGAAGGTTTGATCCAAGTGGATCTCTCCATTTATTAAAAAATAAATTCTTCATATTTTGATCAAAATGATTTTACAGCTTAGAGCTCATCGAGATCTTTTTGGTGCTTTTCATGGTTTGCAAAACAGACACTGTATGCAAAAGATATGGTCCGCTGAAGTTCTGATGCGACATGGAACAATGTGGTGTCGCAAGATGATGTGGCGCAATGTGGACACACCAAGTGGTCCAATCAAGTGGTGACATGTGGAATTCAATGGGAGTCCAAAAAAATTGGGTTTGGTTGATTTATCTTTGACAACGTGTACGAATTAATATCAATGCATTTTCGAGTTCACAACTTGTTAATGCCAGCTTGAGGAGAACGAGCCCATATCCAAAGGTTCTAAGGAACCAAACGGCCGAGTAGATCATGATAATCCTTACCAGATATTCCATCTAATCGCCCACATCTATGTGCTAAGTTGGGAGCTGAGTCATTACATGCCTTAGCCAAAAGGCTATCTCGACATATGCTAAGGTGGAGACAAGGCTATAAAAAGCCTTTTTAACTTATTATCCCCACGTATGTGGGATATTTGATAAAGTTTTAAAACAAAGACTATGTTGATGGAATAGAACCCATGACCTATCCATCAAAAGGGATAAGGCCCGACCACTTGAGTTGCACGTGGCAACATGTTTATAATGGCACAGCGTTATAGTTAAACGTGGTGAATTATTGATTGTGTTTTGTAACAGAATAGACCCATTTGCAGTAATTGGTCATTTTGGAGCCCTTAGAGGCTGAATCAAAGCTCAGAATAAACTGCAAAGTTTCTTAAAATTCTGATATGCTATGTATTGAATATTTATTTGCCCATTTTGGAGAATTGGTGATGCCATTTTGAGCTACAGAAGTTGCTAATTTCAATTTAGAGAAGCCTTTGCATGTGATTCACGAAGGTGAAGGACGTGCTGAGTCAGCCAAGGTCTTTCAAAGGTATGAAACACTATTTTTGCAGAGAGATATGATATTTTTTTATTTTTAAGTATTATTTTGGCTTGCAAATTTTAGCAACATTAATGGATCGGTTCGATAAGAACCTGGGGACGTAGGAATTCTGAATGCCATAAACAATTTATGTGTTTTGATCTTTGGATTCATTTTTGCATTTTAGTTTTAGTTAAATTATAGATTATAATTCAGATTTAAATCAGAATGCAAAATTTAATCATTTGATCATTTACGGGAAATTGGATAAAATCAAGAATTTGGACAATCTGACAGTTTCAAAGGATAAATGATGTGAACTTTTAATTCACCTTTATTTTAGTTTTGAAACGTGATTTTTGGTTTCGATTTTCATCAGTTTATAATCATTCCAACATCTTAAAATTTGAGAAATTTTTGCTTCCAATTCAGTTTAAATTTTGGAATTGAGAACTTAAGAGATCTTGGTAAACGTTTATAAAAAGTAGTGAAGTTCCTACTGGTGTTTACGGATCACTAATGCTTCACATGGAAAAGGGTTAGAAAGGGGATAAGGGCTCCTTAAAAAGTTAACCAGACGATGTACCAAATAAAAGAGGAAAACTCCCATAAGCTTGAACCCACACTAGATCTGTAGAAGATAGTACTAGTTTGCACAACCCCAAGATCAAGCTAAATGCATAAGTATTTCATATAAGAGGTTCAGAGTAGAACGTTAATCTAGACCTACATATAATATTGAAAACTCCCTAAATGAGGTCAAAGAGGAGGACAATGGATGAGGAAGATTCTCCTTCACTATGCCATCATGCACAACTTACTAAACCAGATCCAAGGCAATAGAATGGCAAAGAAAGTCTTATATTGCATCAAGAGGTAGTTCTAACAAATTTTTGATAAGGTCGAGCCTAATCAAGTTGAGCATACTTTGCAGCATCTCAAAGAATTTCTTTGTCTCCCAGAAAGATGAAAAATATCTAAAATCTAAGAACACTCAGAGAGGGAAAAAATACTAAAAAGCTATGAACCCTTTATAAATGGGAAGAATGGGATATATAGAGAAAGGGGAGAGACAAAGAAAAGGTGGGAGCTAGTTTGAGAATTGACAGATGAGTTTCCACCTTGTTGTAATGAATGTTCCGCCACCTTTTTGAATTATAAACTATCTGCCCTCCCATCAAGACCAAAGCTTTACCAACAAGTTAACCTCATTTTCTTGAAAGCCTTTAAGCTCTTCTCATTGGTTGAGTATCACACTAATAAATAGGTAACCCCCTGTAAGTGATGAATCGTGATTTGATTAAGGAGGGAAACTTAAAGGCTCCATATCAAAATTGAATGTTATGTTATACTTGTCGATCCCTAAATCCATTTGTGTTGATATTTTTATGCCATCTCCCATCTACTTTCATCATGAAGACAAAGTCCTTATATTCATGGACTTGATAGAGCCATGCTTTGGGCAGCTATTTGTCAAGAGTATGGCTTAGGATGCTCTTTCATTAATTACATATATCTACCTCTACTTTGAAATGTAGACCTGGGCCTACTATAGATTAAAAACCAATTTAAATCATTGGTTTTCCTATAGTTGATGTATCCACCTGGACACATCTATATCATATGAATAACTAGTAGCCCACCCTGATCTATATTAGGTCTAAAAAGACCTATTTTATCCCTATAGAGTCTTAATGGCATCGTCTGATCTTGAAATATCTACTCTTGGCTCAAACTAAAACATGTTCGAGCTCGGCTCCACCATGCTTGCTTGTCTTAATCAAAAATTGACTCTTCGACCTCTGCCTAAATCACTTGGACTCTCTTTTTTTTTATTGGTCATCAAAAACTGACCTGAATCCTTGATTCACACCATTGGATTGGCTAGGCATGAACAAATGTGAGCCCTTGGATCTATCTTTGAAAAGTTCACTCTATCTCCACTTACACTTGTGAACTAGGAATTTGACTTAAGAGAGGTGATTAATATTGTGTTAGTCCAAAACTGCAAATAATTTGATAAAAACACACTAATTAGCATACATCTCTAGGCCTAGTTACTAAGGTGAGCTTAATAACCAAAAAAATGAAAAACACATCTAAAAAGTTTAAAAAAAAAGAATCCTTCACCTTCTTTGGATGCTCCAAATGCTTGTTGTAGTGGCTTGCTCGGCTTGTGCTCATGAAGTCTTCATCAAAGGAGGCTTGGCTATATCCTCTTCTCCTTGGCACCTTGTGGCTTTGGCTTGGCTTGGCTCAATATTTTTTCATCATAAATTTGGAATTTGAGATCTCTTGGAATCAATTTGACATGGTAACTTTGCACAAATTAAGCTTTAAAATGATGTTCATGGCCTCTCTATTTATAGATTTTCAAGAATGACCAAAATCAACCATGACCGTCCATCTCAAGATTGAGATGTGTAGTCATGTGTTAATTTAATTATGTAATTAAAGTCCATAATTATCCTCATCATGACTTTAGAAGAAGGGACATTAATGAGGCATGGGAGGTAATAAAGAGGCATCAGAGACCCATAATCTTGATATTTGTAGCATTTATGGCCTAGGGATGTCTTCCCAAGAAATGAGGTCACTTGATGATGTAGATATTCAATATTCATTTCTAAAAACAAGTTTTTAACAAGTTTTCATGGAATTATTAATTAGGCCTTGATTTGGATTAATTATCTCTTAAGCATGATTAAGCACTTTGTACACAAATTACTCAAATTGATCAAAATGCCTTGTTATTGGTCCAAAATTTGATTGGATTGGAATTGAAACTCAATGTCAAATGCATTGGATTTGTTATCCCATTTGGGATGTTTCCAACACCAAATAACAAAGACACACATCTCGTATAATAAATTTGATAGAAAAGAGCAATCCAGAGCACCTACGTGTAAAATTGGCCCTTTGACTCGAAATGATCTGATCAAAGCTAGTTAGCCCATAAATTGAATTGCCCCATTTAGTGATAACTTGACCAAAATTGACACTTGAATATGTCAATTTTAACTCATTTAATGTGCTTTAGTGTTTTTAGGCCAAATTATGCATTTTGGTGAAAATTGGTCAAAAGCCTGATTAGAGGTCATCGGTGGCTAAATTTAAGTGTCTACAGTTTGCCCCTATTTAGGAAGGCATTACAAGCTATAATCACAGTAACATCTTTTCAAATAATGAAAATGCCTTGTATGCCTATGACTGTAATGATGAAAACTAATTATATGATGGTTTGGCCCTTTGAGGGAATGGTTGGCACAAAGAGGTCGACAAATGGTCCCTTGATAAGAAGCGAAATGAAGAGACCAAAGAAAGGAAAGATGATGGGGTGAAAACACAATGATTTTGAAAAAGTATTCAAAATCACTGAGAATGCAAGTGGGATGGTGTATAATGGTTTGCTTAAAGGTGATAAGCATTGTACCTCGATAGTGGCAACATGGTATGATAACGGAATGATTTGCCCAAAGACAGTTATAATCAATGAGAAGATGGAGATGCCCCAGTTAGGATAGACAAACAAGATAACATCATGCCCCTATATGGGTAGAAAAATTACAATGGTGAGAACATAATGATTTTCCCAAAGATGGTTATAATCATTGAGAAATGCAGGTAGGACGGTGTACAATGATTTGCCTATAGGCTGTTATAATTATTAGAACTTGATTATGACAAATATGATAAACTTGGCTGAGGATGATGATAACTAACATAAAGGGGATGGCTGAGCTGTCTCCATACGCACTAGGCAAGTGGACGATGCCTACATAGTTCCATGGATGTAATATCCAATAAAAAACTTTAGGCCAAATGTAGTTTTCCTAAAGAATGGGAAGAATGTGATAACTGATGAAAATAAATATAATGGATGCGATAGAAGAATAGGAATGGTCTTGCAAAATGGAAAGGGCATGAGAGAAAAAGCCAAAAAGGCTGAGGAAACTAAGTGACAAGTGGTTTGCTTGTAACTTAGTAAGGGTTCCTAGAATCCTTAAGGCAAAGAAATGGTCAATGTTTTTGATTTTTTATAACAATTTTACAAATGTTTTTGGAAATTTTTGAAGTATTTCAACTTGATCAAGAATGATGAGACACTAAATGGTTCAATCTTGCAAAACAGTGAGAGCGTTCAAACTTAGGTTGGTCATAAAATTATGAGAGCATTCAAACTTAGGTTGCTTATAAAATAGTGAGAGCATGGCAAGGGGATGACTGAGCTAACCTCAACAAGTATCGAGTGTTATCTACATAGTCATAGAGTAGGACCTTGAGTTATTGTAATTTTGCCCTTATAGTGGAGGAATTCAACTAGTGTAGCAGTCAATTCAAACAAAATAGGCATAGTTGGTAAAAAGGCACAGTATGGTAAAAAGGAAGTGGTAAGTTGGTATGTCAAGGTTCAATAAACAAATGTTGCCCTAGTTTGCCCATAGGCAGTTTAACTAGGACACAACAACATAGATCAATGGTACTAATTTATCCAAAGGCGATCATAATTAGTAGCAAGACTAGTGATAAAAAAGGAATAATAAATGAAGGATGTAACTACCGAAACTTCTATCATACTACTCCAAAATACAATCTCTGTTTGAAGTACTTAAAATTTTTGATGAAACTGATCAGATTTCTTGATGCTAAAAATGCATAATGAATGGCAAAAACCTAGGTCAAAGGAGCTAGGCTTTAGAACACATTTGGTTGATAGATCAAAAATGTAAAGCGAATACGGCTAAGAGGATAGATAAGAATGATATTTGTATAAAGAAGAATAGTGATAAAACAACACAACATGAAAAAATCCTTATAAACAATACACATTAGCGCTCAAGCATAGTACTACTTGAGGTGAATAATATTCATCAGCTTAGAAAGTTCATCTCCATCTGGTGTGGCAAGCCTATATGCTCTTGATCCATAATATGTAGTAATGATGAAAGGCCCTATCCAGTTTGGTTTGAATTTACCTTTATGCTTCTTCTCAGTAGTGGTATTCTTTTGGTTTTCTTTAAGAATAAGATCACCAAGTTTAAATGTTCTATACTTGACACATTTATTGTAGTGGCCTTTGAGTCAATTCTGATATGCCTAAAGATTATTGAGCATAGCTGTGCATTTTTCATCAAGCAGGTCTAGCTTCTGCAGGCGAGTTACTTGATAGTCATGATCATCTAGGACATGTTTGAAAGATATGCATAGTGAGGGTAACTCGACGTCGATGGGAAGGATGGCTTCAGTACCATAAACAAGTGAGTATGGAGTGGCTCTTATAGGAGTATGATGATTGGTATGGTATGCCTAAAGGGTGGGGAATATCTTCAGATGCCAATCATGATCGACATCATTGACAATCTTTTTGAGAATATTGATAATGGTTTTTACCTTGAGGGTAATATGCTGTAAAAAAATGTTATGTGATGTTATATTTGGTACATAGCTAGTCTACATCCTTGTTCTTGAATGATCATTCATTATCAGATATAATGTCAGAGGGGATACCGTAGCGGTAAATGAGATGGTTGAAGATAAATTTGGAAATTTGCTTTCTAGCCATGTAAGTGAGGGGTATAGCTTCAACCCACTTAGTGAAATACTCAATGGTGGTAAGAATATGTTTATGGTCATCAAATGAAGTGGGGTTGGTCTTCCCAATGAGATCAAGTCCCCATGTAGCAAATGGCCATGGTGTCAACATCAATTTCAAAGTTTGTGTTGGGGCATGAATCAGATTAGCATGTCGTTGACATTTGTCACACTTTTTTACATATACAGATGCATCTGTATCTATCGTGGGTCAATAATAACCAATACACAAGAGCTTTTTGGATAATATTGTCCCACTAGAATGAGCTCCACATACTCCTTCATGAACTTCTCTTAATGCTAGTGTAGACTTTGCCAAAGTTAAACAATGAAGCAGAGTTCCATCAAAACTATGATGATAAAGGGTGGATCCAAGTAGAGTATAATCAGTGGAAGGATGAATAGAGGCTTTGGTTTGTTTTTGAGATATGTTAGGTGGTATAACTTGGTCATGAAGGTAGTTTTAAAGGTCTGAGTACCAGATAGAATTAGGACCAACAATATCACAAATCATTGTAACGATTGAAGGTTCATGAGTTGGTGTAGACAAATTCTCAACAAAGAACTGATATTCTCTAGCTTTGTCTTTTTGTCAAATTAGAGAGCTGATAGCAACCATGGAATTTGTAGTTCTATTATTAGCCCTTGTTATATGCTCAAATTGGATATTTGCAATTTGTTGCTTTAGGGTATCGACCATAGCCCTATATGGAACCAACTTATCATCTTTGGTCTGAAAATGGTTTGTGACCTGATTGATGATTAATTAAGAATCACCATGAACCTTTAAATGAGATATATTCCATTGTACTACTTGTCGAAGTCTTATGATAAGTGCTTCATACTCGGCCATATTGTTTGTACAAGGAAAACTGATTTTGAATGATTTAGGAATTAGATCCCTCTGTGGTGTAATAAATAAGAGACCTACCCCTGATCCATGTGCAATAAATGAACCATCAAAATATATCTTCTAGTGCTTCTCCCCTAGAGGTGTGTCAATCACGATCATTATGGATTCATCAAGAAAATGAAATGTGAGTGGCTTTGTGCCTGTAAGGGGTGCTTCATCAAGTTGATCTGCAAGGACTTGTCCTTTGATTGCCTTTTGATTGACATACTCTATGTCAAAATCACTAAGAAGCATGATCCATTTGGTCATTATACCTTGTAAAGCTATTTTAGATAGTAGATCCTTGAGTGGATCTACTTTTGAAATAACCATGGTCTTGTTGTTCAACATGTAATGGCATTGTTTATGAGTTGTGAAGACCATAGCTAGATAAGCTTTTTTAATAGATGCATAGTTCTGTTCATATGTGACAAAGGTACAACTTAAGTAGTATATTGCATGCTCTTTTCTATTATTATCATGTTGATCCAAAAGTGCCCTCAAGGCATTGTCAGTAGTTGATAGATACAACAAGAATGACCTTCCTGGCATAAGAGGTAACAAAATATGTGGATTAACTAGATAGTCCTTGAGTTGTTGAAAAGATATTTGGCAGTGGTCATCTTAGTGAAATACAAGTCCCTTCTTCAGAAGATGTATAAATGGATTACACTTGTATGCTAACTGAGAGATGAAGCATTGGATTGACTGGATCTTGCCCTACAAACTACGGAGTCACTTCAAATTGGTTGGTGGTGGTATCTCAATTACAGCATGGACTTTGGTCGAATCGACTTCAATACCCCTACAAGACACAATGAATCAAAGTAACTTTCCTAAGGTTACTCCAAACACACATTTCTTTGGATTGAGTCAAACTTTATACTCTCATAATATTTTAAATATCCTACATAGCAGTGTTGGATGGTCGACCTTGGTTTTGGATTTTTCTAATATGTCGTTGACATAGTCTTCAACAATATCATGCATCATATCATAGAATATGACAGTCATGGCCCTTTGATATGTAGTTCCAACATTATTAAGACCAAATAGCATTACCTGATAACAAAATATTCTAAGTTGATGATAATGCCAACATTAGGCAATGAAAAGTCATATTTAGAATCAGCTTTGTTTATGTCTCAAAAATTAGTACAAATTTTGATTCCTTCAGGGTTTTTGCTAACAGGTACAACATTAGATATCCATTCTGAGTACAATGGACTGAATACATCCTGCTTCTAAGAGTTTTTCTAACTTTTTATTTACCAATATAAAAATGTGAGGATGCATCTTATGTAGCTTTTATTTCATTGATTTGGCATCAGAATTGACCATAAGGTGGTGCAGAACCAAGGTGGGGTCCAAACTTGGCATGTCAGAATAAGCCCATGCAAAGATATCTATAAATTCTCTCAATAGAGCTGTAAAAACTTCACGTTCCTCCTCAGTGAGAGATGCACTTAATTTATCCATTTCAGGTTCAATGGAGTCTTGATGTTTACCTTTATTATATCTTTGAATACAAGGGTTGAACCATCTTATAAGATAATAGGCAAAGACTTGGACTATTGGACTATATCAGGGTCTTCTATTAGGACTTGCTCTTCAACATCTCCTAGGCATGATGAATCTGAGTCCCCTAATGGGAGATCTAGCCATGTGACAAAAATAGTTAAAAATTCTTGAAGAATTCAATCAAATACTTGTTTTTGTGCAAAAATAAACTTAGATCCATAGGCACGTTCATCGTTGGTGGTCTCCTGGTCTAAATTCAGAGAAGAATGAACACCCCCATCTAACGGCACCTAAAACAGGGTTTCACCACTAGACTGACCTTTATCTTTACTTTTTCCCTTATCAAAAAGTGCCTCAAAGAGGTTTTCACTTGGGGACCTCAATGTTTTATTTATTTATTTTTGGTTAAGGGTGTTCACTCGCTCTCTAAAATAAGCTTCAGGATCCAATGTAATTAAGAATCTTGATTTATGATCTCCCAACATAACATTGTCTCTAAGGCCTAAAAAGTCACAGGATGCCTCATCATTCAGAAATTCATCAGTTGGAAAATTGGATTCTTGTTGGTCTTAATCTATCATTTGAGGATAGTATAATGGCAATGGGTTGTGACAAATGATTGGGTTAAGAGTACATATGGCATTGTTATCAAATAGGTTAGTCTCAGCTAGGTCATCAAAGGTGAGGTTATGATTAGACTTTGCTTCATTATCAACATCATCATCACTAGCCACCAGTGATGGAACTCGAATAAGATATGTGGGGTCACCCCCAGGTCATTTAAATCCAAGTCCATAGGGTCTTTTATACCTAGTCATGGAAATTGGCCCAATGGTTCCTTATCGATTCAGTCTAAGGCCTCTTCCTTCATAATCTTGATGCTCCATGATCCTATTGGGAATAAGATACTTTGCACTTTTATAACAATTATCTTGGTTATCATTATACAACCATGATTCATCCCCTTCAAGAGGGTTTGGTTATAGCCCAAATGTTGGTACAAACATGATAGGTGCCTTATCTTTGTTCTTTTGTTGCCAATGCATGTGTGGGGTATTTTTAGGTCACTCAAAGGTCTTTGGATTCTAAGGAAGATTGGCAATATGGAAGGTATCATGGGTCACATAGTCCCCTAGGCCATTATCTAAATTGTTGAAATGATTAAAAGCTTCAAGAGGTGGCATGTGGTAAAGGGAATCCAAGGTATTAGGATCTATGCAATTATCCTATAGAGGATTAATAAGTATGGCCTTTCCTTTATCCTGTTTGGAACTTGGATTCATGTCATATTAGTAATTGTAGCTTTAAAACTCGACCTCAAGATGTTTACAGTGTTCATATGGGTGTAAATCTCCTGGAATATTCACTTTCATCCCTGAATGGGAGAACTTGATACATTGGTGCAACGTTGATGGGACTGCACAAATCTCATATAACCAAGGCCTACCTAGAAGCATATTATATGATAACTCAAGATCAATCACATGGAAAAGTGTATCATGGGTCAAAGGCCCAATGATAACTGATAAGCTAATGGTACCTTGTGCTTCTGATTATCATAGGCTTTGACAGTTATCATTTTTGGTTGGAGACTATCATTGTGTGCCCAAGAAGCTTGATGAGCTTTAGAGACACTATGTTGAGGCCTAATCCTTTGTCTATAAGGACACACTTCACTTTATGCCACTTTATATAAACTTCTATGTGCAATGGATTATTATGGAACAGACCAAGGGAAGACATATCAGTTTGGTTGAATGTGACTTGTTGGGTAGAAATTAGGTGTCCAACCAAAGCTTGAAATTTATCAGGAGATATGTCATTGGCAATAGTAGATTGGGTTAAAAACTCATTCAAAATATTCTTGTGGATTGTTGACATTCATAGCAAATCGAAAAGAGAAATTTGTGTTGGTATCTTTTGTAGTTATTTCATAATATCAAACTTCTTATCTTGGTCAATGGTGAATGGTTTATTCCGAGGTTGAACGGTTGGTTGGATAATAGGCAAAGTGGTAGATGGTTGTGGACCTAGGATAATAATATTTGACCTCTGAGTTATGATTACACAATCAAGATTAGGTTCTGGACCATAAATGCTAACAAATGTTGGGAATGGTTTGGGACCAGATAGGACATGTCTCGATTGCTAGTGCACTTTTATGTGGTCATGTGGCAAGGGTGAGTTATCAGTATATGGTCCAAAAGTGGGAGTCTCAATTTGCTAGTTTTCCTGTGTATAGTCTCAGGTCAAAGAAGGATTATCCATGTAATTTAGTTAAGTGGTATTGTTTAGCAATGGTTTAGATTGATTAGTGCTCAGTCTAGGATTAATGGAGATGGTATTAATGTTGCCCCCTACAATATGACCTATAACCCTGTTATAGTCATGTATAATTGCATGGTAGGTTTGTTGGTTGTTACCATTCTGACCTTGGTTTTGTCCATTGTTTTGAAATTATGGGTTTTGTTGTTGATTCTACTGATTATACTGGTTCGACATTTGATTTTGATACTGTTGATTTTGTTATTGCACTGGCCGGTGTTACTATTGTTGTTGTTGATTGTTATGATGTTGCTATGTGTTATGTTGGGGAAAGAGGTTTTGATAAATCCCAAGAGTTTTATTGGAGGTGAAATCACCATTATCCAATCTCATCTCACCATTCTCTAACATATTCTCAATCAAATGCTTGATTTTCACACATCTTCGTAGATTATGCCCATTGACCTGATGATATTCACAGAATTCATTTTCATGGTACCAATCAAGATAAGGAATGCCTTATGGATAATGCTTTGGTATAGGTCAACTAATCAGACTAGCAGTGGCAAGTTTAAAAAATACAAACTCAATAGGCTCTCTTAGGTCACTAAAGACATGACGCATAGGCACAATTCTCCTTGGAGGAGGGGTTTATAATCGTAAAGGTTGTTGTATTTATTATGTGGGTCTTGGTTATTATGTTTACAGCATTGGTTGGAGAGGTTGTTGGGTAAGAGTAAGCTAAAAAAGTGGTGCAAATGATTTTTACACTATTTGTACATGACGCGACTCGATTACTCCATTACCCACAACATTCATATTGTAGTTGAATTGCTTTGGTCTATCTTGGTTATTGGCCTATGCTGGTTGTGATGCTTGTGCTTAGATTGGATGTTGGTTTCGGCCACTTTCCTGATTGGTACCTTGATTTTGGTTAGTTGATGTAAGCTTGATTATCCCTTTATTAATAAGGGCTCACTCAATCAACAAGCCTTTATCAATGATCTCCTCAAAAGTATGTGCATATTGTAGTTTCAGATAATAAGTTATCTCACTATGAAAATTTCTAGTAAACACAGTGGCTAATTATTTATTTGGTAAACTATGGGTGAATCAACTTGCAAGGTCTCTCCATCATTGTAGATAATTTGCAAAACTCTTACCAGCCTTTTGTTTTGTTTGTGTTAAGTCAACCAATCAAATCTCATGTTCGTGATTATAGGAAAAGTGTTGCACAAACTTATTAGAAAGATCATCAAAATCTGTTATTGAATTCTTAGGAAACTTTAAAAACCACTCCAAGGCTTGTCTAATCAAGCTCCTTGGAAATAAAAACAAAAGGTATATATCACTATATGCCACTGGTTGACATATGATAAAGAACTCGGTTAAATCAGCCTTAGGGTCACCTTTCCTTTTGTATTTATCAAATTTTGGTGGTTCTTATCCTAGAGGAAATGGTATCTACAAGTAATCCATGTTGAATGGATAAGAACACATGTCATCCAACTTAAACTTTTTAGTCTGTTTCTCAGCCTGGATGGTAGAAATTGCATCCTTCATCTATTATAATTCTTGGGATACAAAATTGGAAGGAACATTGGTTTGTGGGATAATATTGGTTTGGGTAGATGGTTGGGAGGTCACAAGTGGGACACTTTGACTAGGGTATGATAGAGATATCTGTTGGGATATATTATTTTGGTTGGGAAATGGACTAGGAATATGCATACGTGGATTGGGATGTACTTGGAATTTTACATTTGCTTGTAAAATATTTTGGTTTGGGTTGGCTATGAAGTTTTTAATTGGAGGATTTTATGGTTGGGATAGAGGGATATAACTATACTATGCCTACTGTGGTTGAAAAGGGACATGTTGTCGACTAATCAAACCTTGCTATTGAGTGGGAACTTGTGGACCAAGACCTTGTCTCTGAACTTGTGGCACATTTTGAATTAATTATTTTCTAGTAGGTACTTGAGAAACATGGGAGCCTCCTTGTTGCACAAATCCTTATTGAGAAGCAAAATCATGTTGAAGATTTGACATCTATCGTTGACCAATATTTACACATTGTTGGCTAGTCAACGTTTGGTTTTGGATTGATACACTAGTTTGCAACTGAGGAGGTATATTTGCCACTACCTGATGAGGTGGAACATTAGTTACACCTTATTGAGGTGGAAATATATCCAACCTCTATTATGTTGGTACACTAGATTATGCTTGATATTGAGGAGTAGGATTCATCACATTCGGCTGTTGAGGCGTGGCATTGGTTGTTGGTTGACTACTTAATCCTGTTGGTTGAATACTTGATGAAGTAGTTGGTTGAGGTTGGGATGAAAAAACTCCTACTCTCGAGTATGATTGTCCACTCATGGTATTAACTATAGGCACATGTTATTGACTAGTTTTTTGTGCATTAGTACCACTTGATTTGGATTGGACGTTGCTTGCACATTGTCCACTATATTTTGCTCATTATTCTGTGTAGAAGCAGAAGATACTTCTTCAATAATGGGAATATAAAACAAGTTGTCTACCTAAGTGTTTTTCATGAATGGGTTTAAACTTTGATTATCTTGACCAGTTAACTCTATCAAAACTCTTGTTGAAGGAACTAAGTCAATAAGAGGTTTACTCACTATGGTCATCTAATTGAAATTGCGTGCTAGATTCAAGTAAGTTTGATATGCTGTCTACATTTAGTTACAGTGGTCTTCCATGAGGTTTTTGCCTTTATTAGGCATATTAAGGTCTTGATACGTTATTATACTAGAGCTAAAGGATTGCTTGAAGAAGCCTATTGATCATAAATTATGTTATGGGGCATTCTTAATAGGCTTGGTAAATTCTCATGAGGGAAGTCTACTGGAAACTTGGGCCCTACCTCTATGGCTCAAACCAAAATCTCATCTTTGTTCTCTAATAAATGATGCTCAAACAAAAACATATCATATGTGGAAGGCATATTTATATAGCATGATTGTTGAGGAATTGGTTTGTCAGCTGTGAGTATTATAGCTAGGTATTGTGCGGTTTGTTCTTGATCTTATTTTGAATAAGGTGGTGTATTAACCAAATAGTTATCCAATTAATCTTGGATTTGTGCCCATAATTGAGTATTATAAGAGGGATAAATATCCATCTCATAAGAAATATTATCCACGCAGGGGTCTTACACCATTTCTTCCTGTGTAACCACATTACTGATCCCTAGATTGTACATGAGTCCACTACGAGTGTAGGAATACATGTTGGGATCCATAGTCAATGATTTTTGTTAGAAAGGGAAGAGAGTTCTACAAAGGATAATGTCTAAAAAGATGATTTTCAAACTTGGTTTAGATTCGTCAAAAGGATCAAAAGGTTTATGCAAAGATTTGTGACAACATAAGCTAACATTAAGTGTCTAATGTTATACGTCTTACACAAAAAGATTAAGTAAATGAACCAAAAATTGAAATGTTAAACACTAAGATCAAAGTGTTTCAAATTAGTCTAATCTAGGAAATTAAAAGTTGTTAGGTCTTTTGGGGCATCAAAAGCTAGGCTCAAATAAGGCATGTGCTAGGACTCTTAGCCAAACGATGTCAAAAGCTAGACTTTGAAAATAGATGAAATTTTTAATCTAACAGATTAGAAACACTTCTAATAAACATTAGGCATTTGATTCTTGGACATGGAATTGATCAAATAGGTATAAGGTATGAAACAAAAGGCACTTTAGAGATAGTTTATTTTCTCACAAATAATGGTATAAAACTTGGTTCTTTTGACAAATAAGCTAGACAAAAGTGAATGCGTAGCTATGCTAAATAAATTCTCATAAAAGTATACTTGAATTGGTTTGAAAATATAGGAACAAATTTGAACTCTATGCAAGAGGGCCTATGAAATAATATCTAAAATGTTTTGGGCAACGTAATAATGCTAGACTACCCAAAAGATGTGACAAAATGCTTATTTCAAAAACTCTCTAAGGCAAAGATAATTTATCACAAATTTGACAGCATAACACTACCTTTCTTGACTCAAAATGTTGTGGTGCATAGACTCAAAGTGCAAGTGTTTAGCATGAAATGACTTAATTCTATCAAGTGGTGATAATGATCATGAGTCTTAAATGAACTTCGACCCAAATTGGAAATTAAACCTAAGTTCCCTTAAGTTTAGTGCAAATGGTGAACCCACTTAACACATCAACCCTATGAACTTGTAAAGGTGTAATTTTGAATTTAGATTATAAATGAAGGACTTAAACAACTTTGGCAAAGGTCTAAACTTAATTAGGCAGCATAACTGGGCCAAAGTGGATGATATGACTCCAAGTTTTGATGAACTTTGAACAAGGCAAATTGATGATATCACATAGGCAACATAACACGTCTTTGTTCAAAGGAAAATGAGGACTATGCGTTTGGTTTACACTAAGTTTTGACTCCAAACAAGACTTTAATCTAAGACAAAACCAACTAATTAATCGATCTTAGATCCTAAATTGACAGGGTTGCTTGGTATTGTTAGTATCCATCAATATACGTCATTTGAGAGGATTTTAAGTTTTCATCCAAAAGTAAATGCACATTATATAGTAGGGTTTTTACACCCCCTTTCTTTTAAATGACAGTACTGTGACATGGAACTTGAGGTGCACCTTGTACCAAAAGTACTTTCATGGCAAGTGGGGATTTATTTAAGATTTATAAGTTTTTGAACGTTCTAGGGGAATCAATTATAGAATGACTTTTACGTCAAACAATGCAAAAGAAAAGCACATATTTTGGGTCTATCTCACTTGGATTATTATAAAAAAGTCTAGTCATTTTTGCAACCACTACAACATGTTATTCACTTATTGTAGTGCGATGTCCAAAGTGCCACTACATCTCGTGTGCAACTCCAATATGTAGCCAAATGAAGTCAATGTTAGAAGGTGAAACCCTGGATCAAAGTTTCCCTAAAGAACTTGTGAGAGGTAATGACATCCCCCTCGCAAACCAAGTTCACATGAAATAAAGAAAGCATAAAATAGAAAGACTTTAGGGTCATTGTCAAGGTCACCCAATACTTTTGTGAGTTTTTGGGGAGTGCTTTAGATGACATTTTCTTATGCCTTGGACTAGGCAATTTGAAAATAAGGAAAGCACTTTTGATTCCAAGGGTTTTGTAAAGGGGACTAATGGAAGAGCATACACACAACATCCTTGTATTTTGTGAAAACAAAGTGTTAATTAAAACAATGAAAACAAAATTGATAAGTGTGTTCAATTTTAAGCTCAAATGAAAGATTTGGTGGTGTTCATTTGACCCCTTGGTATTAAAATTGTAAACTTTGAAAACTAATGCTAAAAACTTACTTAAGCACCTAAATGTTATATTAAGCACCAAAATAATATTCCTATTTCATTTTAAAGCATACAAAAGATGATTTAAACATATTTTAGCAATTTTCTAAGTTGGAATCGCAAGCAAAATGTTAGCAAATGGTTTAGCTTTGAAGAATTTTTAAAGATGAAACAATTAACTTAGGAAAATGAACTCTTGGGTTGACACAATCGAGTTAGGATCTGAGTCAGGGTGAGTTGGAATCTGTGTCGGGGTGAGTTGGGTCAAGTCAGGTCAAGTTTGGTCAAGTCAAGGTGAGTTGGGATCCGAGTCAGAGCAAGTTGGGATCTAAGTTAGGGCGAGTTGGGATCGAAGTCAGGGTGAGTTGAGATCTAAGTTGGGGTGAGTTGAGATCCAAGTTAGGGTGAGTTGGGATTCGAGTTGAGATTTGAGTTGGGATCTGAGTCAGGGTGATTTGGGATCTGAGTTGGGGCAAGTTGGGATCCGAGTTGGGATCTGAGTTGGGGTGAGTTGAGATTTGAGTTGGGGCAAGTTGGGATATGAGTCAGGGTGAGTTGGGATCTGAGAACAAAATTATGAGCTCTACAAAATAAGATTTTTACTCAAATCTTCACCTTTTTTGCTTCCACACTCTAAGATCCTGCATGATAATTATTAGTATGTTAATTATAAGTACTATTTGATCAAATTTTTAGGGGGTATTCCCACTAGGAATGCCATTATGTGACTTAGGAATTTAACTTAAAAGAGGTGATTAGTATTTTGTTAGTCTAAAAATGTAAACAATTTGATAAAACACACTAATTAACATACATCTTTAGGCCTAGTAACTAGGGTGAGCTTAATAAAAATAAAAAAAACACAACTAAAAAATAAAGAAAAACAAGAATCCTTCACCATCCTTAGATGCTCCAAATTCTTGTTGTAGTGGCTTGCTCAATGTGTGCTCATGAAGTCTTCATCAAAGGAGGCTTGGCTATCTCCTCTTCTCCTTGGCACCTTGTGGCTTTGGCTTGGCTTGGCTTGGCTTGGCTTAATATTTTAACATCATAACTTTGGCATGTGAGAGATCTTGAAATCAATTTGACATGGTAACTTTGCAAAAATTAAGCTTTAAAATGATGTTTATGGCCTCTCTATTTATAGATTTTCAAGAATGACCAGAATCAATCATGACCGTCTATCTCAAGATTGAGATGTGTGGTCATGGATTAATTAAATTATGTTATTAAAATCTATAATGATCCTCATCATGAATTTGGAATAAGGGACATTAATAATATGGGAGGTAATAAAGAGGCATGGGAGACCCATAATCTTAATATTTGTCACATTTATGGCGTAGGGATGTCTTCCCAAGAAATGAGGTCACCTGATGATGTAGATATTCAATATTCATTTCTAAAAAAACATTTTGAACAAGTTTCCATGAAACTATTAATTAGGCCTTGATTTGGATTAATTAACTCTTAAGCATGATTAAGCACTTTGTGCACAAATTACTCAAATTGATCATAATGCCTTCTTATTGGTCCAAAATTTGATAGGTTTGGAATTAGAATTCAATGTCAAATGTATAGATCCATTATTCCATTTAGGATGTTACCAACACTAAATAACAAAGACACATATCTCATACAAGAAATTTGATAAAAAAGAGAAATCTAGAGCACCTAGGTGCAAAATTGGCACTTTGACTCGAAATGATCTGATCAAAGTTAGCTAGCCCATAAATTGCATTACCCCATTTAGTGATACCCTTGCAAAAATTGGCACTTGAATATGTAAATTTCAACTCATTTAATGTGCTTTAGTATTTTTAGGTGAAATTGTGCATTTTGGTGGAAATTGGTCAAAAGCTTGATTAGAGGTCATCAGTGGCCAGATGTAAGTGTCTATAATGTCACATGTCAAATGTGCATTAATCCTCAAGATCATATTGTCAGTCTATAGTTTCACATGTTTGTGCCATGTGTCAATCCTTTAAACTCTCTTAGTTCAATCATCTCATGCTGCTGATTTTCTTGTGCACATGTGCCCATGATTCATTGATCTCGTACTAGTTGAACACAACTTTGACACTTTTCATGCACATATTCACCCTTGATATTCATTGGCTCTTTGACTTTATTGCATGCTATTGATCTAAAATTTATGATTGAATGCATGTTATTAATTTGATTTGGGCCCATCGACCTATCTTTACTCTCTCACCATTAGATTTGATCCGAGCACCTGATATTTGGACACTTGACAACACCACATTAATTTTTGGGGCATTTGAATTCAAATGGTTACTTTTTAGGGCTTGAAATTGATGTTTGTGTACCTATCTGGATCACCATTCTACAAGCTATTTATTTTAGACCCTTTTATTAGACAATTCTTTCAGACTTTGTGTCTCAACCACTTCCTCCAAAGGAAATTGATTGCTTCGTCTTTGCCTTGAACAACTCTTGCAAATAAAATGTCCAAAAGGATCCATGTCTTGGTCTTTTGCCCATTGAAAAGTGCCCTTCAAAACTTTGACTTAGTCCACCTCACTGCAGAAAGGTCCTTTAGAGAAAATGTGAAGGACACTTGCTCGAGAAACTGACCCTTCAAACTTTTGAAAAGTGCCATGTCTAAAATAAAAGTAACCTTCAAAAACTTGTAAGTGGGCCATTTCTCTGAGAAACATACCCTTCATAATTTTGAAAAGTGCCCTTCAAATATTCTGTTTTGGGCCACTTCCCTATGAAAAGATCCTTTGGGCTTTATGTGGAGCACTTTTTCTGAAGGAAATTGCTTGCTTTGTCCTTGCCTTTGAGCAATTATTTTGGCTTCTTTGTCTCAGACAAAAAGTTTGAAGGAATTTTGCCTTAGTATTTTGCTTTAGGATAAAAGTTTTGAAAGAAATCTACCTTAAAAAACATTGTCCCAGATAATTTTCTTGAAGGAATTGTGTCCTTAGAAATGTCCTTCGACCTTTTCGACATAGCCCTTTAGAACTTTGGAATGGTCCTTTGAAAAAAATGCTTTGGACCTTTTGGGAAGGACACTTTGCTAAAAAAGTACCCTTCAAAACCTCTGAATTAGATCACTTTGCTTGCAAGATATCCTTTACAATTTTGAAGTGGACCATTTCCTAAAAAAAATACCCTTCAGGGAAATTTATTGGGGCACTTTGCTTACAAAAAGACCTTTCAGAAATTTTGTTCCAGACTTTTTGTCCGATTGAGATATCCTTTAAAAAAATTGCTTGGATACTTTCCTTGAAAAAATAAGTTTTCAAAACTTTTCTTTCAGACAAATTATCCAAAAGAATTCTAAAACTTAGTCAGAAATAAAATCCCTAAGAGAAATGAACACTTATCCAAAAGAAATACTCCTTCAAGAAAATTGTGCAAACAATTTTATTGAAAGAAACCTTAAACCTAGCTCAATAAAAACCCTAAGAGAAAAGAAACACTTAGTCCCCAAAAATTCTGAAAGAATGAACTTGTAAAGACTTAGTTAAATAAAAGATTTTGCACTTAGCTTTTGGATTGTAGACTTATCCTTGAACACTACTGTTGGATCCTTGAAACCCTGCTTGGATCCTCTCTATTTGCAAATACTAGATCCATTTCTAAGCCTTTGATGCACTACTTCATCAAACCATGTAAGAGCTTTATATGTGGGCCAACAATGGCCAACATCTTTGGTGGCTCACAAGGGTTGCATGCCTATCTATGCAAGAGAACCTAGACCATGTTACCTCATCTAATCCATCTGTTAGGCACAAAGTCAAGTCAATTTTTCATTGAACTAGAACCTCTACTTGAAGCAAAAGGATAAAAGAAATAAAGGCAAGTGCACGCAAGCCCTTGAAAATAAAATAGCTAACCTACTAAACAAATGTGCACAAAGGCACTTAGAGGAAAGCATAAAACCTATTCTAATATATACAAAGTTTTAATTTACAAGTAATTTCCCCTGGATCAAATGGGAAACTATGAGTATCATTCACTTGTAACAGATTAAGATGAAAGATGCCTTGCTTTGAAGGTATTAAAATTGGTGAACTAAGTAGCTTGATGGCCAATCCTTTTAATGTGATCTCCAGTAGATTAAATGGAATAAACATGTCTTCAATGTAGACATACTAATCTAAGTCTTCCAATCTTGGTTCATGTTAGACTGTAGGAGCACTTGCATGATGTTGTTCACCACCCTTAAGGAAGCCTTACATGAAGAATTCATTTGGGCTATTGGAAGTAATTGCACCTAGTTCACTTGATGGCCCCAAAAGACCATATCTTTTTAAAACTTTGATTATGGCATTGAACCACTACCACAACCCTTCAACTATATTACTAGTATATTCATCAAACTATATATCTTGAGCATTTGACATGTCTCCTTCATCAACCTCACTCAAGATTTCAACTTGATCTTCAACTGTAAATGAGGGTTGACTTAACCATCTAAGGTCTGAAAAGACACATCTATCTTGCTCAATATTGATCTACTTTCCTCTAACTCCAACATATTAGGGCCATCCTCTACTGACACCTCATCTTGAAGTGGATCAACCTCTAGTTCTTGGTTATGATCTTCTTCTTTATTTATGTATAATGGACCTTCATTAGTCCATTCAAGGTATGCCTTATGTTCAACTTGAGGTTTGTCTTCCTCAGGCAAGTTTGCAATATAAATTTTCTCCATTTCACTTAAGAAATTTGAGTATAGATGTTGTCATTAATCTTCAGAGTTGTTTGAGTTGATCTTGACCTCCATAATAGGCTCATGAAGGTTGTCTTCTTGTGGCTCATTAAGCTCCTACAACATGAAAACTAAAATATGGTTCTCCCTATGAAGTGGGCTGCCTATCATGATCTCCCCATCATAGACACTTGCTTTGTCTTCTTGTGGCTCACTAATGATTTCAAGCTCCTCCTCTATATTTTGTAAAATAGGCACTTTATCCAAGAGGGAGATGGTGGGAGGGTGAAGAAGTTCACCTTACTTGTAGCTTAAGAGAGCATCCTTCCAATTAGATACCTTGAAAGGTATCTTTTGTTGCTCCTGAGGAAAAGAGAGAGAGACTTGAAACTTTTGTACACCAAGCTCATTGAGTTGAGCTATGGTTGTTTAGTTTATTTCTTGAATAACTAAATCCTCCTCCATCAGTACTATTTCTTGGACCGCCTCAACCAACACCTGTATGGAACAAGCACTTTTTATTCCTTTTGAATAGCCATAAGATAAGGTGGCCTTAGGAGGGAGGGCATGACATAACTAGGGTTAAATGCCTCAGAGAAGATCCATGATGGAACACCTTCGTGCTCCTAAGTGGGAATGGGATATGGGTACAAAAGGGCAAATTGATTGGCTTAAGTTTGATGTACTCTTTCTCCCACTATTCAAACACTTTTCAATGGATAACACCCACCCTTTCATTTCTTGCTTCTTAGCCGATGGATAGTCAGCTTCTTCAATGGATGTCCATTCATTTCAAAATTCTTGCAAGAAGATCTTTATCCCTTCCATAACATGAATAGGAAATTCTTATCAAAGCCTGACCCCCTCCTTGATTTTCATGATTCTTCTCCCTTGGTCTAAAATTGTCTCTTTGAGTTTTGACAAGGATGGACTTAGACAAGGTTGACTAACAGGGGAAATAGGAACTCTTGAAGGTTGAGCTTGAGGCTCTTAGAGCGGAGAGGACACATAAGACTGATCTAGATAATCTTTTTGTTACTTGTAAGATACCATCACACTATCGATGTTTTGGATCATGCTTCTCATCATTACTATGTCCTCATTCTCATAAGATGACCATTTTTTACCCTCACAAACTGACCATCTGTTCTTTACCAAATGAAGATCACTCCTTGCCTCTTGTAGAACATGGATAGGGATGACTGGAGAAAACTCCAAACCCCTACCAATCTCCCTTATTAAATTAATACACATTGATAATGCTTGCTTGATTTTTGACAAGGATGTAATAGGATAAGTCTGGTCTTGACAAGGGGAAATAGAGTATTGATTTGAATGCAAAGCAGGCTAACCTTGGTCATATGCAGGGTTAAGAGGAGGAAAAAGGCCATGGTAAGCCTGATAGGTTATTTGAGGGCCACTTGGGGAGAATACATAAACATTATTTTCCTAATAAGTGTGATGTTAAGATAGAGAATAAGCATTTTGATCAAAATATGATTGATTGTAATATCATATTATGATGATTAGGCACTTAGTTAGGCTACTTTACCAGTTGATAGATGCTCAGAGTCACCATTGATATGTGAAAACTTACCTCTAAACGCTGATATGCAGATGGACAACACCAAAAATCCTTCCACTACTTTGGACCTTAGTCCCACCAGGCATGCTAGAAACTATTATAAGCTTAATTTACACCCTTGGAGAGGGTTCTTTAGGATCTCTCCAACTAAGCTATAATATTAGGACAACACAAAGTTATGGGAATATTGTAATGGGGTTGAACCTCTGGAGTAGGCTGACTTCCTCTTTAATGCTCACCTAAAGACTAAAGCTAAACTAATGCTTCACAAGGAAAATGGTTAGAAAGGGGATAAAGGAGCCTAAGAAAGTTAACCAAGTGATGTACCAAATCTAAGAGGGAAACCCCCATAAGCTTGAACCCACACTAGATCAGTAGAAGATATTACTAACTTACACAACTCCAAGATCAAGCTAAATGCATAAGTATTTTATAGAATAGGTTCAGAATAGAAAACTAATCTAGACCTGCAAACAATATTGAAAACTCCTTAAACAAAGTCAAAAAGGAAGACAATGGACAAGGAAGATTCTCCTTCACTATGCCATTATGCACAACTCACCAAACTAGATCCAAGGCATGAGAATGGCAAAGAAAGTATTATATTGCATCAAGAGGTAGTTCTTACAAATGCTTGATAGGGTCAAGCCTAATCAAGCTAAGCATACTTTGTAGTAACTCAAAGAATTTCCTTGTCTCCCAAGAAGATGAAAAATGTCTAAAATCTGAGAACCCTCAGAGAGACGGAAAAAAAGTTTAATAAGCTAGGAACACTTTATAAATGGGAAGAATGGGATATATAGAGAAAGGGGAGAAAGAAAGAAAAGGGGGGAGCCAGTTTGAGAATCGACAAATGAGATGCCACCTTGCTATAATGATGTTCCACCACCTTTTTGAATTCTAAACCATATGCCCTCCTATCATGACCAATGCTTTATCAACAAGTTAACCTCATTTTCTCGGAAGCCTTCAAGCTCTTCTCATTGGTTGATAATCACACTAATAGATAGGAAACCCTCTATAGGTGATGAATCATGATTTACTTAAGGAGGGGACCTTAAAGGCTCTATATCAAAATTGAATGCTCCATTGTACTTGTCAATCCCTAAATCCCTTTGTGTTGATCTTTTTATGCCATCTCCCATCAACTTTCATCACGAGGACAAAGTCCTTATATTCATGGACTTGATAGAACCATGCTTTGGGTGATTGTTTGTTGAGAGTATGGCTCAAGATGCTCCTTCATTAATTACATATATCTACCTCTGCTTTGAAATGTAGACCTAGGCCTACTATAGATTGAAAACTAATTTAAATTATTGGTTTTCTTATAGTTGATGTATCCACTTCGACACAACTATATTGTATGATCAACTAGTAGCACACCCTGATCTATATTAGGTCTAAAAAGACTTATTTTATCCCTATAAAGTCTTAATAGCACTGTTTAATCCCAAAATATCTGCTCTTAGCTCAAGCTTGGCTCTACTATGCTTGCTTGTCTTAGTCAAAAATCAACTATTTGACTTCTACTTAAGTCACTTGGGCTCTTTTTTATTCTGATTGGTCTTTGAAAACTGATCCAAATCCTTGATTCACACCATTAGATTGGCTAAGCATGAATGAATGTGAGCCCTTGGATTTATCTTTGAAAATTCCACTCTATCTCTACTTTTGCCACATGTTAAACATGTGTTAATCTTCAAGATCCTGCTATTAGTCTATAGTTTCACATCCTTATGCCATGTGTTAATCCCTGGAGATCTCTTAGTTCATTCATCTCACATCATTGATTTGATTATGTATAGATACCCATGAGCCATTGATCTCCTACCAATTGAATGCATCTTTGACACTTGTTATGCACACATTCATCCTTGATATTTGCTAACTCTTTGACTTGCTTGCATACCATTGATCTAAAATCTGAGATTGAATGAACACCATTTATTTGATTTAGGCCCATCGACCTATCTTTGCTCACTCATTGTTAGATTTGATCTAGGCACCCAAGATTTGGACACTTGGCAGTATCATGTTAATCCTTGGGGCATTTGAATTCAAATAATTACTTTATGGGACTTGAAATTGGCTTTCATGCTCCTATCTAGATCACCATTTCAAGGGCTATTTATTTTGAACCCTTTCATTGGATAATTCTTTTAGGATTTATGTCGCGGCCACTTCCTTTGAAGCAAATTGATTGCTTTGTCTTTACCTTGAACAACTCTTGCGGATAAAATGTCTGAAAGAATCTATATCTTGGTCCTTTGCCCTCTGAAAAATTCCCTTTAGAACTTTGACATGGTCTACCTTGCTGTAGTGAGGTCCTTCAAAGAAAATGTGGAGGACACTTGCCCGAGAAACAGACCCTTAAAACTTTTGAAAAGTGCCCTTTCCAAAAGAAAAGTACCCTTCAGAAAATTGTAAGTGGACCATTTCTCTAAGAGACATACCCTTTAGGACTTTGAAAAGTGCCCTTTAGGACTTTGAAAAGTGCCCTTTAGATATTCTATTTTGGGCCACTTCCCTATGAAAATATCCTTTAGGCTTTGTGTGGAGCACTTTTTTTGAAGGAAATTGCTTGCTTTGTCCTTGATTTTGAGCAATTCCTTCAAGATCTTTGTCTCAGACAAAAATTCCAAAAGAATTCTACCTTAGTCTTTTGCTTTAGGATAAAAATGTTGAAAGAAATTTGCCTTTAGGAAAATTATTCGAGACAATTTTCTCAAAGGAATTGTGTCCTTAGAAATGTCCTTCAACGTTTTTGACATAGCCCTTTGGAACCTCGGAATGGTCCTTCAAAAAAAATGCTTTGGACCTTTTGGGAAGGACACTTTGCAAGAAAAGTGCACTTTAGAGCCTCTGAAGTGGATCACTTTGCTTTGAAGATATCCTTCATAATTTTTAAGTGGACCATTTCCTTGAAAAAATACCCTTTGAGGAAATTGTTTGGGGCACTTTGCTTGTAAAAAGACCTTTCAAAGACTTTGTTTTGGACTTTTTGTCCAATTTAGACATCTTTCAAAATAATTGCTTGGACACTTTCCCCAAAAAAATAAGTCTTCGGTACTTTTCTTTTGGACAAATTATCTGAAAGAATTCCAACGCTTAGTCAAAAACAAAATCCTTGAGAGATATGAATACTTAGCCAAAATAAATATTCCTTTGAGAAAATTGTGCAGAAAAATTTCCTTAAAGAAACTTTAAACTTAGCTCAATAAAAGCACTGAGAGAAAATAAACACTTAGTCCTGATAAATTTTGAAAGAATAAACAAGTAAAGACTTAACTAGATAAAATATTTTGCACTTAGCTTTGGCTTGTAGGCTTATCCTTGAACATTGCTACTGTATCCTTGAAAACCTACTTGGATCCTCTCTATTTGCAAATACTAGATCCATTTCTAAGCCTTTGATCCACTGCATCATCAAACCACACAAGAGCTTTATATGTGGGCCAAAAATGGCCAACACATACATCATCAATATCATAAAGATTATCAACTATTAAATGAGATTGGGAGACCAGTCAGAGAGGGCATTGACCTAAGTACCGAATGCAGGGATGTTAGAAAATTTAATCTTTTTATTTGTTAAAAATAAAATATGTACAACGTTTTGATTTTGCTAATATTAGTCGAAATCATATTCTAGTTTGTATTAAACCAACCATGAAATATCATAAATTTCATTGTCTTTATTTTTTTTGGTTTTAAAAATATTGTTTCACTTTGATTAAATGATCTAAAATAAATTTTAGTTCACTTATAACTGTCACTTACTATGTGTTTATTTCTAGGTGACATGATACAAGTGTATTTTTAAATATTGTCTGCTACTTTTGTATCTTGGGCTTTGTGGGTTGCACTGTACTTTGGGGTATCTTGTCATTATCAAGAATGTGTTAAATTAATGTTAAAATATTTTGTCATCATTGCTATTAGCACATTAAATTTTTTATTATCGTGTTTTTAATGTAGATGAATATTTTTAAATAATATACAAAGAATATTCTAAAATTAATAAATCAAACTTTAGGCAAAACTTCTTTAATTATTAACATAATATATATTTCAAAATTTACAATTTGTTGGACAAAACTCAAGTAATTTAAAAATGATTCTATTAGTCCTACCTTGGCATGGATTAATAAAGTGGATGACGTCCAAGTTTAGGGCATATGTGGGGGCTTGGAAAGTATCTAATAGAAAGTTGTCTTACATCAAAAATGAAATACATCAACCCATAAATATGTAATTTCAACTTTGGATAATTTGAAAATAATTGTCACAATTAGACAGCAAAATCAAGGTTTTTATAGTAAGACAATGAGAACCTAAAATATTCATAGTGCCTAAAGTACCTCTTAGTAATCATGGACTACACCAAGCACCAAATGTATGGATGTTGGAAAAATTAATCATCTTATTTGTTAAATGTGTTGATTTCTCTAATAATTGGTGCTATCATATTCCAATATGTACTAAACCAACCATGAAATATCATAAATCTCATTGTCTTTGGTTTTTTAATTTTAAAAACATTGGCTCGCTTCGATTAAATTATCTAAAATAAATGTTGGTTCGCTAATAACTGTAACTTAATGTGTATTTATTTCTAGGTGGCATGATACATTTGTATTTTAAAATATTTTTTTGCTACTTTCGTATCTTGGGCCTTGTGTGTGTAACATCCCCACTGGGATCTACTTAAAATAACGTTATTAAAAAAAATCATTTAATCTACATATTCTTTTATTAGATTTTAACACAAAAACCTAATTAGGGATTCAATTCTAACATACCAAACATGTTAGCTTATAAAATAAACATGTAACATGTATTTATCACTGATCATTATCATCAAATGAAACAAGACAAAATTGAATATATAATGTAATTATAGTTTTCTAGCCACTACTGGTACAAACATAAAACCACTATTGTCAATGTAAAATGAGTAAATAATTACATATCATCAAAAATAATGTCTCAATAATAATAAATATAATACAATATACTAGATACAAAGCTACATGGAACATGAGTTTCCTGAACTCTAGTATCTATGGCAATCTCAAGTGCAGTCTCTAAAGAAGTATTGTTGTGAGGAGAGAAAGCATCATTCGAGTACTTTTCCACACCAACCCTAGACCATTGATCTCCCACATAATCCCCCATCAGGGAATGGCCATCCCTTCATAGATGAGGAGATAGTGACGGTGTGAAAATTCACAGAGATAAGCTAGTACCTATGTGCTGTAAGATTTCTAATACATGATGTATACCATAAAAAAAATTTATAACATGATATCGCACAAACATGTAAATCATACATATGAAATGACAATGTCTAACTAACATTACTTTAGCCAAAAATTTTAATAGCTATTGATCTCTATGATTAGTCAAATTCATACCTACCACTTGATTTGATTACCTTCGTCAAGCGTTAGTAATGCTAGTAAGCTAGTGAAGTCCGTCTCACTACTTAGTACCAAAAATATGAATTTTGATTAATATAAATATAACCAACATATGCATATAGATTACTCCTACTAACAAGCATAAAACATGCTAAACACATGAACAATCAAAAGGCATACATTTATTTTATCAAATTTATGAATGAATTTTTACTATCTTATATAATCATAAAAAGTATAATTTATACCAACCGGGTATAATATATATAGACTACACATTTCTAATTTTCATAAGTAGATTCAAATATAATACATTCTATAAAGAATAATATTATCATAGTCCATTGTTCATATGTGCAACTACTCCATTTTAAACAACCAGTTATGATAAAGAAAGTCATAAATCTTATGAAAACATTATTTTTTGTTTAAACAGCTTGTTATATTTTTAGGAGGTTGTATGCATATATAAATAGTGTTCTATTCTTCAAGAATCTATGACTTAATTTTTAACAGACAATAAACCTATAAATGTAAGCACACTTCTCAATGGACTAATATATATTCATAACATGTACCATATATAAATACTCAAACAGTATGTAAATTTTGTATATATATATCAACTGTCATTTGTATTTCTAATCAATAATTTCATATCACACAAACACTCGCACAGTTTCTATATGTAATTAGACTTTATAACATTTTATGCATATTATCATATATATTGCTATAGGTTTGACTCCATCGACTTGTTTTATATAAAACTATTGTGCTTCAAAATACATTACTAGACTTTACAAAGAGTTCGAATCAATACCTCATCCCAATAAATGACCACAGTCTTATTCTCTATATAAGTTGTATGTAATATTCTAGTATAATTAAATTCATCGTTAACATTTTTTCTCGAATAAGTTAACAAAAAATCTCAAAGGTATACAAAATTCTATACAAGCTAAGATAAGGCTTAACTACTTATCATACCCATTCTAGGATAGTTTCATATTTTCCCTCAACCCGAACATAGCCAAAACATAGACTTAGTTTTCACACAACTTACACATATATTTATTTATAGTTTTGTATGCCAACATATACATAGTCATATATTTTCCTTGTTTGAATAACCAATTATACATAATCACATATTATCATAGATTGATTAACAAACCGCCTCAGTTCATTTATATACATCGTTATTTAGATATGTCATTCATTGTTTTACAAATAACAAATACATATGTTTTCAATTTTTATATATAATGGTCGTTCATATATATGTATATGTGACTACACACACACACACAAGTTTTTGAATGTCAACATATACATAGTCATATAGTTTCCTTGTTCGAATAACCAATTATACAGAGTCACATATTATCATGGATTGATTAACAAACCACCTCAGTTTATACATACATACAAATGTATGTATGTACACACACACACACACACACACACACACACACATGTATATATACAGAATAAGTTGAGAAAATACCATTAATGAAAGTGAACTTTAAAATTGATAATAGATTTGTTTGGAAAATCTATTATAAGCAATTAATGATAGATACTATTTAATATCATCTTATATTCCTATCTCCATATTTGGTTAACGATCATTCTTTTCTGCAAATGAAGGATCTCATCACATAGAAGAACATTGAACTAGCATATTTAATCTAATACCACTATAATCTATTAATCTTTTTTTGAGTAATTGTAGCCAAAATATTGACATGTACAAAGCTGAAGAGGAGGGTATATATGTTATTTTTGTAATATTTTTCTTATTAATCATATCTCATGATCATTATTGAATATTTTATATATGGTTTGATGCAGGTATTGTTGTTATGCTTGGTGACTCTATCTATCATTTTAAGGTAGTACAACATGAAATGCCAATTTATGACATAATGATTGGTTCATATAACTTGGCTACTTTCTATCCCATTACAATTCAGTCACAAGAAATAATTCTTGCAGAGAAATATTCTTTATACAAGAAATCTAGATATGAATGTAGAATTCTTATGAAAGAAAAGTCAAAGAAACCAGTTGATATAAAGACTAGTTATGGGATGATTACATTTGCCTCTGATGCTAGAATGATTAAATATTTTACTAAATGGTATCAGAGTCATGTCAATATTCTATCAGGATTATGTTCAAATCATGTTGCTTCTATAATATTTATCTGATATATCAATAAAAGTTCACTTTCATCTCTTGTTATCTGTATCTATCTCACTGTTATTCTGGCCTTTTGTCTCAATATCATCTTCAGCCAATAAGGAAGGGAATGATCCCATAAAGCCATGAGAAAGGCATGATTAAGGATTTGTATAGTACTGATGATATGAAGACTATGGATGCATGAAACCAGATAACTCTAGATACTATAGGTACATCTAATGTCTATACTCAATTTGATATATCTGTTGATTCATTATTTTCTACAAACGAAGCAACTATAGAATTTAATGAAAAAAATCATAGTCCTGAATGGAAGCTTGCAACCCTTAAGGCCACAAATGTGTATGATAAACTTTCACCATTTCATTTAATTGTTAAAACCATCATAAAAGTTTCTAAAAATATTATCTAGGTCAAATAAAATGATGATTATAAATACTACCTACAAATAGTTGATGATAAAACTATTCAATAGTTAAAATCTTAGTCTAAATATAAGTTTTTACATATTAGAGCTATTACTATTGGTGTTTTACCTTAATTCAGAAGAGGTCTGAATGTCAAAATTTTAGGATGTTTTCTTGATAATAGACATACAAACTTTAGTGCTTGCTTACAAAATGTTGTTCAAATTGGTCTTTATGATGGTTCAATTTTCACAACTGTGTATCCAAATTATTCAGTCACCATTCATCAAGAAGAAAACTTAAATAAAGTCTTAAAACTTTTCCTTCAAACTCATGGATTAGATATGATCTCTAGATCTTATCCTCTTACTATTAAATATCAGGTTATGTATCATCTAACCAATACCCTTCATCCTGCCATCAAGCACACTCCCATGCAAGGCAAAAACATGATTTGTAATGCTTTAGAAAGTAGTCAGATAATTCTAGCCGAATCAATCTCTTGGTCTGATCTTAAGTTTTCCAAAAAATGGATTGTAAACACAGACTTTATTCAGAAGCCTAAGAAGTCCTTATCATTTACCATATCTGTAAAAGATTTGCCAAACAAATTTATTATCAAATTTGACTCTCAAAATGATCTAAAGGATCATATGCTGAATATATAATTACATTAACATTTGCCTCCAATCAATCCTCACTGCTTGCATCTAAAGAAAGTCCATGACCCTCAAATAGACTCATATTATTGTATTGATTGCCAAAAAATCATAACTCATCTAATTCAATCTAGTATTCACATGGTTAAAAGGGATTTAACTATAGAAAGACTACTTGAGAAAAATAAGAAGTTACTTGCTGAAGCCAAAAGAATTAATATGGAAGGAACTTCTAGAGAAAAGACTAGAAAAGAAGAACAAGAAGATCATATATGGAAAAACCCTTTGAGAGATGAATCTTACATAGAAAAATGGTTTTCAAAGCCTACTAATTTTAATCAATATTCACTACATAGAAAATATAGAACACAGATGTATTATCTTAGATCTACAGATAAGAGTCTTGATCAGTCTACATAAGTTAAGTTAATGAATTGAAATAATATTGCAACTAAATGTTTGAATAATAGTCTCAAAAATACAATAAAGTCTTGATCAGGTTTCTAAAATGTTAAGGAGTATTAAGTTATATTAGAAAAGAGAAATTATTAGAGCTATTAATATTTTGAATGATAATATTACTACCCATCATAGTTAGTTTATCTAAAAAATAGATAATGAATCCATCAGTATTAGACTGCAACAACAATCAATTGAAACAAAGGTAGATGATATGATTGCTCAAGAAAAGATTATTAGTCAAAGTCAAGGTCAACTTAAGAATAGTATAGCTTCTATTGAGATAGATTTGAAAACTCAAATTGCTATTCTTGAGACAAAATAGGAAGAAGCACATAAAAAAATCAAACATCTATTTTCAGCCTCTGATAGTATAGCTAGAGAAATTATAAACCAAAATTCTAGTCTATCTTCCATTCCTGATATATTGGACACATTGAAGGACAAAGAACAATCTTCTCATCAATAGTCAGAAATTATTGTCACAGAACATATTGATTACAGTCAAAATATTCATTCTTGATAAAATATTTTAAAGATATAAAGAGAATCATTCATGAAATCTTAATTAAAAAGTCTACCTGATTATGAAAATTTCTTGATAAAATCTTTCAAATAGGTATGGCTAAGATTGAACTTATATAAACTAAAATTTATTTTGATATAAGAGAATATTCAAAGTCTAAACCTCCAATAGATTCTCAAATAAAGACATTGAATTTTTAACCTTTCTTCTAGAAATTCAATTATGAACCACAAAAAAAAAGAAAAGAAATGATTCATGCAATGATAGCTTAGGCTAGTGTACAAATTCATGGTCTTAAGAAAGATCCCTTCAGTGTTAGTCAATAAATTACAAATGGATTCATAAGAAATATCAAAAAATGGTGGGATGCTAGTGGTCCAATATTTCGTGAGAGTATATACACTCATCCAAAACCTATTTCTACACTTTGTAATGCTTTACTTTTTGAATTTGTTGGCACACTTGATAATGATAAAGAAGAAAACAAAGTAAAATTTCTTAAAGCTCAATTATGTGATATGATCAGGCTAGATGAATATATGTGCTATATAGAGAATCTAGTTTATAATATTGTGAAATCTTTAATCCAACATATAAGATTATGTAGATAGAATATTTCACTAAATATTTTGCTACCAAGTATAATGCTATTATAGGTGATGATCTTCCAACTATGTCCTTTGGAAGGATAAATCAAAATATTATAGCAGTAAATGAAAGGTTATGTGCAAAAAGAAAGACAAAAAGAAACTATGAAGTTTCAAAAATAGATTGGTGCAAAATTTTGTAGTTCTAATGATGATAATTTTGGTTATAGGGATGTGCATAGATATAGACAGTATAAAAATAAGAAGAAATCTCGTTCTTGTAAATGCTCTTCAGAGAAAAAATTTACTTATATTAAACCTTAAAAGCCTAGATACAAGTTTAGAAACAATAAATTTGGTCCTAGAAGGATATTCAGAAAAAAAAAAAAAATGAATACGAAAAGAAGCTAGTCAAATGCTTCACTTGTCAAGGTGATCATTATGCAAATAAATGTCCTAATAAGAAAAAAAAATCCAAGACGATTAATTTTCTAAATTGTCATGAAATCAATGAAGATGAATATGTTTTAGTTTCAGATGAAGATGAACTTCAATATGAGTTAGATATTTTATGGAAAACATCAGATAGTGATGAATCTGATAATCAAATAGATATGAATCTTATTAATACTGAATCAAAAAATGAATCATCTAATTATGATTTTGATATAGGATATCAGATTCATATGGTTTTTTCTCCTTTTCTAGATGCATTAAGTCTATCCCAACAAATATCTTTCCTCAAAAAAAGATATTTAAAAACTCCTGCATATATGATCTCTGAATGAATATTTTTATAGCAACAAATTGTCGCTACTAAGCAAAAACATTCTCTCTATTTAGCTCAACAAAAAAGGTAAAAAGATAATTTATCCCACGATAATCAGTCTAAGCTCCATACAACTTTTTTAGTTGAAGTTGCTTATCAACTCGACACATATGATAGAGCTACTTGGCAAAAGAAGCACATCTATCAACTACAACTCTTCTTAGCTAAAGCTCAGATTGAATTGCAAGATCTTATAAAAGAAGAAGCTCTTGATGATGAACACGAATAATTATTTTAATAAGAATTGCTCCAAGTCACCGTTGAAATAGAATCTCATTTTGAAGGAGGAAAACCTTTCATAATAATTCAAATATACATTAGCTATCAATATATAATAATAATAATGTATGTGAAATTTAGATTAAATGAGATGATTTTAAACCATATAGATTGGATGTCTTGCTTGACATGGGTGCTGATATTTCTCTTGCTAGGTATCATTTTATTCTTGCTGATATGTGAAAAACTAATTTTCATAAGTTGACTTTCAATACAAAAATTATAGTTTCAAATTTATTTGTAATTATTATTGTTATGCTTGGTGACTCTATCAATCATTTTAAGGTATTACAACATGAAATACCAATGTTTGACATGATGATTGGTTCAGATAACTTAGCTACTTTCTATTCCATTACAATTTAATTGCATAAAATAATTTTTATAAAAAAAATAATTTTTATACAAAAAATTTAGATATGAATGTAAAATTCTTATGAAAGAAAAGCCAAAGAAATTAGTTGATACTAGATGGATACAATAAAAGATAAATCTTTGTCATGATAGTATTGAACCAATAATTTTAAAACTAAAAAAAGATTGCTGCTCTGAAAATCCTTTAGCATTTAGAGATAGGAAAATACATGAATGTAAAATTGAACTAAAGATGGTAAAGGATAAAAATGGTAAAGAAATAGAATCCAAATTCAAGGCACGTCATTCAGGAATGTCTCTTTCACTAAAAGAGAAATATTTTTAAGATATAAAGCAATTAAGAGAATAAGATTGGATCAGAAATTCTAATAACCCTTGTGCTTGTGAAACATTTTATATAAATAAAATATCAGAACAGGTAATGGAAAAAAAGAGGTTAGTCATAAATTATTTTCCTCTTAATAAATAAAATACTAATAAAAAATCCTTCAGCATGGTCAAATGAAATGATAAAATCCATCTAAAAAATAAAATAGAATTGTCAAAATTTACCACTTCTAGTTTTACATGGTAATAGTCTAAATATTATTGAAATAGATGCTTTAGAACTATATTGGAGTGCAGTTTTAAAAAAAAGGCTGTCAGATGTTCAGAAAAACTCTATAAATTTGCCTCAAATTTTTTTAAATAGGCTCAAAAAAATTATCATTCTATTCACAAAGAATTTTTTGCTGTTATTAAGGCTATTCAAGCTTTTATTCAAGCTTTTATGTTATTTGTGAGACCATAATTTTTTTATTAGACCTAATTTGAATAACTTTATGAGTATTATTCATTCTATTGATAATATAAAAAAAAGATCTATGAGTAGGTTAATCAGGTGGGCAATATTTCTGTTTGACTTTGATTTCTCTATTGAACATATTTTTATAAAAAAGAACTATCTTGCTGATTTTATATCCAAAGAATTTAATTCAGAACAGTCAGTCATGGCAGTAACAATTATTGAAGTTCATGAAGAATTTCATCAATATATATAGAGATCCACCACATCTGTTATTAATCAGTTAACTCATGAAATCAATACTCTCACAATAAAATCTCATGAAGTCTCTACAGAACTCAATAATACTCATTTGACATAAACATCTCATTTTTAAGAACTTGATGGCAAAAGGTGGTGTTTAATAATAATGTTATGTCATGAAGCCAATAATCTAAGGATCATTAGTATAAATAATCTATTTAAGAATTTTATTTTCAGACATGGTTTTGAATAACTGATCCAATGGTCTATATTCTAGCCAAGTTTTAATCTTACTATGGAGAATTTCTGGTTATCTACTGAAATGACAAATTATTTGTTTGAATTTATAGATTATATTATGTGAATGAAATCTTCTGATGATTATGCTATTGGTATCCCTCTAGATTAAGTGAGAAATATATTTATTACTTGAAGGATACCTTTAAAGATTACATTTAAAATATTTTTAGTTCAAAGTTTTCAAGCTAGTCTACATGTCAGTTTAGCTCCTACAAAACCGATAATGACCCTTTGGAAACATTTCACTATAAGTCATCAATCAATGTTTCTTCTTACACCTAACATTTGTATCTTAAGAACTTTATAATCTTTGTACATGGACTACACTGACTTTGATTTTGATGATGAGAACCATTATTCTCTCTAAGGAGAGTATAAATTTAATGATGATGATTGAATTGATAGAAAGACTAGTTATAGGGTTTATTTGTAGCCATGAATGTGGGCACGATAACCCTCTTTTATTATTTGTGGACCACACCACTTTTAAAAGGCAGTAACCTGTCAGTCATGTCGATAGATTATTTCTTTGTCTTTTTACGTTTGATGGTGCACAGTGGGCCCATAATCCACTAACTTTTGGTATCTTACCTTCTGTCTATTGATTCTATATTAATATAGTATAAAATTCTTAGTATATACCATTAATATATTGTCATAATTAAGCTAAGTTGAGTATATAGGGGATAATCTATAGATTTTGTGTATAGATTTCATATGTTATTCATCATGTTGCTTAATATTCTATCAAGATTATATTTAAATCATGTTGCTTCTGTAATATTTCTCTGATATATCAATAAAATTTAAATTTCATCTCTTGTTATCTATATCTATCTCGTTGTTATTATGGCCTTTTATCTCCATATCATCTTCAGACAATAGAGAAGGGAATGATCCCATAAAGCCATGAAAAAGGCATGATTAAGGATCTGTATAGTAATTATGATACAAAGACTATGGATGCATCAAACCAAATAACTCCAAATACTATAGGTACATTTGATGTATGTACTCTCTCTGATATATCTGTTGGTTCATTGTTTTCTGTAAATGAAACAACTATAGAATTTAATGAAGAAAATCTTAGTCCTGAATGGAAGCTCTCAACTCTTTAGGCCATAGATGTGTATGATAAACTTTCACCATTTTATTTAATTACTAAAACCACTATAAAAGTTTCTGAAAATGTTATCTAGGTCAAATATAATGATGATTATAAATACCACCTACAAATAGTTGATGATAAAACTATTTGATAGTTAAAATCCTAATTTAAATATAAATTTTTAGATATTGGAGCTGTTACTATTGGTGTTTTTCCTTTATTTAGAAGATGTCTGAATGTCAATATTTTAGGATGTTTATTTGATAATAGACATACAAAATTTAGTGTTTAATTACAGAATGCTATTAAAATTGGTCTTTATGATGGTCTAATTTTCAAAACTATGTATCCAAATTATCTGATCATCATTCATCAAGAAGAAAACTTAAATAAAGTCTTAAATCTTTTTTTTCAAACTCATGGATTAGATATGATCCTTTGATCTTGTTATTTTACTATTAAATATCAGGTTATGTATTGTCTAACCAATACCCTTCATTCTGATGTCAAGCACACTCCCGTGTAAGGTAAAAACATGGTGTGTCATGCTACAAAAAATAGTCAACTAATTTTAGCTAAATCAATCTCTTGGTCTGATCTAAAGTTTTTTGAAAAATAGATTATAGATACAGACTTTGTTTGGAAGCCTAAAAAATCCTTATCATTTGACACATCTATAAAATATTTACCAAACAAATCTATTATCAGATTTGACTTTTAGAATGATCTAAATGATCATATGCTGAATATATAATTATAGTAACCCTTGCCTCCAATCAATCCTCACTATCTACATCTAAAGAAATTCTATGACCCTCAAATAGATTCATATTACTATATTGATTTCCAAAAAATAATAAATCGTCCAAATCAATCTAATATTCACATGGTTAAAATAGATTTAACTATAGAAAGGTTGCTTGAGAAAAATAAGAAGTTACTTGCTAAAGCCAAAAGAATTAATATGAAACGAACTTCTAGAAAAAAGACTAGAAAAGAAGAGAAAGGTCATATATGAAAAACCCCTCTAAGAGATGAATTCTACACATAAAAGGGATTCCCAAATCTTATTGATTTTAATCAATATTCATCAGATGGAAAATATAGAGCACAAATGTATTATCTCAAATCTATAAACAATAGTCTTGATCAGTCTATAGAAGTTAAGTTAATGAATTGGAATAATCTTGTAAATAAATGTTTGAATAATAGAATCTCAAAAATACAACAAAGTCTTGATCAAATTTTTAAAATGTTGAGTATTGAGTTATATCAAAAAGGAGAAATTATTAGAGTTATTAATATTTTGAATGATAATATTACTACCCATCATAGTCAACTTATCTAAAAAATAGATAATAAATCTAATAGTATCACACTGCAGCAAAAATCAGTTGAAATAAAAGTAGATGATATGATTGTTCAAGAAAAGATTATTAATCAAAGTCAAGATCAACTTAAGACTAGTATGGATTCTATTGAGATAGATTTGAAAACTCAAATTGCTACTCTTGAGACAAAGTAGGAAGAAGTACATCAGGGAATCAAACAACTATCTTTAACCTCTGATAGCATAGCTAGAGAAATTATAAACTAAAATTCTAGCTTATCTTTTATTCCTGATATTTTAGACACATTAAAGGATAAAGGAAAATCTTCTCAATAATAACCAAAAATTGTTGTCATAGAACATATTGATTACAGTCAAAATATTTATTCTTGGCAAAATATTTTTAAGATATAAAGAGAATCATTCACAAAATCTAAATAAGAAAGTCTACCTAATTCTAAGAAATCTCTTGATAAAATCTTTCAAATAGGTATGGCTAAGATTGAACCTATGCAAAATGAAAACTATTTTGATATTGGAGAATCTTCAAAGTCTAAACCTCCACTAGATTCTCAATAAAGGACATTGAATATTTAACTTTTCTTTTGAAAATTCAATTGTGAAGCCCCAAAAAAAAGAAAGAAATAATTCATGCAATGATAGCTTGGGCCAATGTACAAATTCATAGTTCTAAGAAAGATCTCTTATGTGTTAGTCAACAAAATGTAAATGGATTCATAGAAAATATCAAAGAATGATGGAATGCTAGTGATCCAGTGTTTCATGAGAGTATATACACTCATCTAGAACTTATTTATGCACTCTACAATGCTTTAATTTTTGAATTTGTTGGAAAACTTGATAATGATAAAGAAATAAACAAAACAAAGTTTTTTAAAGCTCAATTATGTGATATGACCAAGCTAGATGAATATATATACTATATGGAGAATCTATTTTATAATACTGGTGAAATCTTTAATCCTATATATAAGATTAGGTATATAAAATCTTTTTCTGAATATTTTGCTACCAAGTATAAAGCTGCTATGGGTGATGATATTCTAACTATGTCATTTGTAAGGATAAATTAGAATATTAAAGCAATAAATAAAAGGTTATGTGTAGAAAAAAAGGCACAAAAAGAAACTATGAAGTTTCACAAATAGATTGGTGCAAAATTTTGTAGTTCTACTGATGAAAATTTTGATTGTATGGATGTGCATAGATATAGATAGTATAAAAAGAAGAAGAAATGTCATTCTTGCAAATACTCCTCAGAGAAAGAATTTACTTATATTAAGCATTAGAAGCTTAGACACAAGTTTAGAAAAAATAAATTTAGTCCTAGAAGGATATTTGGAAAAAAGAAACACAGATTCCAAAAGAAGCCAATGAAATGCTTCATCTATCAAGGTGATCGTTATGTAAATAAATGTTCTAATAAGAAAAAAGAATCTAATAAGATTAATTTTCTAAATAGCCATGGAATCAATGAAGATGAATATGTTTTAGTTTTAGATTAAGATGAACTTCAATATGAGTCAGATATTTTATGAGAAACGTCTGATAGTGATGATTCTTATAATCAAGTAAATATAAATTTTGTTGACACTAAATGAGAAGATGAATCATTTGATTATTATTATGATATAATATTTTAGATTCATATGATTTATTCTCCTTTTCTAGATGCATTAAGTCTATCTCAACAAATATCTTTCCTCAAAGAAAGATATCAAAAAACTCTTGCACATATGATCTTTGAAAGAATATTTTTACAATAATAAATTGTCGCTGTTGAGCAATATTCTCTCTACTTAGGTCAACAAAAAAAGCAAAAGTATATTTTATCCCAAGATAATTAGTTTAAGCTTCATAAAACTCTTTCAATTGAATTTGCCTATCAACCTGACATATATGATAGAGCTACTTGACGAAAGAAGCACATCTATCAATTGTAGCTCTTCTTAGCTAAAGCTCAAAATGAATTACAAGATCTTATGAAAGAAGAAGCTCTTGTTGATGAAAATGAACAACTCTTTGAAAAAGAATTGCTCCAAGTCACCGCTAAGATAGAATCTCATTTTGAGGGGAGGAAACCTCTCACAACAATTCAAATATACATCAGATATTAGTATATAATACTAATAATCCAGTATGTAAAATTTAGATTAAATAAGATGGTTTTAAACTATATAGCTTGGATGTCTTGCTTGACATAGGTGCTGATATTTCTCTTGCTAGATATCATTCTATTCCTATTGATATGTGGAAAACTATTTTTTATAAGTTGACTTTCAATACAAAAATTGTAGTTTCAGATTTATCTATAGTTATTTCTATTATGCTTGGTGACTCTATCTATTATTTTAAGGTAATACAACATGAAATAATAATATATGACATGATGATTGGTTCATATAACTTGGCTACTTTCTATCCTATTACAATTTAGCTGCATAAAATAATTCTTGCAGAAAAATATTCTTTATATAAGAAATCTAGCTATGAATGTAGAATTTTTATGAAAGAAAAGTTAAAGAAACCAGTTGATACCAGATGGATATAGCAAAAAGTAAATCTTTGTCATGTTAGTATTGAACCAATAATTGTAAAACTCAAAAAATATTATTGCTCTAAAAATTATTTAACATTCAGATGTAAGAAAATGCATGAATGCAAAATTGAACTAAAAATGGTAAAAGATAAAAATGGCTAAGAAATAGGACCTAAGTTCAAGGCACATCATTCAAGAATGTCTCCTTCACTAAGAGAAGAATGTTTTAAGAAAATAAATCAATTAAGGGAACAAGGTTTGATTAGAGATTCTAATAGCCCTTGCGCTTGTGAAGCATTTTATGTAAATAAAAGATTAGAATAGGTAAAGAGAAAAAAGAGATTAGTCATAAATTGTGTTTCTCTTAATAAATATGTCTTACCTATTCAACATCCTATTCTTTCAAAAGATGAAATTTTAAAAATAATAAGTGGACGTAAAGTTTACAGTAGGTTTGATTTAAAATCAAGATTTTGGTAGATAATATGAATGGAATGTCTTACCCTTTGGCTTAAAAACTAATCCTAACATATTTCAAGAAATGATGAATAAAATTTTCTCAATTTATTCTGATTTTATCATTATCTACATAGATGATATATTAGTCTTTTCCAAATCTCCTAAAGATCATATAAAACATCTAGAATAATTCTATCATATTGTTTTTGACAATGGTTTAGTTCTATCTTAGAAAAAAAAATTAGTTTTCAAAGATGAGATTGAGTTCTTAGGAGTTACTATAAAATTAGGAGAAGTTACAGTTCAAAAACATGTTTTGAAGAATATTAAAATAAATTCTGATGAGCTCAAGGATAAAAAAATATTGTAAACATTTCTTGATTGTGTAAACTATGTAGAAAGTTATTATTATAATATTGCATAGGATATAATACTTCTAAATAAAAGGCTAACAAAAAATCCTCCAGCATGATCAGATGAAATGACAAAGGCCATCCAAAGAATAAAATAGAATTGTCAAAATTTGCCACCTCTAGTTTTACTTGGCAATGGTCTAAAGATTATTGAAATAGATGCTTTTAAACTATATTAGGGTGCAGTTTTAAAAGAAAGGCTATCAGATGCTTCAAAAAAACCCTACAAATTCACCTCAAAATTTTTTAAACAAGCTCAAAAAAATTATCATTCTACTCACAAATAAATTCTTGCTGTTAGTAAGGCTATTCAAGCTTTTATGTTCTTTGTGAGATTAGAAAAATTTCTTATTAGATCTAATTTGAATAACTTTATGAGTATTATTTATTCTAATTTTAATCTAAAGAAAGGATCTGTGAGCAGGTAAACCATGTGGGCAATTTCTGTTAGACTTTTATTTCTCTATTGAACATATTTCTAGAAAAAAAACTGACTTACTGATTTTATATCCAAGAAATTTAATTTAGAACAGTCAATCATGACAGTAACAGTTACTGAAGTTCATGAAAAATTTAATCAATATATATGGAGATCCATTCCATCTGTTGCTAATCAGTTAACTCATGAAATCGATGCTTTCACAATAAAATCTCATGAAGCCTCTATAGAACTCAATAATACTCATTTGGCATGGACATCTCAGTTTCAAGAACCTGATGGCAAAAGGTGGTGTTCAATAATAACGTTATATCATGAAGCCAATAATCTAAAGATAACTGGTATAAATAATCTATTTAAGAATTTCATTTTCAAACATAGTTTTGAATTTTTGATCTAATGGTCTACATTCTAACCAAGTTTTAATCTTGTTACAGAGAATTTTTGGTCATCTGTTAAAATGCCAGATTATTTGTTTGAATTTTTTGATTATATTATGCCAATGAAAGCTTCTGATGATCCTTCTATTCGTATCCCTCTAGATCAAGTGAGAAATATATTTATTACTTTAAGGATACCTTTCATGATTAAATTTGAAATATTTTTAGTTAAAAAATTTTAAGCTAATCTACATGTCAGTTTAGCTCCTACACAACCATTAGCGGCCCTTTGAAAATGGTTCACTATAAGTCATCAAGTTTTGTTTCCTCTTACACCTAACAGTTGTATCTTAAGAATTCTATCAGCTTTGTACATGGACCACACTGACTTTGATTCTGATGATGATAACCATTATTCTCCCTAAGGAGAATATGAACTCAATGATGATGATTAAATTGTTATAAAGACTAGTTACGAGGTCTATTCGTAGCCATGAATGTGGGCACGATAAACCTCTTTTATTATTTGTGGACCTCACCATTTTTAAAAGGTGATAACCTATCGATCGTGTTGACAGATTCGTTCTTTGTCTTTTTATATTTGACAGTGCGTAGTGGCTTCATAACCCATTAAATTTTGGCATCTTTCCTTCTGTTTGTTGATTCAACATCTTTATGTTGACCATTGATGTTCTCATTTCATCCTATAAATATGAGAAGTTCTTCGTGTCATAAGCATCAAATGCTTTGAGTTGAGTCTAGTGTTATAATCTTGTGTCTAAGTCTTAGGAGAAAAGTGTATGATCTTCCCTTACCCTCTCTAAGGGAACTTGTGAATAAATTTTTTCCTTAGAAAGGATGTTTCTTGCTATATGTTATAATAATGTGTTACGAGGTCTATTCGTAGCCATGAATGTGGGCACAATAAACCTCTTTTATTATTTGTGGACCTCACCATTTTTAAAAGGTGATAACCTATCGATCGTGTTGACAGATTCGTTCTTTGTCTTTTTATGTTTGACAGTGCGTAGTGGCTTCATAACCCATTAAATTTTGGCATCTTGCCTTCTGTTTGTTGATTCAACATCTTTATGTTGACCATTGATGTTCTCATTTCATCCTATAAATATGAGAAGTTCTTCGTGTCATAAGCATCAAATGCTTTGAGTTGAGTCTAGTGTTATAATCTTGTGTCTAAGTCTTAGGAGAAAAGCGTATGATCTTCCCTTACCCTCTCTAAGGGAACTTGTGAATAAATTTTTTCCTTAGAAATGATGTTTCTTGCTATATGTTGTAATAATGTGTTTGTAAGCACTTTGTGCAGACCTTAAAGTGTCTTGTGTCCATGAATGGTCCTTACTAAATGGTATCTATATATAAGAAGATATATATTATATAAAAGGAGGATATATATATCCTCTTATATAAAAGAGGATATATATATATCCTCTTATATATATATATATATATATATATATATATATATATATATATATATATATATGAGGATACATATCTTCTTATATATATCCTCTCTTACATAAGAGATATATAAAAGAGGATATATATAAACTATATTTACCTTATTCGGAATATAGAATAAAATCATATAAATATATAGATATTTTATATTAATAAATCTATTTTGACCAAGTTATGATCTGTGAGAAGGATCTCAATATTTCAATATCGTCTTATTTTAACTTGTCTTAATAGATTTGAACTTAAATAATTGAAGGATTTGAATAAATTTAGTGCTTTCTTATAGAATGTTGTTCAAATTGGTCTTCATGATGGTCTAATTTTCATAACTATATATCTAAATTATCTTGTCACTATTTATCAAGAAGAAAATTTAAAGTCTTAAAGTTTCTCCTTCAAACTGATGGATTAGATATGATCCCTAGATCTTGTCTTTTTACTATTAAATACCAGGTTATGTATCATCTAACCAATACCCTTCATCATGCCATCAAGCACATTCCTGCACATGGCAAAAGTGTGGTGTGTCGCACTATAAAAAATAGTCAGATAATTCTAACTAAATCAATCTCTTGGTTTGATCTTAGGTTTCCCAAAAAATAGATTGTAAACACAGACTTTGTTTAGAAGCCTAGAAAATACTTATCATTTGTCACATATGTAAAATATTTGTCAAATAAATCTATTATTAGATTTGACTCTCAGAATGATCTAAAAGATCATACGCTGAATATATAATTACAACAACCCTTTCCTCCAATCAGTTCTCACTGCCTGGATCTAAACAAAGTTCATGACCCTTAAATAGATTCATATTATTGTATTGATTGCCAAAAAATTATAGGTCATCCAAATCAATCTAGTATTCACATGGTTAAAAGGGAACTAACTATAGAAAGGATGCATGAGAAAAATAAGAAGTTACTTGTTGAAGCTAAATGACTTAATATGGAAGGAACCTCTGGAGAAAAGACTAGAAAATAAGAAGAGGAATGTCATATATGGAAAACCCCTCTAGAAGATGGATCTTACATAGAAAATGAATTCTCAAAACCTATTGATTTTAATCGATATTCATCAGATAGAAAATATAGAGCATAGATGTATTATCTCAGATTTATAGATAAGAGTCTTGATCAGTCTACCTGATTCTCAAAAATCTCTTGATAAAATCTTTCAAGCAGGTATGGCTAAGATTGAACCTATGCAAATTGAAAGCTAATTTGATATAGGATAATCTTCAAAGTCTAAACCTCCACTAGATTCTCAAATAAGGACATTGAATCTTCAACCTTTCTTCTTGAAATTCAATTGTGAACCACCAAAAAGAAGGAAAGAAATGATTCATGCAATGATAGCTTGGGCCAATGTACAAATTCATGGTCTTAGGAAAGATTCCTTTAGTGTTAGTAAACAAATTGCAAATAGATTCATAAAAAATATCAAAGAATGGTGGGATGCTAGTGGTCCAGTATTTCATGAGAGTATATACATTCATCTAGAACTTATTTCTGTACTCTGTAATGCTTTACTTTTTAAATTTATTGGCACACTTGATAATGATAAAAAAACAAATAAAGCAAAGTTTATTAAAGCCTAATTATGTGATATGACCAGGCTAGATGAATATAAGTGTTACATAAAAAATTTGTTCTATAATACTAGTAAAATCTTTAATCCAACATATAAGATTAGGTATATAGAATCTTTCCCTGAATATTTTGCTATCAAATATAAAGTTGCTATGGGTGTTGATCTTCCAACTATGTCCTTTGAAAGGATAAATCAAAATATTAAAGCAGTAAATGAAATGTTATGTGCAAAAAGAAAGACATAAAAAGAAACCATGAAGTTTCACAAACAAATTGGTGTAAAAATTTGTAGTTCTATTGATGATAATTTTGGTTGTATGGATGTGCATAAATATAGACAGTATAAAAAAAGAAGAAATCTCATTCTTACAAATGTTCCTTAGAAAAAGAATTTACTTATATTAAGCCTTGGAAGCCTAGATACAAGTTTAAAAAAAAGAAATTTGGTCCTAGAAAGATATTCAAAAAAATATATGGATTCCAAAAGAAGTTAGTCAAATGCTTCATTTGTCAAGGTGATCATTATGCAAATAAATGTCCTAATAAGAAACAAAATCCAAGAAGATTAATTTTTTGAATATCCATGTAAGCAATAAAGATGAATATGTTGTAGTTTCAGATGAAGATGAACTTCAATATGAGTCAGATATTTTATGGGAAGCATCAAATAGTGATAAATCTGATAATAAAGTAAATATGAAACTTGTTGACACTGAATCAGAAGATGAATTATCTGATTATAATTCTGATATAAAATTTTAAATTTATATGATTTTTGCTCTTTTTTTAGATGTATTAAGTCTATCCCAACAAATATATTTTCTTAAAGAAAGATATTCAAAAACTTATGCATATATGGTCTCTGAAAGAATGTTTTTACAACAATAAACTATCACTGTTGAGCAAAAATATTCTCTCTGCTTAGCTCAATAAAAAAGAAAAAATGATATTTTATCCTAAAACAATCAGTCTAAGCTCCATAAAACTCCTTCAGTTAAAGCTACCTATCAACCTGACACATATGATAGAGCTACTTGATAAAAAAATGCATCTATCAACTGCAGCTCCTCTTAGCTAAAACTCAAACTAAATTGTAAGATCTTATGAAAGAAGAAGATCTTGCTGATGAACATGAACAACTCTTTGAAGAAGAATTGCTCCAAGTCACTACTGAGATAGAATCTTATTTTGAGGGGGGGAAACCTCTCATAATAATTCAAATATACATTTGATATCAGTATATAATAATAATAATCTAGTCTATAAAATTTAGATTAAATAGGATGATTTTAAACCATATAGCTTTGATGTCTTACTTGACATAGGTGCCAATATTTCTCTTGCTAGATATCATTCTATTCCTACTGATATGTAGAAAGCTGATTTTCATAAGTTGACTTTTGATACAAAAACTATGGTTTCAAATTTATCTACAGTTATTCTTGTTATATTTGGTGACCCTATCTATCATTTTAAGGTAGTACAACATGAAATGCTAATGTATGACATGGTTATTGGTTTAGATAACTTGGCTACTTTCTATCCCATTATAATTCAATGGCATAAAATAATTTTTGCATAGAAATATTCTTTATACAAGAAATCCAGATATGAATGTAGAATTCTTATGAAAAAAAAGCCAAAGAAACCAGTTGATACCAGATGGATACAACAAAAGGTAAATCTTTGTTATGCTAGTATTGAACCAATAATTATAAAACTCAAAAAAGATTACTGATCTAAAAATCTTTTAACATTCAGAGATAGAAAAATACATAAATGTAGAGTTGAACTAAAGATGGTAAATGATAAAAATGGTAAAGAAATAGAACCCAATTTCAAGGCACATCATTCAGGAATGTCTCCTTCACTAAGAGAAGAATGTTTTAAATAAATAAAGCAATTAAGGGAACAAGGTTTGATCAGAGATTTTAATAGTCTTTGGGCTTGTAAAACATTTTATGTAGATAAAACATTAGAACAAATAAAGAGAAAGAAGAAATTAGTCATAAATTATGTTTCTCTCAATAAATATTTCTTACCTATTTAGCATCTTATTCTTTTAAAAGATAGAGAATAAGTGGAAGTAAAGTTTATAGTAAATTTGATTTAAAATCAAGATTTTGAC